>JAQFVV010006283.1:4553047-5097969 GCA_028023455.1 Epiperipatus broadwayi
AGTTATGATTATGGTTATTGGCACGAAAGGTGCTCTACACCAAACAGAAAACTGATGAAAGAAGAATAACACACTTCACCAGACATACTAACATGCATACGCAAAGATGTTACATATAAACAACAAAGTGAAAATAATATTCTATGTGTACATATTCACCTAAATGCATTTAAATTTCAATTTATTTCATTTATCAATCATATTTCAAATAGCAATTATTTTCAGCATCTACTTTATTTATTTCATATTTGAAATATAATATTTATAGTAATATTTAAAGGTTTTTTTTTAAATTCTCATTTGTTAATCATTATATTTCATTATAGGAAAAAGAATGTGTTTATATTGTTAAAATTAGTCACCAATGCTTGTGTTAAAAGTAATAGCAATATTCTCCATTGTCTGTTGATCGTATGCCAGTAATATAAAAAATATTGATAATCACAGTATTACTGTTTATGCCATTTGCATAATGATATTATTCAATTGACTATTGTTAACATATAATACATAAATTATTAAACAATTTTATTTGTATTGTAGGAAGAAAGTAAGGCATTGCGTAAAAGAAACATGAAAGCTTTAGCTTGAAATTTTAGATAGTATGACAAGTGTGACTTACAGAACAACATGGTCCGAAGCTCAACAAATGTTACTTGATAATCCTAACTTTGCTGCAGATATGGATTTGCCGAGTAAGTTTTAAAAGTTATCATTTAGTGAAATATAATGGTGTTTATTAAAATTGTATTCATATTTTTAGATATTTTTTTCTATAGCAATGGTAAATATATTGGTATTTTTGTTTTTTGGCAAGCCTTTAAAATTTGATGAATAATTTTGAAATTTTGCTTATTTTTTACTTAAAAAAGACCATAAAGTACTGCTTTCAGAATAATTCTATTACTGATAACATTTGAAAAGATTAAAGGTTATTTTGAAGTTTTTATATACCTTATTGAAGTATTTATTATCCTTTTGTTGATTTTACTGAATTTTCCAAATTCTTGTTATCATGAGGAATCATTTTGTAATAACTTTTATAATTTTATTTAATTAAATAAGAATAAAGTTAATTTTTCTGTATAAGTGAATGATAATGTAGCCATTCTTTCCATAATTTTTTTAATTGTAAATCATTAAGAGTTACTGAATGAATAACAAATTGACTTTAATCAATAGTTAATACATTGCAGTAAGCTATAATAAGCCCGATGGTGTTGAATTTGTCAGTTATAACTTGAAAGAAATGCTTTTGTAAAATTTCATATCACAAATTGGAAGATCAGGTGGTAGACATTTTTATCAACTAACACATTAGCTACTGAATAATTATAATTATAAATAAATAAAAGAGAAATGTGTAGGTAATCATTATAATTAATAAATTTGATATAACTGTTTTATTGACAATTCAAGAATTTTCTCCCATATAAGACTACTTTATGTTAGGAGCTATCATTTTGACATAATAGTGTATCCGTAATTTTTTCATTTATTAATCATTTTAAAAATGTAAAGAATTATTGAAATTTATATTGGAGTTCTAAATACTGAATTGACTTGCATGATTTGGTGGAAATGGCATAGTGACAGACCCTGGAGTTCTAGTTCTATTAATTGTGGCTCAACTATCTTACTTCCAGTGTATGAACTTGTTACACAATTCAAAACAATCAACCATTTGATTATAATTTTTTTAAATATTGAAATGATAAAATAAATTATATTACTTGAATGAAAAACAATAATAAATGATTGCTGATGATGATTATGTATTATTATTTGACTGAATATTCTATTGCTTATTTGTTTCAACTTTCAGACTGAAAATTTAACATTTCCTACTTCTAAGCGCATACACAAATATTCACTCACATGTATAAATGGTATATATTTTTTGTATTTATTTTAGAAATATTTAAATTAAACATAAAACCTCAGTTGAACTGCTATACTGGGTTATACAATACACTTCAAAGTCTTTTTATTGGTGTTGATCCATGACTTTGCAGTTTTACTAATATTAATTCCAGTTTTACTAATATTTAATATTAAGCGTATGGTGATTCAGTGTTCCAAAATATAATAAAGAAATAGAATTGTTATTATTGTCTTTTAAATGGGAAAAATATTTTGTATTCAAAAATTTAAAAAATGATTCATTATGCATAAATATTTACTATATAATCTATTCAGGCTTTATTTTTTTTTTACAATTTAAATATAAATGGTCTTGCAGTTCTTATCTATATACTTTAGTAATCCACAATAATGCCTTTCATTTATTATCTGTTTTGCTATAACAAGTATGCTGTTGAAGTTTTAATTCAATAATTTTTAAAATCATATTGCATATTACACTTCAATAATTACTTTCTCAAAATCATTCACCACAGGAATTTACTCACTATGTAGAAAACTTCTGTAGGAAGCAAAAACATTTACCGTTTCAATCAGAAAATTGTAAGCACACTCTAGCATGGAATGAATTAGATTTACACTCAATATACATATTCAGATTATCAGCCATGAAGAAAATTCTATCTCAAAATGAAACAATAATTACTGTAATACCAATAGACAAGCCACTTCCAAATTCAAAACATTGGTCAACAATCTTTGAGCCTATTGCATTCACAAGCCTTAAAAGAAAATTCCATCAGGAAAAAGGCATATTGGAAAACTTATCTCATCAATGCTGGAGTTTACTAATAACTCCGGTGAAGATTCAAGCACTAGATACTTGAATCAAAGTACTTTGATTTTCTTATCAAATTAAACATGAGATCACTGCCAACATAATATTTCCTAAAGACATTGTTGCCACAGAGAAAAGGAGAATCAAAGTCATTTTCTGTTTTTATGCAGCAGTCTAGAATATGACAGAACTTATATAATTACAAAGCATAGGAAAAAGAACAGCACCATTTACTCACTTATACAATCATTCCACAATGCAAACTTTGCAGAAATCTGCACTACTATATTTATATTCTATGCACTATGATGTACAAGAAGCATATTTTTCTATAATAGGAATAGTAGAAGATATCCAAATAATTTCGTAAATAAACTTGAAATAAAGCAAGAAACATAAAAATCTCTCCACTAGATATATGCGTAGCAACTTTGTGTCTTATATGGCAGATTTCCAACTTATAATAAATTATATAGGCAGATTTCCAATCTGTAATGAGTTATGCGTATCTTTTATTTTCATCATTGTTATTAAATCATTCTGGTTCTGTTATAAATTATTGTAACTTTTTTTTTCTTTTCTATATACAATGTTATCTCACTTATTCATCTTATATAACTAACTGTTCATCTGTAATTTTTTTTCCTCAATAAATTTCCTTTGAAAACAATTTTGCTGATCATTTTCTTTTCAGAGCACCAATATTATCATTTTTAATGATTTTTGAAATTTTATGAACTTGTAACACTGTATTTTGTATACGTATCATAAAAAATGGAAGCTAATGAAATCCATTGTGTAATTCTTTCATATAAATTATAATAAATAGTAAAAATCATATACGTCAGCTTATAAAAATATATATATTAATCATAATTATATATAAAAAGCCTTTTTTTGGCACATTGTTTCATGCCCTTTTCAAATGTTAATCATCTATTTTAACATTAGTCAATTATTGCAGGTAGAACACCATCTAGTGGTCTGTTATGGAAGCAAAATAATAACAATAACAAAATAAAACATTTGTAAAATAGAATAAAATCTTCATGTAGAGATCGAATATAACTTCATAAAATTGACTATATAACATAACATATACAGAATAAATAATATATGCATTATACATTAAAATTATATGATAGTATATATAATTGGAATTTCTATATGATTTTATTATATTTTACAGTTGTTTTATTTTTTTATTGTTGTTATTTTATTTCTGCTATAGACCATCTGCAATATATAATTAACATTAAAATGGAGGGCATGAAATAATGTGCCGAACAATGTTTTTTATGTGTAATTATTATTAATATATTTATATAGTTGTTGTATATGATTTTTATTATTTATTATAATTTGTATATATAATATTTTTAGGTAAAAGCCTGAAATCCGGGCAAAGCCGCTTGGAGCGTTGATGCTAGACAAAATCAATGAAATATAACGTTATCGGGCCGCCACAACTTTTTTCTTTTTTTATACAAGTTTTTTTTTCTCTAATATTGATTAAACGAATAATTTTTATTTCATTTAGAACATGATTTCTTTATTATTAAACAAATTTTGATATTCATTTTCGTTACTTTTTGTGGATTTTTTGTTGGAACCTGATATTTTTTCAACAAATTTTGCTAATTGTATTTTTTTCTTTTTATCATTTGAAAACTTGGGACCGTTTCACGACGTCAAAAAAATTTGTTTGAATCCCACCGCTGAAAAAATAGAATACAATTATTTGCGACTTGTTTAGAACTTAATTCTACCTTTCTTTTATTTTTTTTTTGTCTTGACTAAATGGTTTTTCTTATTATTATTATTAATTTTACTTTTTTTTTTAAACACAACTTGTTATCACTTTGATTTAGATTATGTTTGAATTAGCCTTTTTTTTTTTTTTTTGGCTACTACAAGAAACAGCTTTTTGAGCGGGGGAGGGGGGTGGGGAATTCGTACTGTTTATTATTAACAAAAAGGCAACAAAAATAGTCAATTATTTTAACAGCGCTGAAAAAAGAGAAGAATCAACTTTGGGACTTGTTTCGAATTTTGATTTCTTTTTGGTGGTTGACGTAATTGTTTTTCTTAATATTAAATCCAAATTTATTTTTGTGTTTTTGCTGATTCAAAAATTGTTTTCAAACACCCACCCCCACCCACACTCGGAAAAAGAATTGTAACCAAAAAGTCAAGAATTTAAGCTTTTTTTTCTTTTTTTGAAACAACTTTTTCTCACTTTTTACTTTGATTTCTATTTCGTTCGAATTACCTTTTTTTTTTTTTTTTTAGCCTTCTACAATAAACTGCTTTTGGGGGTGGGGTGTATTTCGTAATTTGTTATTCTTAACAAAAAGTCAACCAAAGTCGTCATTTATTTTAACCCCGCTGCAAAAAAATTGAATCCAAATACTTGTCAATTTCGAATGAAATAAAAAACAAAAAAAAAAAAGGACACAAACTTTGGACTTTTTAAAATTATTTATTCGATTTTATTGCTGTAATAAAAAGTGGACATTACGTGTGCCTGACAAAATAAAAAAAAAAACACAATCTCATACACTTTCTGTACTTGGCAATTTATCTGAAGAAAAGTTTCCAAATTGCACGTTCGTCTCAGACCTTTTAGTGGTCTCGAATATTTTCCCCACCACGCTGAAACGTGACTTAGTGCGTGAGCTTTGGCGAAGCCTGTTCGAACATACACTTTGCCAATTTTTTTATATATTAACCTTTTTTTCGGGAATGGTGGGACCATACGACAATTCTTAATAATTAACAACATTTTTAAAATCGAAATGGCATTACTCTATTATGGAGATTTGAAAAAGTCGTACTGCCTTGAAATTTAAACACTCTCAAGCGATACGGTAATCAGCTATGAAAAGAACGAATACGCGTAAATAGCTTTGAAGCACAAAACAGGTCGTAATATTTTTTGTGCGATGTCATGTAAAGCGGCCTAGCTCAATGGGTTAACGTAAATGTTGTATTAGCATGTAAGGCCGCGGCCGCCGAAATGGCATTTTTAATGTGTTTTGACACGTAAACAATGCCCCAAGCGGCCGTGCCCGGATTTCAGGCTTTTACCTATTTTTATATTAACTAATGTCTAACATATATACATAACTAAATCATATCTCTTTACATTAAATATTTTAATCAAATAATTGGTTTATAAAACTCTCCAAAATATCTAGTCATCACATGCAAAGAATATAACACATTAAAATATTTTAGAATTTTAGAAACCAATTATTCAATTAGAGTAATTAATGTTAATAAGAATAGCTTTCTACTCTAGTAATATAATCATAAGTTGAGTAATTATTGATTAACACATGTCTTATTGCATTTAAATCTTCATTTTCAGATTGATTTCTGACTTTTGTTTTTATCAGAAAGGCTTGGAATTTAAAGCTGGAAGTAATGCAATTATACATTTAGAAACTCCTTTCAAGTTTTAAATTGCGCTTTATGCAAAAAAGTGAAGCTTAATATTATTAGAAAAGAATTGTACAGCTGAGCACTTTCAGAGAACTTAAGTCTCCATATTCATAGCCTATTTTGGGACTTTTAACTCTATTTACCATTCAAGCTAACAACTGATTATTTAAGTTTATAGATTATAATAAGCCTATAGAAAATGGCATTAGAGTAGAAAGCTATTCTTTTTTTATATGATACTCTATGATCTGGGATATTAAGTGATTTGTTATTAACATTTTTAGACAGGGGAAGCTGCCTGCAGTTAATAAAGAATTGACAGCACCAAACTATATAAATAAGAAATGGAGTCAGATATATATATATAATTATTTAAGAAAATTGATTTGATTAAAAGCTTTAGGTTGATATGAATTTCAGCTTGAGTCGTAAAATAGTGTTAAAGATTGTTTTTAAATGCAAAATTGCGTTATTACCATCTTTGAATGCCAATCCTCATTGACACAGACAAAAACTAGAAATTGATTTGGACATAAGGATTTAAATGCATTTAAAATGTGATAATCACTGTTCATTCAAGTTTAGGAAAGAGGACACTAGAGTAGAGAATGATTCATTTATCTTATTATGGGAGTTGGGGAATTAAGTGATTTGATGTTATTATTAATGTTAGTAGATATAATTTATTTATTACAGTCTTTAATCTAACTTTATGCACTTAATTAATTTATGTATATATAATAAATTCTGGAAAAGATTTAAGTAAAAGCTTTAAATATTTTCCATTATACTGTATCTTTTAATATAATGTAACAATAAAAATAATAACTAATTTTATTTTCTTAAGACAATTATTTTTTTGCTATTGCATACATTTTCCCAATATACTTATTGTTTTTATTATTTTTTAAATCTTCATCCAGTTTTTTTGATATATAAAAAAAGATAAATAAGTCTGGAAAATTTGCTTAATTTTATCTAGCAACAAGAACAAGATAGGGGTGGTGGTGAGGTTAATGTTTTTATGTTCATAATGCGAAAGTAAATTAATATATTTAATTTAAGAAATATTGCATTTTTTTTTTAAAAAAAAAAGATATTAACTTTTAAAATTATTATATAAAGATTGTTAATTGTAGGGAATCCATTATTTTTAATGCTATTAGAAATGCAATGTTTCAAATAGTATATAATATTGTGCTTTTTTTGTTTTTTAAATAAAAAAGGTAATATAGGTTTAAAAAAAAATTTTTTTTGTTAAGAATTAAGATTATTCAAAGAAGGTAGTGATGAATGATTTTTATATCTCTTTATGTAAATATGGTAAGGCTAACAATTTTTGAATGGTGTACTATCTGTAGCCATTTTATTATATAATATTTTTAAAATTTTGTTTATATATATTTAATTAATTGCAATAATAAACAGTAATCACTGGACCATGATTGTGTCAATAAAATATTTTATACTATGTTAAATTGATTTTTGGCCTACCCTGTTTGATGTTATTTTATCATTGGTGGCAGGGGGAGGGGTGACTAATTATTTTCACGTAATAGCACATAGGGGAAAGGGGTTAGCTCATATTCCATTCTCCTGCTAATGTGAATTATTACTGCGTAGTTACTTATTATGTATTTTAATATTTCTGATAAACTGATTGTAAAAAACTTGTTTGAATACTGAGAATATAAAATGTAGTAATAAAAATTATATGAACTGGTAATAAAAGGTCATCAACACAAATATTAGGATTCATAATTGATGCAGAATAAGTGCTCTGTAAATCATTTAAGGAGAGTTTGTCGCAAAATTCAAAGTTTGCATGTTTTTAAAAAAAAATTATTATATGTTATTTGGGTAGTTGTTATGAATACTGATAATCTTTATAATCATAGATAGCTTAAAGTACATTGAGTAAATTTATATTGGTATATATATGAATAGATTTTATTCTGATAGTTGAAGTGGCCTTGTTGCATTTTTATGTTAGCAATGTCCTAAATTTAAAGATGCATTCTTTTGGAGTGAATCTAATAATTGATGCTTGATGAAAAGGGCTTTCATAAGTTCTTGTTAAATTTTGATTTATTTTTATGCCATTATTTTCTTGATAAAATTCATTTCTTTAAAATTGTTTCTAATATTTTATAGTGATAATGTTAAACATTAAAAACACACACATACACATAAAATAGCAAAAATGTCTGATAGCCTAGAATATTTGTATAAAGTAGGAAAAAGAAATATACACATTCTAAAATTTAATTTTATAATTTATTTTAGGTATGGAAAAAGAAGATGCATTAATTGTTTTTGAAGAACATATTAGGCAGCTAGAACAAGAAGAAGAAGAAGAGAAAGAGAGGGAGAGACGAAGGATTCGTCGACAACAAAGAAAAAATAGAGAAGGTTTTCAGGTAAAAATATACACACTTTTAAAAAAAATAGAAATGAGAAATTTGCTATCATAGTAAAAATTGTATGTTTATTTTTAAAATTATTAATATTAGATATATATGTAGGCAGTGGTGTAGAGGGAGTGAATTCTGAGCATTTCATAGTATTTAACTTTTTAACACCAAAAAATCTAATTGCATATCCAGATGAAAAAATAATAAAACAGACAATTTTTTAAAAGATAATAAAAGTGATTTGTTAAAGAATTTTTCAATGTAATTATTAAATGCAGTAGCATTTCTGAAAAATAGTTTGAAATTGATGTCAGCAGTAAAATAAGAAAGAAGAGTGAACATGTTTTTAAAATTTTATATGCATTAATGTAATTATTAGTCATATTACCAAATATTTATATATCAATAGTTTTTATACGAATATTTTATTTATGATTATTTTCTTGTGATTTATTTCACAAAATGTGTAATTATTGTTCTTATCAAATGATCATTTATATAAAATTAGTACAAAGATCCTGTTGAGGACTTTTTCATGTAGGAGGGCCTCCGGAGATCTATTAATGACACTGATTATATATATGTATGTTACTTGTATAATATATGATGGTAATTTTCAAATTTATTTATTAAACACATAGATCATATGAAATTAAAGAGAAATGTTTTCATTTTTTTAACATATGTGCGTTACTGATTTTTATAATAGCTCAACGATGCTGTGTTGAGTACAGAGGAAACTCTCAAACCCAGACATAAGATAGAGACTTTATAAAGATTAAGTGCATAGATTGTATAAATTTGAACATTATATAATTTTTATTAATTTATAAACATAATAAATCGAAAGCACATTTTGATTCTCTCAAACCAAGTAATGGATGTAATAAATCGACAGAGTAACATTTTGATTCTCTCAAACCAAAATGCTTCAGATTGATCTTATATAAATCAGAATTTAGGTTAAAAATAAGACCACTCTTATGTTTATAAAGTCTTTATCTTGAGTTTGGGTTTGAGAGTTCCCTCTGTACTTCGTTGAGCTCTCATAAAAATCAGTAAGGCATATATGTTAAAAAAAAATGAAATCCTTTCTTTTTAATTTATCACTGTGTGGAAACTCCCAGGAAAATTTTCATAGAACAATAATATCAGTGACAAGAATAAATTTTTAAAAATATTAAAAATAAATCAGACTTTCTGTTGTGCTGACAAAAATAAAATCATGACTTCCATAAGAGCTATATAAAAATTTGCATATTTTAACAATTCTTATTATACTTTAATAATTATTTTTTTTCTTTTACATTATTTAAAAAAAAAAGATTCTTTTTTTTTAATTTAGCAGAAATGAAGTCCTGCATAGATTTGCAATTATTATAGATAAAATAATTATTAATAATCATTAGTAGGCATTTTGGGTTTTTTTGTATGAACTTGGGGGAGCCACTGAACCACAATTGAAAATAGTTATTTGTAGTTAAACAACTTATGGATATGAGTAGGAATTCAGGTAGACAGTTATATATGAGTTTTATAGATATAGAAAAGGCATATGATAGATTAAATAGAAATAGATTATGGATAAGTTTAGCAAATTTGGGAATGGATGAAGTTTTAATGGATATTATTAAGAAATTATATGAAAAGAATTATTATACATATCAATTAGGGAATATAGAATCAGTTAAAGTTAAAAATGGGGCTGGTACTAAGGCGAGGATGCCCTATGTCACCTGTTTTGTTTTTGTTGTATTTGAGTGAAATGAAAAGAGCAATAGAAAGATTATGAAGAGGGATATAGATACCATTAATAGGTGACAATGAAGTATATACTTTGTCAGGTTTTTTTTTTGAGGATGATATCTTTTTATGTGCAGAAAGAAGAAAAGATATGGAAGTTATGCTGAGGACATGTGTAAGAGTGAGTAAAGAGGTGGGGATTAAATTTAGTGAAGAAAAATCAGATATAATGATGGTTAATACTGGGGAAAGAGAAAATGTAGAATTTTTATTGGGGGATGTGAAGTTAAGTATGGTGAATAGATATAGTTATATGGGAATTATTTTAAATAATCAGAAAAATTGTTTGGAAGAATGCGAGAAAAAATTGTTAAATGAAGCAAAGAAAAGAAAGGGATTGATAAAGAAATTAACAGTGTTTTCATATAATAAATATGATATAGCTAGAATTATATGGGAGTTGCAATAGCAGGGTTAACATATGCGAATGATGCATTATGTGTTAGTAAAGGGGTATTATATTACTTAGAAAAAGTACAAAGGAAAGTAGGAAGACATGCATTGGATGCAGATGTATGGACAACAAGGGAGGTAGTTCAAGGAGAAATGGGATGGTCAAGTTTTTATATGAGAGATGCAAAAAGTAAAATGAAAATGTTTGGTATTGCAGTTTATGGATAATAAAAGAATAGCCAAAATAGTATTTAATTGGGTTACGAATAAAGGGCAGGCAATAAGATGGGTAAGAAAGGTAATGCGGTATGCAAAAGATTTGGATAAAGAATTTATATCAGTATATTTGTACAAAAGATGGGATGATTGTGTTAGGAGGATTGCTGAGTGTTATAGTGATACGGAATGGGATAAAAGAATAGATTCATTAATAAAGAATAGGGAGTTAGAGAGATGGAGAATTAGTATGGAGAGTAAAAAGAGTTTAAATATATATAGAAGTAAACAGAACATTAGGTGTGAGTTAATGTATGTTAATAGTAAGGAAAGTAGTTTATTGTTTAAGGCTCGAACGGGATCTTTAGCAACAAGAGAATATACATGTAAATGGAAAAATATGGGTGATTTAGTCTGTAAATTGTGTAAGGAAGGAATAGAAAATATTAGGCACCTGTTAATTGAATGTAAATGCTTGAAAACAGAAAGGATTCAAATAATGAAGTTATGGAAGAATAAATATAAAAAAAGTAATTATACAAAAAGTGGGTTATTGGTTTTTATGCTGGATTTGGGAAAAGATAAGGGGGATTTAGATGTAAAGGCTATAGAGTTGATGGTATACATATGCCGTTACATGACAAAGATTATGTTGCTGAAATGGCATGGAGCAGAATATGAAAAAACTTAGAGTGCGGAATGGAAGGTAAAGTGGCTAACAGGTTTCTCTGGGCATAGTTGCTGAGAGATTCCTGACTTCGTGTAAGGAGAAGTCACAGTGCATCACATCACATCACATATCAAGTGATAAATGAAACAAATAGTAGGAATATGATTTTTTTTGTTTTTACAAAAATAATATGACTTATGTATACAGAATTAAATAAAAATAAATTATGTGTATTTTTTTTTTTTTTTAAGAAAAGATTAGCTTAAAAATTTAGAAATTTAATTTAACAAACAAACAAGAAGAAAAAAAATTAGAGAAATAGAAATTTAGCTGTACAAAGTAATTTTTTAAAAAAGTAAAATTTATGAAATACAAATGTCTTTATTATTAATATTAAAACAACATATTAATATATTTTTAGTGTGTGTGTGTGTCTATTAGTTACTCATTAAAAGAACATGACATTTGCATTTTTTTGCTTTTCCCTATTCTTACGGGACAGAAATACAAATAAAATAAATACGGTATAATTTAGTATCTACTTTGAGACTTGTTTTTACAAATCACAAATACAAATAAAATTAAAACAACATCCTTATACAAAAGGATACTTCTCCAAATTAACACATATCATTTAAAATCCAACAGCAAAGTATTTGAAGATTTTTTTTCCTAAAAATAAAATGAAATTTCTTACAATTTGTGTCTTTATTATGAATATTATAATAATATCTTGGGGGGGGGGGAGGGGGACTACTACTTAATTATTAAAAGTATACAACTTCTATATTAATATTTTTTAAGGAAGAAAAAATACTAGTACTCATTCATTAAAATTTTAAAAGTTTACTATCTGTCACTTGTAGTATTATTTTGATAAAAATGCACCTAACATACATTACTTTTATTCAAGTTTTTTCCTAAGAAGTACACAATATACATATTTACCTTTATTTTCATTATTGGTAATTTAATAAGAAAAGCTATTATACAATTTATTCAATATAATATTAAATATTTACTCACAATGAAATAATATTTTATCATCATAATAATTGATAAAATATTTATTTTCCAATATAATCCAATAATACCAACTAATAAAGGAAATCATACAAACAAAATATTTAATAAATATAATATTGCCTGAAGATGTTTAACTATTCTCTATCTATAATTAAAATAATCATTGGAATTAACGAAAATTCAAATAATATATAGAACAAAATAATATTTAATATCAAAATAAAAATAAAAAAGTAATATTCATATTTTTTAATAAAATCTTTAAACTGGCAATTATTATTAAAGTACATGTTCATATTCTTAGTATAACCAAAGGCATAGACAATATACTTGTTCTATTTATCTTGATACAACTAGTAGACTGATCAAAAGTTTTGGAAATAATGATGTTGGGGCTGTAAATTTAAATAGTTTGTTATTATTGAATTTATGCACAACACATAGATTGACTAACACAAACACTTCGTTTAGGCAGAAAAATCACTGCAAAGGAATGTGGATGCATTCATACTCAAAACAATAACATTTAATAGATTATATTATTTTTAGGAGTCAGAATACAAAAAAGTTCACTTTACATGAGCACTCACAAGCTCAGATTATGGAATAAATTATAAGATTAGTACATTCTAAGATTAAAATGATAATTGCATTAAAAAATAGCTATTACTCCAATCATAGTCATAAGAAAATTGATATTTAGTCTTTAGAAGAATCTATTATATGTAATAATTTCAACAATTACTAAACATTAAATTTGCTAATTTGGATCTTCAGAATTGTCATATTATTGTAACATGGGATTCTTTTCAGGAGCGTCTTAGATATGACTGGTTTTGTGATAGTGATCCTTTTATTAATGATTTGATTAAAAAGAAACATGTAGCATTCTCTGTTTGGCAAAATAATAGCTTAAAAATGGAACTTCATAATGAATATAAAGGTCTTATGACAGAAGTTTAATGACTGGCAAGAAGGTTTAAAAATGATTAGTGGATTGAACTGCAAAGAAGATACAGACATTCGCTGATCATGGTCATTGTATATCTTTTTTTGATGCATTGAAGGCAACATATGGACTTGATAAATAGTATCACAATCCTATTAAATGCAGCAATGACCTTTTCTTATATGATGATGATATTTTGAACAGGTGGACAGAGTATTTTGATCATCTTTTGAATAGTGATACAAGAATTGATATGACTTTTATTGATATATCCATTTTATATATTCATTTAGATTTGGATAAAGATAGTCAAAACAGCTCTTTGTAATGTTAAAAATGGAACTGCAGGTCCTGATGAAATACTCGGGAAAGTATTAAGATATAGTGGTAATATGTTAGCTTCAAAAAATATTGGAATTTTTAGAAATATCTGGACCCATAAAATTGTGCCATTCAATCTTAAAGATGCTTTAATTGTTCCAATTTTTAAAAATAAAAGGAATAGACAAGATTGTGTTAATTATCATATAATATCATTATTATTCACTACAGCAAACATATTTTCTAGAAAATTGTTGAATAGTTTGAATTACAGTTATAGATGAATGGTTACTAGAGACTCAATGTGGCTTTAGAGGATTAAGAAGCACTATAAATATGATTTTTGTTACCATGCAAATCCAAGAAAAGTGTTGGGAACAAAGAAATAATTTTGGAATGATTTATATAATGCTTTTATTGATTTAGTCAAAGCATTTGATTCAATTAGTAGGAGAGGTCTATGGCATTGTTTGAAATTAATTGGTTGTCTTCCATTATTTATCCCTATTATACAGCTTCTACATGATGGAATAAGAAGTAATATTGTTACTACAGGTGAAAATCTGAGGTATTTGATATGAAAATTGATGATATACTGGGATGTGTATTTGCTCCAACTTTATATAAAATTTTTGACATTGGAATTGTTTATTGGTGGCTTGATCACACAGGAATCAAGGCAAGCACACAGGGATCAAGACACAATGCAAATTTGATAGTTGAATTTTTTAATTTGAATTGATTAAAAGTAAAAACAAGAATTTCATCTTATTGGATTCTGGATTTATAGTATGTGATGATTGTGCTATTTTTGCCAGTTTTAAAGATGATTTATAGAATGTTCTTAATGTTTTAAATGCTTCTTATAAAGTTCTTGTTTTATTAATTAATGCTCAAAAAAAAAAAAAACCCTCAAGCTTTTTTTTATTATCAGATAATGGTGGGAAAAAAATCCTCAGCAACTTTCAGCTTGGATGTTTTTTAACTTGAGAATGTAAACCATTTTCAATATGTTAGTAGTTTTGTAAGTAGAAAAGTGGACTTAGATGTTGATATCTAACACTGACTTCAAGGTGCTGTTAATGCTTTTAACAAGTTAAAAGAGAATATTTCATCATAGGGAAATAAAATAAGTACTGCAACTAAATTGGTTATATATAAAGCTGTTATTTTACTTAATTTATTGTATGGATATAAAACTTTGACACTGTCAGCACAATAGAAAGGTGTTAGAAATGTTTCATTTAAGGATGCTCTGTAAAATTTTTAAAATACAATGGCAATATTGTAAAAACATCAATATGTTCTTCAGCTTGCAGGATTTGATAGTATTGAGTCCATTATTGTAAAATCACACCTTCATTGCATTGATCATGAAAAACAAATGATCAATTGATGGCTTTCTAAAAGGGTGGTTTATGATGAACTTGAACTTGGGTTTTGTAGGAGAGGTAGACTTTGTCTACTGTATAAAGATTATTTCAAAGATATTCTCAAGAAATACAATGCTAGTTGTTTCCATGTCAGAGAATAAAATGCATTGGAGAGCTACAATTGAATATGATATTGAAATATTTTAGAAAGAAAAGTTTTCTGCTGAGGAAACTATAAGACTACATCATAAATTAATGAGTAAACAGAAAATTGAATTGCATATTCTATATGTAGACATTTTTGTGGTTCACAGATTGGTTTGTATAGTCATGAAAAACTCGTTTTTGTAGTAGTTTTTTTTATCCCCCTTTCTTTTTCTCCTTTTTTTTTTTATTTTCTTTTTTTTTTTTTTTTTGGGAGTTGGAATGGCCTTACTCATTTTGAGTGACTGTGCCCCCTCTCCCAGATATACAAATGTTTCAGAGTGCCTACTGAATAATTGCAAAATTGTTTAACTTTTCAAATGAAAGAATATGATAAAATTATAAATTCAAATGTGATTGTGTTTTCTAAAGATTATGTGAAATTAAATTACTTTTTAACTTTTATTTAGAGAGATGTATGATTTAAAGGCATGATTTTTACATATTAGCCAATTTTTTATTTTAATCAAAAATTTTCTGTTTTACATGTTTACAGAAATGTTGGATTTTAGCTTTCGATAAATAATTTGGATGATGTGCTAATTTTCTAATTTTTACATCTCAAAAATGAAAATAATATATATAAAAATAGATTATTTGTTTGTTTTTAATAGAAAGTGGCAAAAAAGTTTTCCAATTTTGTTTACTAAAATCAATCCAAATTCTCACATATTTATCTTATTACTCACTCGTAGGCAAGCCCATATATTAATAATTTTGCAATTAATAAAGGTAGTATATATTCTCTTTCTATATATAAATATTGAAATTTAAATTTAATAAACCTTAGTTACCAAACACTTTTTTGTTAAAATTAATTCAATTGATATAATTAAAAAATTAAGTTCCAACATTTATTACTTTTTTTTTTTGTTTACTGAATTAAACAAATCTGTATTGAAAACTAGAGATCATTTCAACATTTCATCTATTTATTATAGTCTTTTACAAAGGTTTTAAAAAATAATCCAAATGTATATAAAATGTCTGGGGGGAAAAAAAATTATTAAAAATAGGCATGAAATACAAGGATAAATTATTTTTTGAGGAGATAAATAATAGTTGCTGGAAAATAAATTTCATTTGCATTCAAAACTGCAACTTGTTCAGAAAGACAAGAAATTCGTTTTCTTTAAAAATAAAATAAAAATGAGATTGTTATGTTTTTACAGTTTTGTTTTTATCAGTGTATCATATCTTCTATCCTAGGTTAATCAAATTTATTTGTATTTTTTTAAATATATAATAACTCATTTTTTTATTTTTTTCAGATATTTATAATATATTTATACTAGTCCTTTGTGTTTATATATACCTTTGAAAAAAAATCGTAATAATAATTGAACATTGGAGTAATTTTTCATTTTCAAAATATTAAACTTTTTGATCCAGCAAACAATAATAAAAAAGGTTTTTATTTTTTAAATCTCTCTCTCTTTCTCTCTATATAATTTCTTTGAGGATAAGCTATGCATAAAGGGATTGAAATATGAGAAGTATAGAACAAATATAAAAAGAATAAATTTCAGTATGTATTTTAAAACTGAAGTAAAAAAACTGCATCTATAAAAATAATTTCACATTAATAACACTGATATAAAAGTAAATTAATCATTTGCAGCAAGTGAAACAAAGACAGTAATCATATATATATATGGTAACAATACAAATTCTGGGGGTATACCTGGGGTGATCGCACTCATCCTCATCATCTACCTCAAGTCAATTTTAAATATAAAATTAAATATCAAAAATATAAAATTTAATATAAAAGTAAAATGAGCATGAGATCATGAGATTAAACAGCTAACTGTAAGTATAAGTATGTTAACTATAAGTTCATCAGCATTACCCAAAAGTAATAATCATCCATCATCATGAATGATCAACAATAAAAATAAATCAATAGTCAAACTTGTGATTGTATTTGAACTGGGTCTACTAACTCTTGCCAGCTTGGGGCAGATTATTTAAACATTAATTTGGATGCACAAATTTAGATGCTAATCCATCCAAATATATAATAATAAAAACAATAATGCTGGGATATTAAAACATGCTGATCATCATTAATGCTCTGACCACTTAGTACCATTAATGTACTGGCCAACTATACGCTTAATTTCTAAAGGAATACTAAACTAAATAAATTGTAGTGCATGGACATTAAAGGATATTCCTGTTACATTAATCCAGGATCATTATCATAAGTTGAATGTCATAAACACTAATATAACCCCCTTTTGTATAACAGACCATTAGGCATGAATCTAGCTCAGAGAACGCAAGCTCTATTACTGTTATTGTAAGCAAGAGATGATGCAACATATAATATTGTAAACTATTTAGGATTAAGTTCACTGGAATCAATAAATATCAGTTAACAATAAAAAAATTGTAATTAAGGTCCACAGAATATGGCTATACATATATAAGTTAAGGCTTCTGATTTTGATAAACCATATATCAGAACTCTCTTAAACTGCTAATTTTTACATTATTATAGTGAATTTACATTCATTTTAAAGGGAAAATCTTACTGTATAATGCTGCCATCTCTAGAATTATTTTACAAGTAAAAAATCAATATTTAACTATAAAGCTATAACAATGAGATAAGGTGGGATTTCCAAGGCACTGGTTGGTTGTTTCTCATTTTCAACAAAAGGAAACGATTGTCGAAAATTTTGACAGTTCTAATTTTCAAAATGAAAATGTATGTTTTAGAGTATTTTTTATATATCATTATTTTCATAAAATATGTGTAAAAATATAATTATTTTAGAAGAATAGTTTAGATTTTAATAAAAATTATTGGTAATCATCTGAAATTCGGGCACAGCCGCCTGATGGTGTTGTTTATATGTCAAAACACATAAAAATGCCATTTCTGTGGCTGGCCTTACAGGTTAATACAACATTTATATTGTATTAACCCATTGCACAAAAATATTACGGCCTGTTGCGCTTTGAAACTATTTACGCATATTTGTTCTATTCATAGCTGATTACCGTATTGCTTGAGGGTGTTTTAATTTCAAGTCGGTACAACTTTTCAAATCTCCATAATAGAGTAATGTTATTTATATTTAAATAATGTTAATTACTAATAATTGTCATATTGTTCCCACCCTTCCCTAAAAAAATGTTAATATGTAAAAAATTGGCCAAGGGTATGTCCGAACACGCTTCGACAAAGCTCACATGGTAAGTCACGTTTCAGCGAGGAAAATATACAAGACCAATAAAATGTCTGAGAAGAACGTGCAGTTTTTAAACTTTTCAGAATTGCTGAGTACTGAAAGTGAGGGAGACTGTGTACTTATTTCAGGCACATAATGGTCTTCCAAATACCAGACTGTTTTTATTACAGCAATAAAATAATAAATAAGTTCAAAAAGTCCAAAGTTTGTAGAAATTGACAAGTATTTGGATTATCTTTTTTCAGTGGTGTTAAAATAAATGACTATTTTTGTTTACTTTTTGTTAATAATAACAAAGTATGAAACCCCCAAAAAAGCAGTTTATTGTAGAAGCCAAAAAAAGAAAAGAAAAAGGTAATTCAAACGAAAGATAAATAAAAGTAAAAAGTGAGAAAAAGTTGTTGAAAAAAAAAAAAATTATTGACTTTTTGTTACAATTATTTTCTGTGGGTGGGGGATGCGGGTTTCAAAACAATTTTTTATCCCCAAAAAACACAAAAGTTATGTTGCTTACAGGATGATTTGATGTATTAAAATTCAATCCATGATATTCTGCTTTAGTTTTTTATTTTTATTTTTAAAACTTTGTTTAAATATAATTTAGGATATATTATCAAAATCGTAAATTCATTATTAGTTGCACACATTTTTTTTTGCATTTGATTTTCCAGGTTAAAACAACATATAACTTGAATTTATGAAGATTTTTTGAAATTGATTGTCTGAAATAGATATATATTTCATAGAATAATTTTCTTGATGTTTTGCTGTCAAAATAGATTTTTACTATTTATGTGATTTTATGAAAGGTCCGATAGATATTCTTTTACTAATATACTATTTTTTAACTTGCTAGGAATTTATAAGTATTTAAATGGGTGATGGTATTTAAATACTAATTATTTTAAAAGCTTTTTTAATATTCCTCACTCTGTGAAGTTGGATGTTTTTTTTTTTTTTTTCTCATTTTCAATGTATTGTTTATTCATTAATTTAATACAGATAATCCTCAGTTTACATAAATAATTCATTTTATCGGGAGGGAATTGAAGAATATATAAAACATTTTCTGTCAATGATCAGTTTGTTTATTTGACCAAGTAAATTATTTTGCAGGTTTTTTTCAAAAATAAGTAGATATATCACCATCCACATTTAAGGGCAATAGAATTTTCAATAATTTTAAGGGGCATTAACATTTGTCATATTGAAATAACATGGAAAACTGAAATATTTAGCACAAAATACTTTAAAATCTAGGAATAAAGATAGTCTTAAAAATAAAAATAAAAGATCTGAAGAACAAGTTGATGTTGGAATGCAAAAAATTGGATTTTCATTAGAAGTTCCAACTTTCTTCTAAAGTGACTGTTTCATTTGTTGAATAATGGGAGTCTGACTTTGAAAATGGATTAGCATATGAGAAGAATAAAGAAACTGAATTAAATAAAATTTTATATGAATTGGGATGATACAAATATGAAAATGGAAGTATATAATTATTGTGAATGTTTGGTTTCTATGCACTCATTTTAATACATGAATAAAAAGAATGTTGAAATGTAGATTTAGACGTAATTATGCATTAATTAATAGATATATTTAGTCTTTAATATAATATTACAATATATTGCTTTAAAGAATTATAATATTAGTAGATAATACTGATGTTATTTATAAACAGCAATTATCGTTGGGTGTGTGCTTACAAAATGATGTTTGTAAATTGAATCGGAAAAAACAAAAACAAATAAACCTTAGAATAGCTAATGCTTGATTTCAAATTAATTTTATTTAATTTTTGCCATTAATATTGGTAAGTAATGCTATTTTAAAAGATATTTTTAATTTTATGGCACTAAAGTACACAACACGTTATTGCCATAATTTGTCAAATACTGAAGGGTTTTTATCTTTGATTTTGCCATATTAGCTCAGGATGCTTCAACTGAATTCTTCTTGTTTTGTTGTTAGATTTGTTCCAATTAATCCATATTAATGATTGATAAGCTGTAGATAGTTTAAATGAAAAACTTACCTCCTGCTTAAGAGATGAAGAATCATTTGGATTATAGCATCTTTATTTTCAGGATTTAAACAAGCTCTAAAATTAACAGAATTTTTATTGGAAAATAATTAAGTTAATCACAATTCAAAATTTTTGAAAATCTATTTATTTTTATTAGCTTAATAACCATTTTAAATGATTTTTAATTATTTATATTTACTATTGTTATTGATTTATTCAAGATCTATATTTGTGTCAATATTTATTCAAAATGTTTTGTTGAGTAAGTGTGCAAATTTCAAATGCTATTTGAATGTAAAAGAAATTGTAAACGTTCATAAATGCTAAAGACTAAGAGTAAATAATTAAAATAATTAACTATATTAATTAAGATTATTATATTTCTATAATTAAATTATTTATCAAAAGAACTGTTTGCAGAGATATTGCACTGTTATTCAGATAGTATATTGATTCATAACTGGCAGCCAATCAAATGTTGAGGATCTTTGTTGTGTGCTTAGGTTTGGATGTCATTTTAGATGGCTATCCTTGACATCTGATTGGCTGTCAGTTATGTGTTGTAACGAGTGCTAGAGATTTGGCAGTATCTCGATTTATTTCAATTTTCAACTATCGGCGCCTCGCAAATTAAAATATTATTTATAGTATATTGATTATATACATGGTATAAATATATGATTGTAGGAAAAATAATTTTCTAAAAGATTTAATTAAATTTAATATTAATTCAGTTGTTTGAATGATAAGCTTAAATAACCTTAAGTTACTGAAATGTATTGAAATTTAAAATTAATTTATAAGAGTTGAAGTCTGTATTTAATCTTAGATGAACTCCTTGGCAGACTATCTTATGAATTACATTTTTAGTTTTAATTTTAACAAGGATTCTAATATTTAATTTATTTGTATAGGTTTCTGAACATGGTGTTTATTTTTGAAATATAAGATATTAGTATAATAATTTATGATTACAATTTTTGTGAAAATAATATAAATTTATTCATCCACTAATACTAGTAAACAATACTCTGTAAATCTGCATAAATGTTAATAATAATCCATATCTTCTAAAGATCTACTTTTTTCTTTGCATTAATTATATTAATTCAGTACAAATATAAATAATAAATCTCACCACTTATTCACTTATTTTCATGCAAATTTTTTATTTATGCTAATAATTTTCATTGTACTACAGTCTTCTTCAGAACTGGAAATATATAAATATATCAATTTAAAACTAATTTGCAATATCAATTGATTTAAAACTTGCTCCTCTAGTTAAAGTTGTTTAAGACAATTCTTTATGTAACAGTATAGGGAGCAATAATGAATTATGTTGTTGAATTTTATGACTTGAGGCCATAGCAATTGTCATTTCAAGAGATTCCTTTACACTATAATATTATATATTCATAACAAAATTGTCTATTTAAATTTTTTTCATACATGATATTAATTATATAATCATTAATTCAATAATAGTTTTATATATACTGTACCTATATTGATATAGGCACATATAATTTTTATCTAAAATTATTATTAAAGTAATCTTTCATAAAAGAAAAACATAAAATTAAATGTTGAAGAATTTATTGCAGCTTGTTTTCGAAAAAGATAAGAATTAAATAGTTTTCTAGCGTTAGTTTTTGAAATAAAAAAGCTACAATTAATTAGTCAAAAGGGTGGAGGGGGAGTCTTGGTTTGAGAAATGAAATTAAGGGTTATAAAAGGAAGTAAAGAGTTTTTATTAGTATTCGTAAAAATATAATTTAAAAAAGTTAAAACTTACAAATCTCTTTTCATTCAATTTTAATTAAAGAAAAAATAATGTTAAAACTAAATAGTAAATTGTATTAAAAATATATGTGCGTATATATATGTGATTTGTAAATAAATAAAATGTATGTGAAAGTTAAAGAAGATTATCATTAAAAAACACGGCAATGGCTATTAGATATTAATTAATATAAAACAATACGTTTTTGCATGGCTATTACTAATTAAGCAATCTTTCAAAACACGTTTATCAAATGATTATCAATTCGACAACAGATCTTTGCCAGAGATATCAGAAAGATAACAAGGTGCAGGTATAAATAGACTTTTTTTTATCGGACAGTATGCTTTTCACAAATTAATTGAGTTGAGACAATCAGTTCCACAAAGTTATTGAGAGAATGCAGTTCGGAAATTAATTGAGTCAGTTAAGAAACAAAATGCAGTGCTGAGAATATTTTGGAACGCACGTTCACCTCCAGCCCAGATGTCCGAGAAAACAGCAGATCTGCCCGTGAAATAATGTCAGCTTAACATCTTAGAAAATCTCCGTCAGTATCTATTTGTCTCCGATAGTCATAATCGTGAAAATCAGGAAACTCAGCAAAGAAACGTCCCAGCCGGCTGGTAAGCATTTATAATGGAAATATCCTCACCGAAAGCAGCCTCCAAAGAACAAAATTCTACGTCAACATTCAAAATCCTAGGTAAAACATTTGCTTATTTTCGTTTATACTGTAATAGCCATTGCATTTCATTAATTCATGCGAATCCTCCAAGAGTCTAATTATATGAACTTGATATCATACATAAATGAACTATTGATATGTGTGTGATTAAATTTCAAATGCTATGTAGACCTTTATTATCATTATTATGTGTGTGCATGAGTTAATATGTGCGTGATCATTATATCAATATTTATTAGTTAAATTAGAGTGTTCTGTTATTGAATCTATAGGAATATTTAGACTATTTAGAAATGTTAATTAAAAATATGCGTGTGTTTTAATAGAATTATAAAAATGTTTAAATTTAGTAAATAAATGTTAGTTAATAAATTATCTTTAAAATTAAACTTTATTTGTCGGTCAATTCTTTTATCAATTCTTTTAGAATTCTTTTTATCAATTCCCTTTTATCAAGTCTTTTAACTACTAATTAAGTATAATCTATTAGTGATTACAAACAACTGAGCTAGTCGTGAATTTAGGCGTTGAGTTAGTGGCCATTGCTTAAAGTGCGTTATTTATTCATCCTTGAATAGATAGCTGGCGCCCGTGTTTATACACAAACAAAAAAAAGTGCTTTGAACTTGGTGTTGAACTCAACAGTCGAGAAGAAGTTATGTCCTGGAAATGTAACGTTAGTTATATACTTTATAGCTATCGTTTGGGCATACATACTCTCCGAGTATGTTCTTCTCTGCCTAAGAGGCCGGTGATTCAAATAGTCATATTCGAAACCGGTTCAAATGGCTAGACCCAACTTGGGGCTGAACCTAAGAAACAATAGTAAAGAAATACTTTGTTCTTGTTGGAAATAAAAATCTAAAAAGTTAAATTACGTATATAAAAGTGTTTTAATTTTAAAAAAAAGAATTGACCGAAAATTTTTTTTTTCGAAATGAAAAGAGATTTTGACATTTATGCTATCAAATCAGAGACAGCTGACATTTGGGCGGAGTTAAAGCATTAGATCGGGTAGTGAAAAGGACAAAAGGTTGGAGTTAACGTGAGTTTCTGTATTAGTAAGAAAAATAAATAAATAAATCGTATAGTAAATTTAGTCTAACGTAAGCGCTAGTTTGAAATAAAAAATAAAATACATGGTGTCAAAATGGGAAAAGATATAGAGCTGGAGGAAGTAATAAAAAGAGTAGAGGCGTTAGAAAGAGAACATGAGAATGGGAAAACATGGGTGCACATACATAAAATGGAGGCAGTAAATCAGCTGCTAAAGATAAAAGCATTCTCAGGGAACAGAGGGGAGAATCCGAGTGATCACTTAGAGAGCTTGGAACGTTATTGCACTTTGAATAGTTTAAGTGAGGGAGCAAGAATTGCTTTAGCTTGCAGTCACATACAGGGAGAAGCCCAACTCTGGTGGAATTCATTACGTGTAAAACCGACAACATTCGGTGAATACAAGTGTTCGTTGTTGGCAAACTATTGGGGGGAGGAGCTGCAGGAAAAGGTTAAGTTTCAAGTAGAGCAGGACAGGTGGCAGACGGGGGAGTTATTTATTACATTTTTTCGTAGACAAATAGCGAAATTGAGATCAATCAAAGCGTACAAATTATCGGAGCAGCATATTATGCGTATAGTTAGGCGTGGTTTACCTGAGAAGGTGGAACAAATGATGATTGGCAAGCAAACGGTAGAGCAGATGGCCGAAATACTAATGGCATTGGACAACAATAGGGGGATGGTGGATGGTCAAGATGAGGATGGAAACGCAGAAGTTGATTGTACGCAAGTAGCGAATCTGGTTTGTAGTGGAGAAGAAAGCATGCCCGTGATGGCACCTCAGAGCTGTCCGAAGATAGAGATAAAGGTAGGGGGGTTGCAACTAGTGCATTGTTTGATTCGGGGAGTCAGGTATCAGTAATGTCACAGGAAATGTTTAATAAAATAAGTGACATTGACCCGGAAATTAAAATATTGCCTTTAAAAACAGTATATGTTTTGTTGGCTAATGGTAAGAAGGCGAAGTTGGCATCCAAACAGGCATGGGTGAAGCAGAGGGAGAATATATGCACTTTCTGTTGATTTTGGAGGGACTGATTCATGAGGTTATATTAGGCTCGGATTTTATGTACAAAACAGGCTGTGTATTGGATTATAAACAGAGCCGGGCAGAAATAAACAATGTAATAATTCCGTTTACAAAACACCAGAAGGATGAGATAAATAGACAGAGTGATGCACAAAGTGCAGTAATGGAAATAGAGATAGGGGAAAAGGTGGATGAGTCAAAATGCATAAATGACAATCAAAGAGACCAACTGAAGAAACTATTCAATAGATATGAAAGCGTATTTTCCGAGGTTGCGGGGGTAATTCAAGGGTATGAACACAGAATAAGGCTTATGAAAGACCAACCATATCAAGCCCGTGCATATCCCATACCTCATCAATATAGACGTGAAGTAGAACAAATAGACAAAATGCTTAGATGGGGGATTATATCTAAATGTTCGTCTCCTTTTAATAACCCTAGAAGAACAAATAGACAAAATGCTTAGATGGGGATTATATCTAAATGTTCGTCTCCTTTTAATAACCCCATCGTAACTGTAAAAAAAAAGATGGATCAATTCGGTTATGTTTGGACGCACGGCAGTTAAATAAGATAACAATAGCTGATACTAATGCTCCATCACCTATGAGCGAATTGTTATTGAAATTTCAAAATAAGAAAATATTTTCGACGTTCGACTTAACTGCCAGCTACTGGCAAATCAAACTTCATCCAGAGGATCGGAAATATACGGCATTTAAATATAACGGACGTGCATATAATTTTAACCGGATTCCCTTCGGGCTAAAAAATAGTGGGGCAGGGCTTATACAATGTCTGGATCAAGTATTGTCAGATGATATTAAGAATTTAGTTATAATGTATGTAGACGACATTGTGGTGGCGTCGGAAAGTATAGATGAGCACTTGCGCATTTAGAAATGTTGCTGGGGGAGTGTGAGAGAAAGGGAATCCGAATTAATTTAAATAAGAGTAAGATAATGACTGACGAGGTCAAGTTTTTAGGTCATATAATTACAGAAAGAGGGATATTACCTAATCCTGAAAAAAATCCGAGCAATACAGGAATTCCCCACACCCCGGAATAAAAAACATATTAAATCTTTTCTCGGACTCTTGTAATTTCTATAATCGATTTTATAGACATTTTTCACTTGACATGGAGCCGTTATTGCAGTTATTAAGAAAAGGGAAATCGTGGGTGTGGAATGAGCAGCATGAGCGCAGTTTTCAGAGCGTGAAGGCAGGAATTTTAAATAAAGTTATGCTGTCATATCCCGATTTCGACAAACCATTCTTTGTACAAACGGACAGCAGCGTGTTTGGATTGGGGGCTGCGCTATTTCAGATACAGGACAAGGGACAGCACAGAGTTCTTTGTTTCATTAGCCATTTACTAAGGGGACCGGAAGTGAACTACACTGTAACC
This sequence comes from Epiperipatus broadwayi, assembly GCA_028023455.1. Classification (NCBI taxonomy): domain Eukaryota; kingdom Metazoa; phylum Onychophora; class Udeonychophora; order Euonychophora; family Peripatidae; genus Epiperipatus; species Epiperipatus broadwayi. The sequence goes on from JAQFVV010006283.1 coordinate 4,579,774, forward strand.
GAGAAGGAAGCCTTGGCTATTGTGTGGGCGTTCAAGAAATTCAGGCAGTATTTAGTAGGCTCTGAAGTGATAGTAGTCACTGACCATAAGAGCCTTGAATTTATTAATCACAGCTTCTTGAATAATAGCAGGCTAATAAGGTGGAGCTTATTCCTGCAAGAATTTAATTACAAAGTGGCTTACTGTCATGGCAAAGAGAATATTGTGGCAGACACCTTAAGCCGATATCCGATAGCTCAAGAACAACACTTGAGTTGCGACAGAGCGTATATAGCTGCCGCCAAAATATATAAAAGAAATGGGATAGAAGACGAGTTGCACAGATTAAAGGAGCAGCAAGAGGAAGATAACGATTGCAAACAAATAATATAGTATTTACGCAATCAGCCTGTAACGAAAACAGCCAATAATCCGCTGTGGAGGGACCAAAATCACTGTTGTTTAATGGGAGGACTCTTACAGCGTGTGTTACGAAAAAAACAAACAAACACGCATTATTCTTCCGGTCGCCATGAGAGAGCAAATAATTAAATATGCGCATAACACTTTCGGACATTATGGGGCAAATAAAGTGGAAGGATGGCTGAGTCATTGGTTTTACTGGCCAGGAATGAATGCCAATATTACAGACTTGATTGGTAGATGCACCATATGTTCAGCAACCAAGACTGCTAACACATCAGGAGTCTGGCCGCTGCAACCTATATATGCCCAACGCCCGAACAGCTTACTAGCGATAGACTTCTATGGACCTCTGCCTCCATTCAATAAAATGAAGTATCTCATTCAATTATTTAAATTATTTATTTATTAGTTAAATATTTGAACCGGTTTCGAATATGACTATTCGAATCACCGGCCTCTTAGGCAGAGAAGAACATACTCGGAGAGTATGTATGCCCAAACGATAGCTATAAAGTATATAACTAACGTTACATTTCCAGGATATAACTTCTTCTCGACTGTTGAGTTCAACACCAAGTTCAAAGCACTTTTTTTTGTTTGTGTATAAACACGGGCGCCAGCTATCTATTCAAGGATGAATAAATAACGCACTTTAAGCAATGGCCACTAACTCAACGCCTAAATCCACGACTAGCTCAGTTGTTTGTAATCACTAATAGATTATACTTAATTAGTGGTTAAAAGACTTGATAAAAGGGAATTGATAAAAAGAATTCTAAAAGAATTGATAAAAGAATTGACCGACAAATAAAGTTTAATTTTAAAGATAATTTATTAACTAAATTTAAACATTTTTATAATTCTATTAAAACACACGCATATTTTTAATTAACATTTCTAAATTGTCTAAATATTCCTATAGATTCAATAACAGAACACTCTAATTTAACTAATAAATATTGATATAATGATCACGCACATATTAACTCATGCACACACATAATAATGATAATAAAGGACTACATAGCATTTGAAATTTAATCACACACATATCAATAGTTCATTTATGTATGATATCGAGTTCATATAATTAGACTCTTGGAGGATTCGCACGAATTAATGAAATGCAATGGCTATTACAGTATAAACGAAAATAAGCAAATGTTTTACCTAGGATTTTGAATGTTGACGTAGAATTTTGTTCTTTGGAGGCTGCTTTCGGTGAGGATATTTCCATTATAAATGCTTACCAGCCGGCTGGGACGTTTCTTTGCTGAGTTTCCTGATTTTCACGATTATGACTATCGGAGACAAATAGATACTGACGGAGATTTTCTAAGATGTTAAGCTGACATTATTTCACGGGCAGATCTGCTGTTTTCTCGGACAGATCTGCTGTTTTCTCGGACATCTGGGCTGGAGGTGAACGTGCGTTCCAAAATATTCTCAGCATTGCATTTTGTTTCTTAACTGACTCAATTAATTTCCGAACTGCACTCTCTCAATAACTTTGTGGAACTGATTGTCTCAACTCAATTAATTTGTGAAAAGCATACTGTCCGATAAAAAAAAGTCTATTTATACCTGCGCCTTGTTATCTTTCTGATATCTCCGGCAAAGATCTGTTGTCGAAATGATAATCATTTGATAAACGTGTTTTGAAAGATTGCTTAATTAGTAATAGCCATGCAAAACGTATTGTTTTATATTAATTAATATCTAATAGCCATTGCCGTGTTTTTTAATGATAATCTTCTTTAACTTTCACATACATTTTATTTATTTACAAATCACATATATATATACGCACATATATTTTTAATACAATTTACTATTTAGTTTTAACATTATTTTTTCTTTAATTAAAATTGAATGAAAAGAGATTTATAAGTTTTAACTTTTTTAAATTATATTTTTACGAATACTAATAAAAACTCTTTACTTCCTTTTATAACCCTTAGTTTCATTTCTCAAATCAAGACTCCCCCTCCCCCCTTTTGACTAATTAATTGTAGCTTTTTTATTTCAAAAACTAATGCTAGAAAACTATTTAATTTGTATCTTTTTCGAAAACAAGCTGCAATAAATTCTTCAACATTTAATTTTATGTTTTTCTTTTATGAAAGATTACTTTAATAATAATTTTAGATAAAAATTATATGTGCCTATATCATTATAAGTACATTACAATATATATATATATTACTTTTTTATTTTTTCAACTTACACTTGTAATGAAAATTTTGAATTTAAATTAAATTAAATTTAGATTAAGTTGAAAAATAAAAAGTAATGTAAATAAATGTATATAAAAACTATATTGGGTTAAATATAGAGAAAATGATTAATGTGTGTGATTCATTATTTTCAGGATGAAGATCTTTTCTAGTTTAATCCAGTTTCCTATTCATACTTTACCTCACATCATTTCAGAACACTTCTTTATTTCATTAATCTATCTCACATGTGGTCTATTTGTAATTTTTTTTACAATCTTTTGGGATTCAGTTTAACATTTCAATTGTCCATATATTATCATTTCTTTTAGCAACTTATTCAACCCAGTTCCATTTCAGGCTTAATTATTTCGATTATGCCAGTGATACTTATTTGGTCTTTCACTCTTTTGGTTCCTTTTTGCTAATTTCAAAGCACATTTCACTGCATGTTGCTAATCAGAAGTTTCTGTGTTACTCTCCTGTTAAGAAACCAAGTTTCAGAAATCTGCATGTTCCATGAAATAGATTTATATTCTTAATTACATATGATTTATGTGTTCATTAAGATCATTAGTATTATGTTTCCATATGTATTAATAATTTGATGAAATGTATTTGTAATTGTTAATTTCTCTTAATTCATTGATTGTCAATACTTATTCTGTAAAAATTTTTAAGTTATATATGCTGATATATATATAAACAAGTTTGTTGAATGTTATCCTGAAAGTTTGTAATGATTATATTTATATATTGGACTATTTCCATCATCTAATTAAGTATTTTAGAAAAATTTACTTTATTTAAATGTTCAAATTACATTCAACTGTTGGTAATAGCACATAGATAAGTATATATACAACATTTCAAGAGATATTATTCTACTCTCTTCATTGGGTATTGCAGGCCTGTCCTGTGAGAGTTCTAGCATGGGCTTTGAACCTGGACTCTTAGATTTTTGAATATTGAATTTTAATAACATTCTAACCAACTGAGCCATCCTACCAAAGGCAACAGACAATAGAAATTTCATATATTTATCTATGAGGTTCTTCCTGATTTTTCCACTTTTTTTTTTAAGAGCAAAGTTGACTAGTGATTTTTTAAAATTATGTATAGTCACACTCGTCATTGTTATGTGAATAGCTTCTTTGAATTTTCTTCTTTATTTCTTTTCTTCTCTATGAAATATTGTGTAATTTCCCATTGAATATATGTTCATTGGTATGTACATGGTCTGTTAACTTAGACACATCTGTTTTCTCTTTTCTAATCACATTCTTCCATATTCACATGGTATTTTGTAGATGCAGTTTTTGTTTTTCAACATTTCAAGTTGAGGCTTTGTAGACATTAGAATTCCTCGTAGGGTGGTATTGCTCTTGAAAGCTGTTCTGATATTATACTGATTACAGATTTTCCTTAATTTGTTTGCTATTTTTGGTATGTATGGATATACTACAGTACCAATAATTGTTTTTTATATTAATGGTTCTTTTTGTTGTCTATTTAAGGTTTTCTTAATAACAGCTCATAAGAGTTTGTTCTATATAGATCTTTTTTCAAATCGCTGGTTTCTGCTCAAATTTTTTTTGCTCTGTTCTATAGTGATAGTATAATTTCATGTATTGTGTTTCTGGTGTGATTGGATATATGCTAAGTATTTTCCTGTATTAAACCATCAAACATCACATGATCACCATCTCTATACTAGCACATAATTTGTTGTAAACAAAGGCAAAACTCCCCATATAGTAGTGCCACCCTGTGCCAAACAGAGTAATCAATGGATGCCAGAAGGCTCGTGCATAAAATCCCAATCTAGTGCCTACTCATCCAATATCCCCAGACTAGTTTCTGGCTTGTGGCCATCATCAGTGAGGAGCCTTGGATCTGAGAGCACTGCACATAGATCTTAGGATCTAATGCAACCCTCCAGCAGCCACCTTTTAACTCTACTTTACTACAAAACTATGAGAATGAAATTGAAAACATTGTTAATATCTTCAATCTAAGCTCAATAGCTTATATAGTCATATGGGTCTGAACTCAATTCAGCACCCATACATTTTGGTGTCTTTGGCTCTTAAACAACCATAGCCACCACTATCCTATTAGGCAGGATTGGTGTTAAACCATCAAACATCACATGATCACCATCTCTATACTAGCACATAATTTGTTGTAAACAAAGGCACAGGGTGGCACTACTGTATGGGGAGTTTTGCCTTTGTTTACAACAAATTATGTGCTAGTATAGAGATGGTGATCATGTGATGTTTGATGGTTTAACACCAATCCTGCCTAATAGGATAGTGGTGGCTATGGTTGTTTAAGAGCCAAAGACACCAAAATGTATGGGTGCTGAATTGAGTTCAGACCCATATGACTATATAAGCTATTGAGCTTAGATTGAAGATATTAACAATGTTTTCAATTTCATTCTCATAGTTTTGTAGTAAAGTAGAGTTAAAAGGTGGCTGCTGGAGGGTTGCATTAGATCCTAAGATCTATGTGGTGCTCTCAGATCCAAGGCTCCTCACTGATGATGGCCACAAGCCAGAAACTAGTCTGGGGATATTGGATGAGTAGGCACTAGATTGGGATTTTATGCACGAGCCTTCTGGCATCCATTGATTACTCTGTTTGGCACAGGGTGGCACTACTGTATGGGGAGTTTTGCCTTTATTTTCCTGTATGTGTGGGTTTTCTGTAAACTGCAGTTTTGATGAGGGAATCTTGTCACAAGAACATCTAAGAATGCCAATTTTTGTTTTTGTTCTGACTATTGTGAATTTAATTGAAGGGGATATGTTGTTGATGTCTTTCCAGAAAGTTTGTAATTGTGCTCCACTATGTTGTTATACAGCAATTGTATCATCACCATATCGAAAACAAACTTTAGGTGGATATGGAGTAGTTTTTATGGCTATGATTTCAAGTTCTTTTATATAAATATTGCTAATCAGGGTTGACAAGGTAAGCTCATGGGCATTACTTGATTTTGTTGGAAGAATTCTGTATTGTATTGAAAGTAGGTTATTTTTATGCAGAATATTAATAGTTCCATTATACTATCAATAGGAAGATTTGTTCTAGTTTGTAAGCTATTATAATCATTTTAATCTTTTTCTTACAGTAGTCAATGCTTCTACATATGGTACATTTGTGAATAAATTTTCCACATCAAAGCTTACTGGAATGTCACTTCTTTTAATTTTCATGTTTTGATTAATTCTATAAAGTGTCTAAAATTTCCGATAAAGGATTGGATCTTGTATGCCAAAGGACTAAGAACTTTGAGAAAAAATTTTGATAAATTTTGGCAAGATGAATTTCTAGAATTAACAATAGGTCTTAATGGAACGTGATCCTTATAAATTTTAGGTAGACTATGAAGATGAGGAAATTTTGTTGAAATATAATGTTAGTTTACTTTTTCTAAATCACGGAAGAACCTGTGATGTTTTCTGAGTAATGCTTATAACTTTGTTTCTGTACTTGGTATTAGATTTTCCCCCCACTTTTCTGTATTTGCCTGCCTTGTATTTTGTTGTCATAATCAGTTAAATCCATTACGACTGTTGCATAGCCTTTCTCAGCAGGAAGAATGATTATAGATTTATCTACTTTGAGAAATGTAATTGCTTTCCATTAATCATAGGATATGTTTGACTTCAATTTTTGTTGCTTCTCAAGAGTTCTTTTTATTTTCCAGGGTAATTCTGCTGCTTTTTCTAAAGTCAATTTTTAACTAACTTCCTCAATGGCTGCCATGGTATTTAATAAAGGGATATTAGATGGTTGTGATTGCAAAGTGTAATCTTATTTCATGAACAGAAATTTCAGCATCTGTTAGATGTTTATATCTGAGATTTTTAAAGATGAAGCTGGTACACTGATTGGTACATTATGATTTTTGATATGCCCATGTATGTTAGCAAGTTTTGTATTTTTTCACATAATATAGAATATGAGTTTCTTACTGTTTGGGAAAATCTTGTAAAGTAAGTTTACTTTTTTGAAAACATTCTATCTTAAAACAGGCAAAACTCAGTATACGTATTGCCACACACAGCAAGCTAGAGTAATCAATGGATGCCAGAAGGCTTGTGCATAAAATCCCCATGTAGTGCCTACTCATCCAATATCCACAGACTAGTTTCTGGCTTGTGGTCTTCATCAGTGAGGAGCCTTGGATCTGAGAGCACTGTGCCTAGATCTTAGGATCTAATGCAACCCTCTAGCAGCCACCTTTTATCTCCACTTAACCACAAAACTATGAGTCTTAAATTGAAAACATCTTAATATTTTCAATCCAAGCTCATCAGCTTATATTGGCTTAAAACCAATCCTGCCTAATAGAATAGTGGTGGCTATAGTTGTTAAAGAACCAAAAACACCAAAATGTATAGGTACTGAACTGAGTTCAGACCTATATGACTATAGTTTGGGGATATTGGATGAGTAGGCACTAGATGGGAATTTTATGCACAAGCCTTCTGACATCCATTGATTACTTTAGCTTGCTGTGTGTGGCAATACGTATAGTGAGTTTGCCTGTTTTAATAACAGCTATAAACAAGCATAAGAAGTGGTGATCATGTGATGTTTATTGGCTTAAAACATTTTATCTTATTAATCGAATGCAAGATTTGATATTTTTTCTCAAAAGAGCTTTACTTGCTTTCTGAGTAATTTTTTTTCAGCTTTCTGGGAGTTTGCAAAACCTTAAGAGCTATCCCTTCAGATCTATATGAGAAAGTTAAATGATTTTCTACTTTGGCCAGCTTTAGAGATAATTATTCATAATGACTAAAATTTGATGTAGTATTGAGTCCACACTGAATACTTAGTGTTTTCCTGAAAGTTTGTGATGATGGTATTTTAGTTGTATTTATATATTAGACTATTTCCATTTTCTAATATTAAGTATTAAATGTCTTTTAGAAAAATTTAGTATATGCACAATGTTTTGAGAGGTAATATTCTCCTTTTTTTTTCAGGTGTTGCTGGTCTGACCAGTGATAGTACCAACAGGGAATCAAACCAGGACCCTTAGATTCTTGGAATATTGAAATTTTAAGGTAAAGCTCTAACCAACTAAGCCATCCTGCCAAAGGCAGGAGTCAGTAGAAATTTCATACACTTATCTATTAGGTTCATTTCTCCACTTTTTCATAAGAGCAAAGATGATTAATGATTTCCATACATCGAAGAACTAGAAATCATAATCATAAAGTCTACTCCAAATCCATCTAAATTTTGACTTCACTATGTTGATGATACATTTGTTGTAAGGCCACATGGTGGAACACTATTACAAATTTTCTGAAAAGATATCAACAACATATCTCCTTCAATTAAATTCACAATAGAATCAGAACAAGAACAAAAATTGTCATTCTTAGATGTTCTTGTGACAATACTTCCTCATGGCATAATCAAAACTACAGTTTACAGAAAATCCACACATACAGGAAAATACTTAGCATATGCATCCAATCACACCAGAAACACAAGACATGGAGTTATATTATCACTATGGAACAGAACAAAACAGTTTGAGCAGAAACCAGGCATTTGGAAAAGGAAAGATCTGTATAGAATAAACTCTTATGAAAAATTGTTATCCATCTGCTGTTATTAAGAAAATGACAACAAAAGAAAACCATTAAAAGAAAAGATAATTATTGGTACTATAGTATATCCATATATACCAAAAATAACAGACAAATTAAGGAAAATCTGCAACCGGTATAACATCAGAACAGCTTTCCAGAACCATACCACACTATGAGGAAATCTAAAGTTTACAAAAGCAAAAACTACACCTACAAAATAGTATGTGGAAGAATGAATATTGGTGAGACCACTGGTCCCATTAAAAAGTGATTGCAGGAGTAGAAACTGATGATTAGAAGAGAGAAAACATATGTCTAAGGTAGCAGACTATGTATGTACCAATGAACATATATGTTCTATTGGGAAAATACAAAAATATTAGATAGAGAGAAAAAGGTATAAAGAAGAAACTGAAAGAAGCTGCTCACATGGCAATGGCGAATAATACCATAAGTCAACCTGGTCAATCTAGAATGCACAATATATAATGTATGGAAACCACTAATCAACTTTGCTCTCAAGAAAAAGTGGAGAAATCAGGAGGAACCTCATAGATAAGTATGTGAAATATGTGCTGTCTGTTGTCTTTGGCAGAGTGACTCAGTTAGAGTGTTATCTTAGAATTCAATATTCAAGAATCTAAGAGTCCAGGTTCGATTCCTATGCTAGTACTGTCACTGGTCAGGCAGCAACACCTGAAGAAGAGAGAAAAATAACATCTTGAAATATTGTGCATATATACTGACCTGTATGTTATTATGAACAGTTAAATGTAATTTGAAAATTTAAAGTAAATTTTTCTAAAAGACATTCAATTTTTAATATTAGATGATGGAAATAATCCAATATGTGCAATAATACTATATATTTACATATTTATACATTTACAATTCTGAAGGAAATTTTGCTCTTAGCAAAATCATTTATTATTATTATTTGCACCAATTATTGATTCGTTGCTAGATAAAGATTTCTCCAAGTTTAACTCACTTTCTTCAATCTTTTAAGTCTATCATCTGCAGTGATCCCTTTCCAGGTCTTTTGCAATTTTTTTGAGATTTAATTTAAGAGTTTTACTAGCTTAGCTTTATTCAGCTTTTTAATTTTTTCAATGGTGTCAATGATACTTGTTTATTTTTTTATTCATATAGTTCATTTTTGCTCTGACTTTATTATTTCAAATATGATTATGTCTGTACTTTGTTGTTTGGTATGAAGTTTCTGTATTAACTCTCTTAAATGTTATGTTTTGGATCCATTTGTAAGAACTGGGAAAGCATATTTATTAAAATTATTTCTTTTCAAACACATAGGAATTCTTTCCACCAAAAGTATTCTATCCTACATTAATTCTACGATTAATTTGTTCATTATGGTTCTATTTGTATTAGTAATCTGACCATAGTATTTGTAGTTATTATTTTCTTTTTGTTTATGTATGTGAAAAACCATTGAGTGTTACTTTAGTTTTTTAAGCATTTAATCTTACTCTCCTGCTATTATCTGATAACTCAAGCTTTGAAGCATTGATTGCAAAATCTAAGCAATTTAAATAATCTCCGTTAATTTTTTTTTTTAATTTCTTTTTTTAATCCACAAAATATTTATTATAAAACTACCATATGAAGTTTTGAAGTATGGGATCATCATCTTATATACCCATATTATCTATCGTTATTGTATTTTAACAAAATATTTCTCAACATGTGACAATATATTAGATCTATGTATTGCTGGTCCAAAACTTTAACTATAAAATTAAGTGTTTTTATAAAAATAGGTACATATGTGAAGTGATTTATTGTTTACATTTTTTATTGATTATGTAAATATGGTATGTTAATTTGTATTAGTTATTTTTTTATAAATATAGATAGTCAAATAAATGAAATCATCTGGTTTTTAATAATCTTAAGCATCTTTATTATCTTGCTAGAATTGGTTTTAAAGCAAAAGGCATCACACAATCTTAGTTTACATGTTTAGGTAATAGATAGCAAAATGTGAAGTGGATAGTCAAATAAATGAAGTCATCAAATAATATATAAATGGTTCAGCGGAAAATAACGGTCAAACTGAATTTCTGCATACGTTAGAAATCTTTAAAACTAGCAATGGCCAATAATTATTATAATAACACTGAAATCTTATATTCTAATACATTTATTTTAAAGAAAGAAACTCATAATCGAGGGATTATTGTTGTAACAATTTAATGCATTTGATGTATAACTTTGTGTCAATTAAAGTATAATAAATTAGTTCATAAATATACTTTGATATTTGTTGAACAGAAAGTTGCAAAGTGTATATTGTTTTAATAAATTATTTTATAATTTCTACCATGTATTTATAAACAAATATTTTTATAGTTAAAAGTTGTGTATTTGCTTTTGGTTTATTTTTTTTTGCAATATTTGTGTTAATGGACATTACAATGTAGTTTTGTTTTTCCATTTTTTTAAATATTTTTTTCCTTTGCTCAACTGAATAAATGGCTTTGCCCCTCTTTTATGTTTCTATTTTGGTGGTGAAATGTGTGAAAAAGAGCAAAGAATCATGAATGATTTCTGCTATTGAAAAATTTATTTCTATGGCTTATAAACAAACTAATAAATAGAAAAAGACTGAAGAAAAACTGTATGTATATCAATCATTTGTTTTAAATTATTTAAAATACTGTGTTTATTTATTTAAAAAATATGTATGAATTTAAAAATAAATAAATTAGTATAGGTATTGTTTGAATTTAGGTTAAAACTTAAATCTGAAAATTATTGAAAAAAAGGTAATAAAACAATATTTGATTGGTGTGAACGTAGATTATTTCAATGGCAATATCTAGTAAATCAAAAGTTTTAATGTTTGGTAGTATGTAATATTTGCTAGATGTTTGTTTTATAAATGTTTATAATTTAAAATAAATAAAGAAATAACTTCAGTAATTTAAACAAAACGTAAGCCACAATAAGCAATATTTAACTGATAATACAGTACTTATTTAATAAAAGTTAATAAAAAATAAAACAATAACATCAAAAAGCGTTTTAATTAAAATATGTATAAATATTTATCTTGAACAATCTATTAATAATAGTCATTGAGAGTTCTGTCAGTGCAGAGATAAATGAGAATGCATTTAATATCCTCTACTCTACTGTATTTGCAAAACATAGTTAAATGAAGTTGATAACTGAAACATAGGCTTGTTATATACCTGTGTCTATATATGTAATATATAGGGTATATGAGCACAGACTTTCAGAAGACCCATCACTCTCCACTCTATCTAATAACACTGATACACTCAAGCACGTATATGCTGAAAAGATAAATAATCACCAATATACGTATTTCATGCTAAACCAGCAATCATCAGTTGGTCCAGATTGTCATCTCCCACACATATATACTATAAGTGCTCAAATATATATTAAAATAGACAATCTTCATACTTTAATGGACAGGCTCCAATCTACTACACACTCCAACTCTTCAACCGTTGAGGAAGTTTTTATTGTTACAAAATTCTATAATCTGAATAATTGTACTCATTATTTTTCTCTTCATTTTTAAAGTCATTATTTCTCTATTTTCCTTTACATTCGCAAATATGCTATAATTTGACCCCCCCCCCCCTTGTAATCATTTTTAAATTTTGCCTATTTCATTATATTTTATTACCCAAGGAAATGTTTTTTTTTTCTTGTATACTGATGTGTATATATGTATAATGTCCATTCATTGACTAGTAATATCTTGTATGATTTAGTGCAGTGGAGGAATGATGCATTTAGGAGCCAGTGGTTCCTATATTGGGCTTAGCTTACCATTTCCTGTGGTTGAATATCAGAACATGAGTGAGATTAATCATTTCATAATAAACTTGCAATACATGTGTGAATATATGTGCATTTTTGCGTAATGTCAGGTTAAGAATTTAGACCACAAGTCTTCTACCAGCTGACAACAATAGATTATCATCAGTAGTAATCTCCATTGTTTGTCATCCTCTAAATACAATTTGATCTATCTCAATTTTAGGCTATATTATCAATATTAGAGACTAATTTTATTTTATTTTATATACAATAATTTTATTTTAATGATGTAAAAAAATGATATGGACATTTTATTAATTAAAATAATATTGGAATTTTATTATTTCACGGATTTTTGTAAATCAGATATTTGTGAAGCCCCCTCCTCTCTCCAAGTACTACTAGAAATACTGTATTGATTTTAATATAACATTTTAAAAAAAGTTTATAGTTTGTCAATAGATGTCAGTAGTTGTTTTTATTTTTTTGCCTGATTACTATGGACACTCGGAATTTAATTCAAATTCACAACAGACATGTGAGATTACATTATTGAAGGATTTTAGGAAGCAATTTGGATCATTTTTAATTTAAAATCACATCAACCGTTTTATTTTTATATTAAAAAAAACATCTTACTTTCAGAAGGAAATTAGTTAAGTGCTGTTCCATACTAATGTCATTAAAAAAGTTGACTGATTAATTTTAAAAGCTTGTAAAGATTTTTTGATTGAGAATACTTATGGTGTTAAACTGAAATTCATTTTTATTGATGTTTTTTTTTCATTATTAAATTTTACACGATTTTTTTATAACTGAATAAATGAATATTATACAGAAATATTGAAAGGGGGGGGGTATTTTAATATATATATTACTATATCACACTGTATTATGGAAATCAGATTAAAAGCTAGAAATCGTTTTAATACATTGAAATCTCCCACTTTCGCTATGACTTGTCTTATAGTTGTTGGAATTTTTTTTTTTTAGTTGAAATGCAGAAGAAACTTAAACCACCTGGAGTTTGCCAAGATGTATTTGCAACTTGAGCATTTTAAACTTCTCCATTGCATTTTATAAATAGATAACAATTATAAAATAAGCATGTCATGCAATTGAATAGTTTAATATTTAGATTTTATATTGACATATGCGTTATCATCCTTGATAATACTAGGCATTTTGTATTTAATATAAATCAGCTAGTTTCTCTCTATATGAAAATTTCTTGATGCAATGGTTAGCAAATCTACAAACTAACCATAAGACTTGCGCTTTAGATCCAGGCTGGATAAAATTTTGAATTTTTTTTTTTAATGTTTTTAACAGGCTTAAAATTTTCATTCATGTAATCTGTTCGTAGCTAATCTAGCTAGTTATCCATCATTGATCGGTAAGTGGGTATCCAGATATTAGCTGTAAATTAAAACAAAGTTGAAATAAATTCCTTCATTTAGAAATATTTTCATTAGGAATAGCTACATCAGTCTTAAATCTTGACAACTCCTTAGCTAAAAATGCTTTTCTTTATTTTGTTGCTAAAGAGTTGGATCAAATAAAGAATGCATATTTCCGTACCTATTTGAACAACAACAACAAAAAAAGATTTACGATTCTTAGCTTTATTATTGCCACAGCTTTCTGCTGTATTACTCTTAACAATGCTGACTTTACAATTATTTATTTTCTATTATTTTATTGAGAGATATGTCAGGCATGAGAATTTAGACTATGCAAGGTACGTTATTTTTAGACCATCATTTCTAAATCCTTTCCATATCTTTCATAGGCAGATTTCTTTAAACAGGACTGCTTAAATATATAATCTTAATTAAGCAGAAACTTTATTTCTAAATCCACTGCCAAAACAACTCATTGGTGATTGTATTTCCTTGAGCAAAGATGACAAGGTTTCTCATTTTGTTAAAACTATTCTTATTATTACTTATTTAGTATTGAAAGGTTTTTATTAAAAAATGAAAAAGATAAGAATCAGAAATGCTGTACACATAGTTAAAGAATAGAAATGTGATTTGACAAGCACACAATCCCACTATGAGATTTAGTGCAATGGCATGATAGGCTCTGATGACTGGATACTACAGATCTTATGTGAGTGGAGATACTAAAGAGAGATTCAGAAAATATTATTTATATTGAAAATAACACTTAATCATTGGTGAAATAGCATTTTGTCAGTATAAAGTAGAAGGAAGTATTTTTGATCAAGAATCATTTATTGATTATTCACAATAACTCCCATTCTTTCTACTTTCCATCATTTCAGTATCAGTTACTTGTGGATGTCATCAATAATCTGAGAACTTTGGGAAAGATTATAAAATATAATTAAAATGTGTGGAAGTATATTTTTTGAAATATGTATGTGAAATAATTTACTAAACAAGTTTGAAAAGAATGTTGATGTTTTTGATTTTCAGTATATATGTATCATTATACAAATGATTACTTGTTGCTTGCCTTTCTTTTATTATATTATATTAATCTTCTCAGAGTAGCATAATAAAATTACGAAGATAAATGCATTAAAACATGAGTCAGCCTTATGTTTGACAATTAATGTTAAGTAATAATAACGACAAAAGAAGAATCATAATTGATTTTCTGACAATGATCTTAAATTAGAGACTTTATTAAAAGAAAATGTGATATTTTCTGCTTGACAGAATAATATATTAAATGTGGAGTTTCATAACTAATATAAAGGCAGAAATTTAACAACTGATGAGAAGACTAAAGTTTTTGGCAAATTAAAACAGCAAAGGATGTATAGGCATTTGCCAATTGTAATTATTATATATATATATTTTTGATGCATTGAAAGTTGATATCAACAATAATATTTTGAATAGTTGGGAGAATATGATCATCTTTTGAATAATAATATTGAAACTGAGATAATGACTTTTAATGATATAGCTTTCATATTTACTCACTTAGATTTGGATAAGGATACTTAGATTAATGTTAATTTTAATTTCATTGCATACATAATTCTTTTGTGTATGTATGTGTGTCTGCTTTACAAAATGGGTTTTATTTCTCTCTTTTATTAAGCCAAGTGCACTTTCAGTGACAAGGACCATAATCATAGCTCTAGTAAAATCAAAGCATTCTTTGTAATATTAAAAATGGAAAGGCTTCAAATCCTGGTGAGATACCTGGAGAAGTTTTAAAATATAGTGCTGTTATGCTAGTTTTAAAAATCTTGGAGATTTTTAGGAATATGTGGATTTACAAAATTGTGCAGCTTACATCTTAAGAATGTTACTATTTTTTTAATTATTAAAAATAAAGGACATGCCAAGTCGGCAGTTATTTTCATGGAATTATCATTGGTATCTATTGTAGCAAAAGTACTTTCAATAATTTTATTGAATAGATTACTTCTAATCATAGATGAGTGCTTACTGGAGACTGATTTTTGTTGCCAGGCAATTACAAGAAAAGTATTTCATTGATTTGATCAAGGTTTTTAACTTAGTTTGAGTTTCAGTATGATGAAATTAAAACAACTATTATGATTATAGATGGAAAATCAAGCATTTGAAATTAAAACTGGCAGGTAGACAAAAATGTGTATTACCACTAACTTTGTTTCCAATTTTTATGCTAGTGCTCTTTGTATCTGATTATGCTTGGTTTATATAAATTTAATGGTAGAATATTTAACTTGGAATGATTAAAACTAAAAATAAACTCTCCATTTTTTTGGCTTCTGGATTTACATTATGCTGATGTTTGTCTTATTTTTATCAAATCAAAAAATAACCCACAGAACATACATAATGTTATGAATGCAACATACAAAATTTTTGATATAGTAATTAAAGTTAAAAATACAAACAAACATCCATGTTCTTTATCAAGTGATGGAAGGAAAATCTTTATCAACTGTTATAGCTTGGATAACTATCAACTTGGGAATGTAAATCAATTTAAATACCTAAACAGCTTTTTAAATAGAAAAATAGACTTAGAAATTGAGATACAATGCTGCTGCTCTTATAATAAGTTAAAAGATGGAGCATTTTATCACACTGATGTAACTATTATCATCTGAATTAGTTCCATTATAATGCTGTTATTTTACTTAATTTATTGATCGAAATAAGACTTGGACCTTCTATTGACATAACATAAAGATGTTAGAAAAATTTAATTTAAGGATGATTCACAAAATTTTGTTTAAAAATAAGATCATAAAACCAATTAATATCTTTTTTTAGCTTGCTGGATGTAATACTACAGATTTTATTATTGTAAAAGCACTACATGCGGATTGGACATGTGAAATGAATAAATGATACACAATTTGCTAAAAAAGTATTTTATAGTGAATTTGAGCATGGTATTTGTGGATAAGACAGATCCCATTTATGTTATAAAAGTTATCTTAAAGATACTGTAAAGAAATACAGTGTTGATTGCTCTCATCCAGAAGATATGGCCGAGGATAGAATAACTACAATGTTTGCTACAGAATTTAAAAAAACCATCACTGGAAAATTTCAAATAAAGAGAATAATAATCATATTTTATTCATAAATGTATTTGTGGTTCATTGATCAATTTCTTTAATCATTGCAAAACTTATGTTTATGGTCTCATTATTTTTGTCTTTTTTTTTTTGAATTGATATGACCATACTCTTTTGATAGTGAATGCTACTGCTGTCAGTATATTGAAAATATTAATGACAAACTGATATTCAAGTGTTGTTGTTTGAAGTAATTTTATCATTCAGGCTATGAATTAAACACTTTAATGTTGAACAAAGGATCAACAATAGAATAAATCCACCTATTCTTGTAGTTCTGATGTTTATAAGCATATTTTTGTCAACAATGTTGGTAATTCAGAGTGAAATTAATACATCGTACAGTTGGAATATGGCACATAATATTATTAAACTAATAATCAATTATGCAAGGCTGGAGACAGAATCTCTTTTAACACCTTGATTATAATAGTTAAATCAGATATAATATGTAAACAATAAGTTAAACATAGCTCATTGTATATATGTAAACAAAGGAAGCAAATTATCTATCCATCTCCCAGTGCAATGAATCAACCTATTCTTGGAACTCTTATTGTTTATAACTATATCTTGGTCAACATTGTTGATAGTTCAGAGTGAAATTAATATATTATCAAGATGGAATATGACATCTAATATTTATTAAACTAATGTTGACAAAGATTACATCAGAACTCAAAGATCAGGTGGATTCATTCTATTTCTGATTCTTTGTTCAATATAAATAGTCAATAAAAAATAAAGTCATATATCAATTTTTTAAGCTTATAAATAAATAATAATGAGCAGTGCTTTCTTGCAGCAGCATTTATCAATAAAGCTTGTTAGAGCAATTAGCACTATTCATTATTTTTGTTCAATATTTAGATTGCTTTTAATTTATAGCTGTGGGGAATGATTTACTTCCTTTGTTTATATATATACATTGAGCATATATATATTTAATTGTTTACATTATTAATATATGTTAAGGATTATGTAATTTGGTTAATCAGTTTTATTAAGGGGGTAAGCTTTTTTTTAATTTTTTTTGTAAATAGTTTCAATCTAGAAAAGAGATAGATATTTTTAATAATTGTTGTTGCTTAGAATTTTTATATATCAATATGGGTTTTTTTAAAAACGAGATAAGTTCACCAAATGAGCATTAAAGGCAAGCGTTGTTAACCAAGAGGTCAGCTTAGCTGCCTTGCAAGCAAGCAGTTGCTTGCAGACAGTTGTCGCAGGTTCGCTTCTCCTGGCTGATGCTTTGACATATGGGAAAAAAAGGCGATTTTAGCATTAAACTTTTTTTTATATTGATATTGAACCTCAATCAGTATCATTTAATTACCATTTTCAGATAATTTATAATAGGGATGTTTCATATTATTAATATGACTGAGAGGTAAATCAGCCAATGAAGTTTAGTGATTATTGTAGCAATTTATTTCCATCTCGGATTATTCTCTTTCTTTAAGTAAGGAACATATTAGCAACTACTCTGCAATGAGTTAATTACCACCCTGATTTAATGATATATGTATATTCTTCATCTGTATTCGATGTCCAACAAGCTTATAAAAATGATCGCACATACCACACATCTATAACTCATTTATATTTTTCTAGAATTGTATATTAAAAATTAAGTATGAATTGCTTTTTTAGTTATTAAATTATTCTAAAAATAACTTACTAAAACCTAATCGCCTTACAACAATATTAAGGATTATAGAATTTATTGCTTGAAATTTTTGAATGAATACTTGTAATCAAATCCGTTGCATGATTGTATTGGTTTTACGAAGTCATAAAACAAACTTGTCTTTATTATCATTTTGTGATGAATGCTCCGCTTAAGAGATTTTGACGATATATATTTGGATTTAAAATGATTAATACACTTGTAAAAGATTAGAATTTTGAAATTATATGTTATTTTACAAATTCTATATTTAGTAAAAGTGTCGGATCTTTTTATTGATTACTAATAAAACTTTTATTAGTACAAAGTTAATCATAAAAGTTTTTAATCTCTAAAAATAAATACTGCTTAGTTTAAGGGCGCTGATAGAATGCGGGCTCAGGGCTAAAAATCCATGGATCTAAACTTCGTTACTTCAATGATTTACTTCAATGATTTCCTTCATTAATGTTTTAATTCATATTTTATTTTAAAAACCAAAAAACCAAAACAAATGCGTTCTACAGATTAATTAAAATATTATGTCTGATTGCACTTATGCTAAAATTTTATTTTCATGTTGAAACATGAACCCAAATACATACATATTTTGAAATATATTTATATTAAAACGAAAGAAAAATATCATGGTCCGATTTTTGAAAGTAATTAATGTATTATTTCTAAATGTTTCACATATTGTTTATAATTAATCAGCTATAAACTAATTATAGTAGAAATAAGAGACGTCTAGGCAAAGAAAGAATTTATAAAAGTTTTTTTTCCTTTTTATAATGTCTTTTTTTTTTTCATGTGTCAAGGCATCGGCTGGGAAGAGAACCCGCGAACCCGGGACAACTACTTGTAAGGCGGCTGTGCTGACTACTAGGCTGTCTTGTTCCAAAATAATTTCATTTTTTTTTCAAGGATCATTAACTTTATTTTTAAATTAAAAAAATTATAGGGGGGGGGCTTCAAATATTGATTTATATAAAAGTGATGGCATTATGGGCCTGGCATTGAATTTACTGAAAAAGAAAGTTGTGTTTTTAAAATAAGATGGCTAGAGTTTATTAATTCGATATTCTTCTGCTTTCTTTCCTGTGGGCTAATTAAAAATTTATACATATCATTGTTGTGAAGGAATATGATTGCAGAATAGTTTATTAAGAAAGTAGTAGTGAGTTTTTGTTTTTTAATAGTGCTGTCAAAAAAATATCTAATAAGCATCAATCTGAAATATATTACAGCTATAGTAAATAGAGTGATTTGAACTGAGGATTTTCAGTCTGTTTTATTCTCCACTCCATCTCAAACAATCGATACATGTGATCACATACATGTGAAAAGAATAAATGATCCCCAGTATATGTACTTTGCGCAGCACTAATACATATATTTGGATAATTTATCTTTTTCACATGTATGTGGTTATGTGTATTGGTTGCTTGAGATGGAACGGAAAATGAATATAGACTGAAAACCCTAAGTTCAAATCTCTTATGAATATTGGGAATCATCTTTTTCACATATATGTAGTCATTATATCGATTGTTTGAGATGGATGTGAATATGGACTGAAAATCCTAAGTTCAAATCTCTCTATTTACTATAATAAACATTCAATGTAATGAATGAATAGGTTAATTACATATTATTGATGTGTTTACACATGTATATTTTATTAACATGTAAATAGATGTGAATGTACAAATTTAGAAATATTGCTATTGCTAGAATACTCCAGAAAAGAAATAACTAATTGATATACAGAAAAAAAGAAATCGTAAGTGAAAGAAGCAACAGCCTAATTTGCATGTTAGTAAAAGTCTTAGTGTTTGCAAATTAGGAAAGCTGATAAAAAGTCTGCTGAAGAATTAAAGAAAGAAAAAAAAAGCTGTGAAAAAGAAGTGATGCAAATGGTATACTAAGTACTGAGTTTAAATTATGTTCTGTAGTCAGTTCTCTTGTTCTGGAAATTAGTAAAGAAGAGCTCTAGTCAAGAATCTAATTCGACTATCTCAGATATGTATGTGAGCAATAATGTGCTTACAAAGTTTCAGAGTTTAAGAGACATTTGTACATATTCAACCCCTTTAGAGATATGAACTGTAAAGTGATTTAAGTGACCTTATTCTCAACTAGCAAATAGCCAGTTGAATTACTAATCTTTTACTAATTATTATCATTATTCAGAGTAAAATGAACTCTTGAATATTTTTAAACTATTTGTTGTTATTTTTTTTGGTTCAGGCTATATTAATTAATATAGTGAATATTACAGAATTTATTTTGAGGCCATTAATAAAAATAATGCTTGTACTTATTAAGAAATAAAATAATTATAAAATAGCCTTTAAATATTTCCCAGGCAAAAGCTTTTCCAACAGCCTCTAGTTGAAAAACAATGAAAAAGACGGCATTGCTCACCAGATTTGCCAATTATTCAGTGCTGAAGATTTGGACAATTTCTATATTTGTTTTAGCATATAGCTAAAAATATCTAAATACTTATTTATGACAAGACACAGTTAGGTATTAGAACAACTAACCAGTAAAGACTCATTACTCCATTACTATTTTTCATCTTATTTAAAGTATTTAGATTAATAAGTATGGTAATTTTACTATCAGTGCATTAAAATTTCTATGTCTATGTTTAAGTTTGTTATATTGAAAATAATTTATGCAAGATATATTTTTCTGGACATTTTTAATAAAAAAAAATATAATTTGAATGAATATCACAAAGAGGAATTATCTTTCAGTATGTGTATCATACTGTAAGACCTTTTTACTGTTTAATAAACATTAAGTGGAGATAGGCCATTGACATGAGTATATTGATTTTTGCTTAAGAATAGAAAGTTATCTGTTGTTATTATGAAAATGATATTTTTCTATATAATAGCATTACAAAGAATCTTTATAGACTATTGGATATTTTAATCCAGCAAACTGATTTACAAAATTGTAGAAGATTAGTAACAGTTAGTAGAGTTCTATGGTCAAGTGCTAATA
This sequence comes from Epiperipatus broadwayi, assembly GCA_028023455.1. NCBI lineage: Eukaryota > Metazoa > Onychophora > Udeonychophora > Euonychophora > Peripatidae > Epiperipatus > Epiperipatus broadwayi. Next base: position 4,601,098 of record JAQFVV010006283.1, read on the forward strand.
TATGACCATCATTTGTTACCCTTTTGACATAATTTACTGCAGCTTAAACTGTGTCAAAAGAAAGACAAATAGTGTTTGTGTTTTATCACTTGACCATAAGACTTATAAATTTATTTTCTGGCCAGATATTCAGTAATAAAAATTCATGTATCATGTACTTTCATTAGTATTTTTGATTCAGAGGAATTTGATGTCTTAAGTTAAATCAAAAGCAAAGGGTATACAACAATTGGAACTATTTATGAATGGATGGAGAATATATTTTAATATATTTCATGGTTAAAAATTCATTATTGCATAATTTTGTAGTGTGTTTTGCAAAGAATGCTGAATTAGCCATTTTACAATTGAGTTATTGTCATTTTTTATGTATAGACCATAGCTTTATTATGTAGTTTATAGTTCAATTTATTGTTAAAATTATAAGTTAAAGCTTGTAAGATAAGCTTTGGAAATAGTAAATTACTCCTGGAATTAATTTGTTAAAACTATTCTGCACAATTTATTATGTGAATTTGCTGTAGTCTAATACTATATGATTATATAAAATATGTAGTTATAAAAACGTAATATAATCTCCATTTTCTTTTATTCCTTAGCTTCCCATTTTAATCCATTAATTATTTGTAAAAGTATTGTAAAAAGTTTTGGAAATGTGGAATCATTCTACACCCTTTTTAATGTTAGTCTAAATATTATCATATAATCTAATAATAGCTGTTGCATTTTGATATTCTTTAGAATATATCAATATTTTGGGTTTATATCTTGATGATCTAAATCATTGAAGAAATTATTTTTCATTGATTCTTTCTATAATTTCTTTCAATACTTGATGTTATCTACTGTGCTAAAATGACTTTTAAATCTTTTTTTGGTTGATTAAGATCCAAATTCACTATAGATGAGTTATAATTATCTTGGTAAAAATTTTGTATAGAACTGATAAAATACTACTAGTTTTGTAATATCTAACACTTTCTTTATCATCTTTCTTAAATGTCAATTTTTCCATTTATCTGGAACATCTTTAACATTTAGACATTTGGTAGATAACCTTGCCAACAAATTTTTATTTCTTCACCTGTTTCTTTTAATGTCATCTTTTTCCAGAGATTTTCCTTTTTTATAGATTTAATTACATGGCTCATTTCTTCATTTAAAATGCTGGGTAATTTAGAAGATTTATTAACAGTAGGGAATAATTTGTTTTCTTGATCCTTATTAGTTCATAATTATTTGTAGAAATCTTTCACATATTTTAAATTATTTCTCATTTTAGTAATAATTTCATCTCTTTTTATTGCAGAAATAACTTTTCTTCCATATCAAGATGTTGCTTTATACTTGTGAGACTTCTTTCTCTTATACAACTTTTTTTGCCAATTCACAGTTATACTCTTTTTCATACCATATTATAAAACTCTACATATTCAATTCTTCTTAATGGATCATTTTTACATATTTTCTTTCTTTTCTTTATGCGTTGTCTTTTCTGAGTAGACAATTTATTGATAAATTGCTGCTTTTTTTTTAAAACCAACTATCTTTGTTGCAATTCTTAATATTATCAGTTATCTTTTTATTGATTTCATTCAAATCTGAATTATCTACAAAAAGTGATAGTATTTTAAAATGACTTACAAGTCCTAATTTGAATTCATTCAAATGTTTTTGAAAGTTAAGAATATCAACTGCAATTTTTTTTAAATAATTTTTGTCTCAAGTTCTCTATTAATATGTATTTTACATCTTATTAATTGATATCACTTTTTGGGTTGAATTTATTTAGAATGTTATAATCTTGAAATACATTTTTCTGTTAATCAAAATTTAATCCAATTCTGTTGTATTTTCATTTGAATGCTTTCATTTGTATTTCTCTTTAGCATTTTTTTCAAAGAAAAAAAATATAGTTTTTTCTTTTCTGCAAACTCTACATTCTCTTTCACTTCTGTCACTATAACCAGATTTACCCCACAGCACTTATAATCTTTCAATCATTTATCAATTCTAGCAATAAAGTCTACCATGAGAATTTTAAAATATTGTTTAGTCTGATTAAAAATCTTTTGTACATCCATGTAAAAATCCTTTATTTCTGCTTCACAATAAGAACTTTTTTGGGCATAAACCTGAGTTATCTACATTTAATATCTTCCAATAAGTTGAATAACTAATCTTGCTATTCTGTTTGATCCACCATCAATCTCCACTTTGTTGTTTTTATACTTTTTATTTATAATGGATTCAACTTTACTAGTGCTTCCAATATTTATGCCTTTGTAGTCAAGTACACGTCTACTCTTTAAATTAATTGTCTCTTCACCTCTTCTTCTACTTTCATAAAATCCATAAGATTCCACTTAATATTAGATAATTCTTCTTCCAGTTCATTCAGTCTTTCTTCACTTGAAAGTGGTATGCAGAGTGAAAGTATAAATAAGAGATTGTTATTGAATTTAAGCTTGGGTTAATGATCAGAGTTCTTAGCATTCTTCACCTTGATCCCAATCCTGCCTTGGCTGGCAACCTTACAGCCTTATGGGTATAAGAGCCATAAATTTAGTCTTTATCTTCCATGATTGCAAATATATATTAAAAAGAAAAAGAAGTTGATTCATACACATACATCCTATCTTCAAGAAAATTTAACTAATATTTCAATACCAAGCAACTGAGAGAAGACTTTGGTGTTTCTGGATCTTAAATGCTAAGTTAAAAAGCAAAAAAAGTCATCATGCTGGTTGTTGCATGTTAATCATTAGCCCATCCATGTTACAACAATAAGAACATATGAAGTGGACATCAGTAATTTGCCCTGCCTAGTTTTTTTTAAGGCCTCAAAAAGGAATCAAAGTCTCCTTTCAGTTATTAGCAAACTTCTAAATGAGAAATAGATATGAAAAGGGATATAGACTATGAATTAATTTTTGTGGAAAAATAAAGACCATATATTATGAATTATCTAAATGAAGATACAGCACTGAAAATGATTGATTACTAAAATAATTATACCTCATCAGTGAAAAAATATTTATTGTAATATGTAATGCTAACATGTTTGAAATGGAGTTTATTTTTTAAATTCCATTATTATTAATCTTGGAGCATATTAATGTATGATCTTTTTAACAATTTCTCAGGAAAAGTCAAAAGTCAAATATAATTTTTTTATACTTATATCTATTTGTTAGAAAGATCATAAATTGAATGTAATTCCTTTATTTTTGGTAAATTTTATAATGAAGCAACGGAATTTTAAAATCATCTATAATACAGTTTTGTTGAGAAGGATTTTTCTTTTGTATATAATCTTAATTTTTGTAAAATATTTTACTAAAATATTTAATTTAATTTATTGTAATTAAACATCCAATTCTATACAATTTACAGAATGTATGGTGCTCAACATAAAAATTATAATTTCATAAAGATGGAAATGGTGTGAAACTTTTTAGTTTATACAAAGGAATATAAGTTACGTACATATAGAGAAGTATATAAGTTATTTACAAAATGTCTAACTGATAGTTATCCCTGACAACTGGAAGAATGCAAACTGAAGGCACTGAAAAGAATTTATACTTCGATCAGTCTTCTAACAATCTACATAAGCTATTCATTAAGATCATAATGTATAGTGAACAAAGAATTTTGGATTCAAGCTATCCAAAAAGTACAAGCTAGATTTAAGGGTGGTTACAGTGGAGATATCCAAAGTATTAAAAAAGTTGTAGAAAGAATCAACAAATACAACTTCCATTTATAGATTATAAAAATCATTTGATTCTGTAAGCACTTCTGCTATGTTTAAAGCTTTGATATATCATGATATCTGTTTCAGAGACTCTTTAATTTCATTTGGAGGCCTTAAAGGAACCAAACAGTACAAATTCCTAATGTCTACTCCATACGTTGTAGTTATTGCAGCTGTTATTACTATTCATATAGTATATGAACATGGATGGGTTGTTCACCAGCACATATTAGCAGTGTGGTGAGTTCTTTGGCTTTTTATCTCTTGAGTTTAAGATCAAGAAACATTATGATCTAACTGTAATCAGTCAAATTTTCTTGAAGGCTGAATGAATGTGTGTGTGAATGAATTTTTTTTTTTTTTCTAATAGATATTTACAATCATGCTAGACAAAAATAAATCATGGCCTTGAGGCTATAAAGTTATCAGCCAAGGCCAAAAGCTGATGGTGCTAAGATGGTTGCAGACCCACAACTGCAGATCACTTTTAAGTGAAAGAATAAAGAATTGGAAGAAGGATGAGACAATTAATTTAAAAAGTGGACATGTTCTGTACTACAAAGTACAAGTGGAGTAGGATTCATTATAAATAAAAAGTGGAAAATAACATTGTGAATATTCAAGATTAGTTATTCAACGTAATAGCAGATATCAATTGCAGATAATTCTTATGCCCAACAAGTTCTCATTGTGATGACGAAATAGGATTTTTTAAATGGATGTACAAAAAGCTTTTGATCAGACAAAACAATATTTTAAAAATTGTCATGGGAGATTTTAATGCTAGAATTTGTAAACAATTGAAAAATGAAATTGCTGTAAATAAACTTGGTTATGGTGATTGAAATGAGAGAGATCATAGACTTATGGAGTTTGCAGAAAAAGAAAAACTTTATATTATGAATTCTTTCTTTTTGAGAAAAATGTTAAATGGAAATGGACATGAAGTTACAGCAGAATTCAATTATATTTTGACTATCAGAAAATATGTATTTCAAGCTCTCAATAAATTCAACACAGAAAGTGATCTTCAGTTAATGAAATGTGAGATACACGTTAATACAAAACTAGAGACAAAAATTGTTAAAATAAACCATATTCATAATTGATGTTCCTAATCTTCAAAAATGTTTCAATGAATTTAAATTAGAATTTACAATTGTTTTCAAATTTTAACAGATTTTGAACATGATTCAGATTTGAATGAAATCAATAGGAAGATAATTGATATAGTTTTAAAAACTGCAGCAAAGATAGCTGATACAAAAAAGCAGCAATTGATTAGTACAATTTCTACTGAGATGAGGCAATTTATGAAGAAAAGAAGGAATATGAAAATATATAAAATGATGCATTAAGAAGGATTGAATATCTCAAATTTTGTAAAATAGTGTGAAAAAGAGTTGATAATGATATAAGAAAGTATAATTGTGAACTAGTAAGGAAAGCTTTTAGATAAAAATAAGTCTCAAGAGTATCATCTTGGTATGGGGAGGACACTTATTTTTACAATATGAAAAAAAGATGGAACCATTACTAAAAAGATATCATGAAAGATATAGAAGAGTTCTATTAATAATTATATAGTAATAAAGAACAAGGAAAAGTATCTCCTACAACTACTATTATCTTCTGAATTGTCCAGGATTTTAAATGAAAAAGTGAGATTTATGCAATTAAATTTATGAAGAAAAAAGCTCCAGGTAATGATGGAATGATAATTGATATATTAAAAGAAGCAGGTGAAGAAATAGAAAATTTTTGGCAAAGTTATATACCAAATGTCTAAATGATAAAGATATATCAGATGATTGGAAGAATGTAGTATTAATATTAATATTTAAAAAAGGTAGTAAAAAATATTAGAGACTACAAACCTATCAGTCTTTTATCTGTTCTACACAAAAATTTTACCAAAATAATTATAGCTTGTCTTCAGTGAACTTTGGATTTTAACTAAACAAAAGAACAAAGCGGATTTAAAAATGGTTTAGTACAATGGATTATATCGAAGTATTGAAAGAGATTATGGAAAGGTCCAATGAATATGAGTTGCCATTATGATTTGGATTTGTAGATTATGAAAAGTCATTTGACTCTATAAGCATTTCTTCAGTGATTAAAGCATAGGATCATTAAGATATAGATCCAGGATATTGTCATATTGTGAATAATATTTATAAAAATGCAACAGGAACAATTAAATGATATAATGATACTAAAAAGATTAACATTTGAGAAGGGTATAAGACAGAGTGACTGTTTCCCCAAAACTTTTTACAGCAATTTTGCAAAAAGTTTTTTGTGGATTAAAATGGGAAGCTAAGAGAATAAAAATAAATGGAGACTATTTAAGTCATCTAGATTTTGCAGGTGATATAGTTGTTTTTGCAAATAATGCTTTAGAACTTCAAGAAAAGTTGCAAAAGTTATTATCAGATAATGGTAGGAAAGTAGGATTGAAGATAAGTATTAAAAAATCTAAATTAGTATTCAATGGATTTTCTTAAAGGAAAAAAATAAAGAATGATTGTGATGAGTTAAAAGAAGTTAATGACTACAAATATCTTGGTCAGATTATTATTACAGATGGAAACATAATAGATGAAATTAGTCATAGAATTAAACTTGGCTGGAGTGTTATTGGTAGAAATAAATATTAAAAGAGAATATGCCTATGTGTTTGAAAAGGAAGATGTTACTAATTCTTACTTAGGGATCTGAGACTTGGACACTTAACAGAAGAGCATTGCAGAGACTTCGGACTAATCAACGAAGTTTGGAGAGATGTAATTTAGGAATAACAGGAAGAGTTCAAAAATGAAATATATGGGTGGGAGAACAAACAGATATTACTGACATCATTGAAAGAATTAAGAGAGTGAAGTGGAATTGGGCTGGACATATAGTTAGAAGAGATGATAGTAGATGGACAGTTGAAATCTTAAATTGGATTCCAGAAGATGTTAAAAGATCTAGAAAGTAATCATGTGTGAGGGGATGGATGAAATAAAGAAGTCTGCTGGTGTGATGTGGAGAAAAGAGGCTAGAGATCAGAGAAGATGGATTAAACTTGGAGAAATTTTCATCCTGCAGTGGATTGATAATAGTCGAAAATGTTGATGATGAGTTACAGTTCTTCAAATCTACTAGCAAGCCTTTAAGAACTGTTACATAAAGCAGATAAATAGAAGAATGTAATGTTCAATGAATTGTTCAAAAAGGACAAAACAAATATAGATGATAATTCATATAGGTAGAACTATAATAATTGAAATTAATTCCAGAATTAAATCTGCATGAAATGCTTTTAGTTTATGGTTATGAAAAGAAAGATTTTTAATAAATGTGTTCTACAAGGATTTACATGCTAGTATGGGACTATAATGAATATGAATATGTTTATGTATTAAATATGGGTGTATTTCTGTTGTAAAATAACCATCAAAACATGATAGTATTTGAATTGCTTATCTTATTTGATAATGCTGTAATGTTTATTTCCTGCTATCATTAAAGATTTATTGCTTTATTGTTTTCTTTCTTTGTTTATATATAATAATGGTTGTGTTTGTCATATTAATATATTAATTAATTTGTTAGTTTATATATAATAATGATTGTGTATATCAAATTAATATATCAATTTATATTTAATAGGCAATAGAGCATTCACTGCTTTCAAAGATGTATATATATATTGATATACTTAAAACTTCCATTTCACTATACATTCTTGAAATATTATATGAATGGTAGTATTATTAATGTATTTGTTTAGAGTTTAGTATCAAAGACGAGAGCACCAAAATTTATAGATGAGATTATACCATTAATATTTATTTAATTATGCCTACCTATATATTATTAAAAGTATATAACATAGTATTTGTTGTAGAAGTATTATTGTTTTGACTACATCAAATGAATTATATTTGTTACTATAAATGTACAATTCTTGTTATAAATTTTAATATAATCTATACAATATATATATATTTTTTAGGTATTGCTTGATGAGCTTCATGCTCAAGGCAAACTTAATTCTATGTCATTATGGATGGATTTATATCCAATAATCAGTTCTGATGTAAGATTCTCTAATATGCTTGGACAGCCAGGTAATTTTGTTTATTTGTATGTAAGTGTAAATGCATTGATATGGTAATGAATATAATAGATTTTGAGGCAAATTCTTCATAAAAGCACAATAGCATGGATTTAGGAGATACGGTTGTAATAATTTTTAGAAAATAATTCAAAAAGTACTTTAATATATATTTACCAAATTGCAAATTAAAAAGAATATATTAAAGGTATTAAAAATAAACATATGCCATATGAATTTCATATGTACCTAATTCAGACTCTTGAAAAATAAAAATAAAATATTTTCAGAAAATATTTAAAAAAAAATTAACATTTAAAATGTTTTAAATAAAAGAATAATAGATCATATAGTTTGATTGGAAATAAGCTTTCAGATGGAAAGGGTGGGTGGGAAGATCATCATCATCCTCATCAACCATTAGCAATCTACTGCAGGATTAAGGTCTCTCCAAGTTCAATCCATCTTCTCCGATCTCTAGCCTCTCTTCTTCACATAACCCCTACACACTTTCTTTATTAGATCCATCCATCCCACTTCATCTATTTCCTGATCTTTTACATTCTCTTAGAATCCAGTTTAAGATTTCAATTGTCCATCTATTATCATCTCTTCTAGCAATATGTTTAGTCCAACTGCATTTCAGTCTTAATTCTTTCAATAATGTCAGTAATACCTGTTTGTTATATGAAAAGCACGGTATTTATTAATCAAATAAAAAAAAAAAACTGGAGTAATCCAGATAAAAGGAAAATCAATTAAAAATTTTATCACTATGCATGTATATCTATAAAAACTTTAAGAATATTTATACAGATTCTGTTAACCATTTAATATTTATCTTGAAGAACAGTGTTCATTATACTTGAATTAAAATTTGGACAAAATTTCAGAAATATTGAATAGAGTATTTTTTGACTATCTACTACTTACATATTTGTAGCATATTTATCAGACTAGTCAATTTCTGGATAGTAAATCAGGATTTTTTAATTCTCTAGCTATAGACTAACTATCTTTTAATTAATAATTGGATTTCTAATTGTATTTGCTATAGTTGGTTACCTGAAAGAAAAATTCAAAATATTACATTAGACTATTTACTACTCATCTCTTATTATACAATAGTTGTTAATTATTGTTTGTGTAGATGAATATCTCATAAGTTTTAATTTTTTTAGAATGTACTATTAAGAATATTATTATTAAAGCTGATGACAAGCCACATTCAATTAAGCTCAATATATCTTCTACATTGTGATTATGAAATAGGAATTCTTTATGTTATATGGGTTTTGTATAAAATTTTTTAGATTTTCATTTTAATGCCTTCATTGCAAAATCTAATACAAAGTCTTAAATAAGCTTTGCAAAATTTTAAAGGTTACATTGTAAAAAATATAATTATAAAAATCAACCTCATTATTGCAATCTTGGCTTACTAGATTTACGTGTTCAGTTCAGAATAAATTATTAACTAAAGATTATTCTTGGTTTAATTCATTTTCGTTTCTCTTCATTAAAACTATTACTAATGATTAGATCTAATTTGACTTATTCATAATAGCTTATCAAAGATTTTAATTATTTATCCATAAGGCCTTTCTATTTATTGTTGACATGGCAAATTACCAATAATAATGATTAAGGATTATTATTTGATCAGAATAGTCTTTTGACTCATTACTCAAGTTTTCTAAGACAAGCAACTAAATGTGTGTTTTTTTCTTTTCTCATGTGTCAAAGCATTGGCCGGGAAGCGAACCTGCACAACTGCTTGTAAGGCAGCTGTGCTGATCACTCAGCCACCAACGGTTGACACTAAATGTGTTTTTAGATCATTTTTTTTTCAATAATATTAATCTTTATTGTACATATTTGATGAAATAAAATTATCATGAAGAAATGGATTTATATCTCAATAGATTTGAAATATTACATTAATTTACGAATTTCTGTCAATTTGAAATATATTTTCTTTTTGATCAGTAAAAAATTAATTATATTCACTTTATTAAAAATATCTATATTTTGCTTTTCAAAAAATATACAGCATCAATTAAATATGTTTTAATATCACAGCTAACTTTAGTAGAGCAACACTCAAAATGCATTAAATATTATATTTAATATTTTCAATAAGTGCTCAAGATCATTTGCATCACAGTCATTAGCTATATCCTCTAGTCCTACGATTTAAAATTGGTTATTTACTACAACTCAATATACCCAATTGCTTAGTAAATTAAGCCATTACATGTTTATCTCAATAGGTTTAATTCATTAATTCTGACATGCATATTGTTTATTTTTTCAATGTGTGTATATAATCTTTTCAACAAATGGATTGTGCTGTTTTATTTTTCTTTTTTTTTTTTTAAATATCTTCAACTCGATATTTCTTTTCTAGATGAAGAACAAATTTACATCCTATGAATACTTATTATAAATTGTTTCAGTCAAGCTGAATTCTAATCTCATTATTATTTTTTTTATGCATTTCGTATTTCAGCTATAAAACTGTCTAATCCATGTAACTTAATTATGAAACCATTTCACATAAATAATTCAAATTTCTTTGTGTATATAATTACTTCTAAATAAATAATTCTTTAATCAATAAAATGAAATAATGGCTCATTTTAAAATGACAATTATAGCTTGCTACTTGTGGTTGCGTACTTTGGCAATTAACGAAAAGAAATAAATTTAATAATTACGAATCAATAGAAAAAAAGTTTTTCTTTTTTTAAAATACATTTTTATTTATTTTTTAATTGATTTTTTAAACTTAAAAAATAAATAAATTGCATAACAAATTTATTTTGATATATAAAAAATATAATTATTTTTAAGAAGCTCTTATAAATTTTAAATAATGATAATTTGTTTAACACCATATCTGTATTTTCAATCTCTTGATTTCATTTTTCACGAATATTGTAGTTTTATAAACATCTATGAAACTATTTGTCTGGTTTGAAAATATCTTCTGTTCAAAGTTTAATTGATGAGAAAGTAGTACATTATAAATAATATAATCATTTATAAAGCTACTAATATTTTTTAGGACCACTCTTACCTATTGTCTCAAAAGCCCCTGATTTAGTCATGAGTGGTTTAAAAGAATTATGGGGGGGGGGGTAGAAAATAATAAAAAACAAATTTTCTAAAGTCTCATTTTCTAAATCACAGTGCAATTGCTTGTGCTGTGATCACAAAACATACTTATAACCAAACGACCATTGAATAATTGCTTAAAATTTACGAATTTAACATCACTTAGACATTACATTTTTTTTGTATTTTATCATTATCATTGATTATCATCACAAAATAAGATGGATAGTATTTTTTATTTATTTTTTGAGAGCATAATCAAGAGAAGACATTAGCTAAGTACACAGATTTGAGCACAATCTAGTGTGTGTGTGTATGCTTTCAGTTTATTATAAGTGCATTATTAAATTCCATGTTTTTGTTAATTATTTTTGTTAATATCCTAACATTTAATTGTATCATTGATAAGTACATATTGCATATGCAAGTGTCTGTATTATATGGGATTGTGTTATAAAAATATATATTGTATAGCATTTACTACTGTTTATGGATTTTGATATATGCATGAAGGCTTGGAATGAAAAGATGGAGATCTTACTGTAAATTATCTTTTCCACAATAGGGAATTATTTGCATGTATAATTATTATCTGTTTTTTTTTTTTTTACAACTATCAGAAGTGATTATTTAACATTGAAGATAAACAATATGGTGATCTTTACAGAATTGTAGTGAATGAATTTCTTTGTTTAACATTGCTTTCTTTTCTATAACAACCTATAGTATTGAAAATATGTTTGTTTACTTGAATTTATTAGATCTTGCCAATATTTGACATAGTAATATTATTTGTTCTGGAATTTGATTAAATAATATCTTAGGTAGATATTTTCACTATTTTTTGTTTCAATTTTTTTAACTACTTGATGAAATATCTAAATGTTTCATATCTATATATTTGGATAATGTTTATAATCAATAGTATTTTATATAGATTTCAAAATATGTATACATTTTAAGAATAAATCTTGCCGAATTAGCCAGATTAATTTCTCTGAGAATTGTCTACTTTATTATCTCAAGTTTCAATACAAATGATAGAAATAAAATTAGGAAAATAAGTCTTTGTTTTAAAAATTCTTGATCCATTGCATCCTGAAGTAAGGAAACTTTTTTGATCCATTTATCTCACATGATTTTTTATAAATTTAAAAAAAAATCTTTTGGAATTCAATTTATGATTTCTTTTGACTTTAATAGCAATATATCTATCACAGCTTTTTTAAAACTATTTTTATTTTTATTTTATTGAGATCAATAACAACCTGCTTGTTCTCTCATTCATAATTTTTTAATTCTAATATTTTGGCCTGCAATTTTTTTGTTGCTATTCTGTTCAGTATCCAAATCTCAGTCCATAAATAAAACTCTAGAGTAACATTTTTATTTTTTGACATAAACATTAATTAATAAGCTATTTCTATCAAAAATATTCCATTCAAAGTTTATTTGTATGATTAATATCATTAATAGTTTTTTATTTATAATAACAATTTTTCTAAGGTTTTTACATTTTAAATTCTTCCAATTCATTAATTTCAAGATTTTTGTCTACTTTTTTGAAAATTTATTGAATATTTCTTTAATGATGTTTTTAAATTTTAATGGCATTATAGTCTGCCATAACTGATTGAATATGGCTAATCTCCAGATTACATCCCTCCACTAAAGTATTTTTTTCATTTGCTTTTTCTGCTATCTCAGGTATATTTTTAAGTTTAAATTGAATATAAATAAATATTAAATACTAATAATTTTAATCACATATAAATAATTTTTATGGCTGATCAAATATATAACGTGATTGTTCTTTGAAATATTTATAAGTAAATGTGTGTGTGTGTGTCATTGATCTGATCTTTTAGATGTTATTAAGCTTTGCATTCATTAGCTTTTCTCAGGTTCAATCTAATTTTAATTTAGGATCTGTTTTAATTAAATAATGAATTGTTAAAAACTGAATTTCAAATAATTGCATTTTAACCATGTACAACCACATAGAGATAGATAAAATAGTAAGACTGCTCATTGTACTTGTATTATTACGGTATAAGAGATTACTGTGATATTCAAGCACTGCCCATTTTTTATGGAAGAAGATTCTTTGAGGGATATCAGTGAAGGATATTGATGTTTCATTCATTGTTTAAGAATGGACTCTTCAATAATATTTAAATCACATGATTAGGAAGATATCTGAAGATGTATAATATTATTTTCATGATTGTTTAATTATATTTAGTTGCATGAAATACTTGAATTTGAGGATTTATAATGAAAATGAAAATAATGTTAGAACATGAGATAAAACTGGTTTTAATAATATTCATACAGTCTGTAGTTGTTAGGCATAAAGGTTACAAAATGAACCAAAGGTGATTACTTATATTGACAAGTTTCATCAGCATATTTTACTATTAAGAGAAAGCATTTAATTAATAGATGTTTTTTTGTTTTTTTAATGATTAGTAAAAAAAGAGTAGCTGGTAAAAGTGTTAATGTGAACGTGTCAAATCATTTGATTAACTTATGGTCATCTCTTATTTAGTTTTTTATACTCATGATACTATTGCATCTACTTTGTAGCATTTACATAAGAAATTATTGCTTTTGAAATGATAATTTATCAGCTGTGTTTTTTTGTGAAACTTTTGATGGATTGTTTTGGTTAATACTGAAGTATTTGTATTTAAAAGATTTATGTAATGAATGTTTATCTCCTTATGGTTTTATGATCAGAAAACATTGATTTCTATTATTGCTTGGTTTTAATGCTTATTTTCATACCTTTAGTGAGTATAGTCAGCATCAGTGAAACATCAGTTTAAAAATTATGAACGTTAATGTTGTAGTTAATCGAACACCAATAATTTGCATCCATTAAAATTCAGACATATTTGTGATATTCATGTTAGCTTCCTGATAGATATTTTTACTATTTTTTAAAGGTTCTATCTATAAAAGGTAAAAAATAAATAAATGGTGATATGTATTTATATTTTTGTACTATATGTTATTAAATAAATGACATTTTCTATTATTTTGTTCAATTTCTGAATGTATATATATATATTTATGTATTGTACTTTTAGGATCTACACCACTAGATCTTTTTAAATTTTATGTTGAAGATTTAAAAGCTAGATTCCATGATGAGAAAAAAATAATTAAGGAAATTCTCAGGGTAAGTTGAAGTACCTGTAATTGATATTAATTATTTAATTTTATTTATCTATAGAACTTGATTTGAATTTACTTTGATTTATTTTGCTTATTTCCATTTACCTGTATATCCATTAAGTATTCATTCATTTTTTGGATATGTTGAAAACAAATTAAAAGTATTTAGAATTAGAAAAAGTTAAATCATGCTATTTCTCTGTGCAAACATTTATTTAATAAAGTCCGTAGAAATGCCTTCAGAAATTTTTAGAAAATGTATTTGCAATATAGTTATTATTATGACTGATCATATCCATTTTTAGTTAATTTTAATATAAATTTCCCAAATTTTTGGTTGGAATACTTTTTATTCTATTAATAAAATAAAAGTTATTGTTAAAATGTCTAAAAAATATTAGAAACCAAACTTTTGCAATCTGTCTCCAAAAAAAAAAAAAAAAAGGTGATCATGAATATAGTTCATACATCTTTTTTGTATATATATAAATACTTTCAAATGTCACCACGTGTCTTCTAATATTTTCTCAAAGTTTGTGCAGAAAGTTTTGACTTCTGCTAAAGTTTTCTGCAGATGATTTTTTAAAAGTGAATAGTCAAAATCATCATTATTGAAATGTCATCCTCCTCCCCTTCCCAGATAATTAATGCATAGCTTAAAATCATAAAATATGATATCATGAATGAAAGAAATGTAAAACTGCAAGCAAAATTCAAATGACCACATGAGATTGGACTTAATGCATGTTAATAGGAATTTTCTCATAGCACTCAGTGATCAGCATATTAGTGAGAAAAGACATCTCAGGATGATAAAAAATTTATCTTTAGGTACATAGCCTCATTTTTTTCCCATAATTTTTTTTAATTTTTCCAATTCACCAATTAACATTTTTACTTATGCTTCTATCTATTTTATCATCTCAGTACATTACTTAAACTTTTTTCCTGCTACTGTCTGGCATTGTTTTAAATTGTAATCGTAATATATTTTTTTTAAGTTTCACTTTTTTCAAAATTTATCAATCAAATCAACTTATCCATTAGACCACCCCATTTTCTTGATAAAACTTGTTATTCTTATTTTTGCATTATAAATATATACATTTTTTCAATATTTTTTTAATATTTTGACCTTATAGTACTTATCAAAGGATTATTTTACACTGAAAGTAAACAAACAAAAACAACATAATAAATAACATTAATTAAAAACATTAAATCATATGCATTATATATATATATATATAGATTTATATCAACATTGACCTTAAATTACAATTCTTGATGTGCAAATTTATATTTGAATTATGTTTACATACCATCACATCTTATTTAAAGTACTATATTGCTTACATAACTGAACTTTATGCATCATTCGTTAATTATATAATTATTAAACTAATTATTGAACTTATCTCCATTCTATTCAATTTTGGTTTTAATTCCTTATATGATTTAACTTTTTCTATCATTTCAATTGAAAATTGACTAATGTTTTCTCTCTTTTTTGCATGAAATGTTAGAAAATCCTTGGAAGGAATTAAAACCAAAATTGAATAGAATTGGTGATAATAGTAGGTCTAAATTTTATTTTAAAACAGGAACTTCAATAATTAGAATTGAATGATTATATAATTAATAAATGATGCTTATAATTAAGATATATAAGCAGTGTAGTGCTTTAAAAAAAAAGGTAAAATGATGATATGTAAATATAATTAAATTATCAAGAATTGGAATTTTATGGTGAATGTGGATATAAATCTAAATATATTAATGCTTATAATTTATTGTTTTTAATTAAATTATTATTTTTTTCAGTGTAAAATAATCCTTTAACAAGATCTATAGAATATAATTGAAAAGAAAGGAAAATAATGAAGAAATGTATGTACAATGGAGCTGCGATATCCCGTATGGTTTATTCCAAACCCCCCATGTACATTGTGCATCATGTATAATAGTTTATGTTTGTTTAAAAGCTTTGATTAGTACAGAACACATATTGTTATTAGTAAAAAACATGTTCGTGTAAGGTGCTTCGAGGCAGAAAAATGGCTGTCGGCATATTATAAAATGTATTAAATTGATGATTCTTAATGTTTTTTCTGATTGTTTATTTACATGTTGTTTGTTTGTATATATATATATATATTTTCGAACATCATATAATTGAAGTCATATATAGTGAATATAGCATGGTTTTGAGGCTTCACTGTATTTAATTTATCGTGCAAAAATAAAAGACAAGTTTTATCAAAAATATATTATAATGGATGATTAGTTGATATGTTTAAAATTTCTATTTAATAATACAATGAAACTGTAACATATACAACTTCAATTATATGCTATCCAAAGATAATATAACGAATCAACCCATCAAAATTTGTAAATTTAATACATTTTACAATATGAATCATTCTTCCTTCTCTAAAAAATCATACACACATATGTTTAAAAAAAAGTAATTTAAATTTGTAAAAAAAAATTTCCTCGTTTATGTTAAAAGCACATAGATTTTATTCTTCCTTTATTATCCTTTCTGAATTTGATGTGCAGTATTTTACATAATAAAATGTTTTCCAAATTCAATACCAAAAGTTTATCAAATGTTCTTAAAGTTGATACTGACTTAAAATCATCAAAACAATTAGAGATATATTTTTTTAATAAGGTGACTACTATTTATTGAAAAAGAAAGATTTTTTTTCAGAATGTATTTAATTGCAATGAAAGTCAAACATTTCGCTACTTTATTTTATGTAAAAAATAAAAATACAGCACAGTAATTTTTTTTATTATCTTAAATGAATAAATGAACATACAGTCAGTAAAATATATAGAAATATGTTTCCTCAATTTATTATTAATAAAACTATATTGTTATTATTTTAAAATTTTGTTTCATTATCATCTTAATTTATATATGAATACTATACGTATAAAAAAAAGTTTGTGTTATATATACGTCTATTGAAAAATACTGTATACTTGTAGTTCAATAAACAATATATATTCTATTCTAATCAAAGTTTATCAACAAAATGTGAGCTGTTATATGCTTTATACAACGTACATGAATGGAGCTTGGAACAAAATATAGTGGATGCTGTAGCTCACTATACCTGTAAAAGAATATCTTAATTTTTTATCTGAAAAGTTTTGTTTTATTTACTTAGATAATGCTGTTATTTTGAAATCTGGTCTCCATTAAGCCTATATCTTATTAAAAGAAGCCATATATATATATATTTTAAAGTATTAAAACATCACATGATCTTTTTTTTTTTATGCTTACCAAGCTATTAAAATGGTAGCATAATTTTTTTCAAAATTATTGCCATATAGTTCAAGCTTTTGTAATCAATTTAATGCTAGATGGTTGTGCATCATATTCCCTATCCAGTGATTTGCCATATAATATTACCCGACTAGTTTATAGCTTATGACTTTCATCAATTAAGAGCCTTGGATCTGGGAGTAGTATACTTGGATCTAATATACCTCTTCTCTAGCATTCACGTTTTACCTTTGAGCTCAAATTGAAAAACACTAATGTTGTCAGTCCAAGCTAATTTGCCTGTATAGTCTTTAGATCTGAAAATAGTTCAGTTTCTATATATTTTGGTAAACTTATTTTTTAATAACCATAGTTATTTTATCTTTTGTTTAGGATTGGTATTAAAACATCAGATGATTACTTTTTCTTTATGCTTAACAAACTGTTAAAACAGTAAAAAATTTTTTCCCCCTTTCCCCATAGTAGTATCACCTACAGTTTTCATCAATGAGGAGTTTAGGATCTGGAAGCATTCACTACTACTTTTTTGCTTAAGTATAAAATTATAAGCCCAAACTATGAAACATACTAATGCTTTACAGTCCAAGCTAATTTGTTGTTATACAGGCAAATTAGCTTGAGTTGAAAATGTTAGTATGTTTTTCAATTTGGTCTGATAGCTTTTATATAGTTAAGTAAAATGGTAAAAGGTGATTGCTGGAGAAGGAGTGCATTGGATCTAAGAATCGAGCACACTGCTCCCCAACTCGTCAGTTATGAAATATGATAGTCTGCAGATATTGGATGGTCAAGCATTGGATAGGGATTATAATACATACCTATCTAGAATCCATTGATTTTCTTTCTTTTTAACCAAAAGTTTTGCTTGCAAATTGTGGAAGATCACGCCAATTTTTTTTTTTAATCTTATTACCTTATTACTTCGAATTTCAACCTCACTTTTTATTCAAACTTTGAAGTTGTAAAATTAGAGTGTGGCTTAAATTCAAAGCGAATATTTTTACAATAAATTAGGTAGCTTATTTTATTTATATTAGTTCTTATTTAAGTAAATAAAAATGTTTATTATTATTCAATACCTATTATAAAATCATTTTTATATTTTCTTCAAATTCCAAATTCTACTGTGTTCTTTTTAACTATCAAATATATTCTATGCTCCCACTTATTTTCTAGTAGTTGGTACAATATTTGATTCTGTAAATCTTTTAACATTTTAAAGAGAAATTTTCTGCATTTGATTGTCTGGTTGCATACTTTTCTTATATTCAAATTCTTTCATGCTCAAATTTTTAATTAAGCATTTTATGAAATTTTCAAGTTTTTATTTTTATTTTTATTAAAGATGTTGATTCATGGCTCAGCTTGTTTAACAGCAGATACTATCTCTGTATCTATAAATTATTTAATTATATTATTACTTTCCTTTGCCTTTCATGAAGTTTTTCAATCAGCTCTGCTATAGTCATATTGCTCTGTATGCTTATCTACTAAATTTTTGGTCTACCTTAAAAAGAATTCTATTGTCTTATCTGCTTATTTTAATAATTTTAGACATTTACTACTTATAATATTAATTACAACATCTTTGCTTAATTCATCTAATAGAAGATAATTCAATTGTTTTTGTTTGAATTATCTGTATCACACCTTATAGTAAAATATTGTCACACATTGTAAAGCTATCTATTTTTTTTGGGGGAGAAATTATCCCTTTTACAAAGATGCAGTACTTATCAGAATGTGATGTATATGTATAGTATTCATATTTTTTCATTGCAAGATGTCATTATTGTCTGTTTTAAAATGACAGTTTTTAATAATGTGTCAACAAGTTATATATATTAACGCCAACATATTACTTTTAGTAGGAATTGTTAATTTTTTTTTTTTGATGTTTGATTTTGATGAATCGTATAGTTAGTAGTAGTAGTATCTTATATATATATTTATATATTTTCAGGACCATGATTTTAATGTTGAGGTGAGCACAAGTTTTGAAGAATTTAACAAAGTCATTAATCAAGATAAGCGTTCCACAACATTAGATAGTGGCAACGTAAAATTAACTTATAATAGTGTAAGTATAAAGTGCATTGTATAATTTTACACTCTCACGCAAGCATGTATAATGACTAATTTCTTTTATATTTATGTTGTAATTTAGCTGTAATTATTTACTTTAACTGAATGTTTGAAATTATTGAATTATTTATTGCATATAAAATAAATGATTTTAATTTACTTATATATAAATTAAAATCATAGCTCTATGTGAAATATCTGAAGTATGAGATTTATTTATTTAAATGATAAAACATTTTTTCACCTAAACTAATTTAAATTTAATTAATATGAAACATTAATAATGCATTGGAAAAGAAAATTATTAAAAATATGATGCAGTCATTTGAAATTTTTTAATTAGATTAGAAAACAAATCATAATACAGATTAAGAGAAATAAAAACTGAAAATTTGTGCTATTGACTTATTTATATCTTGGCTGTTTAAGATGAAAGCAGCTAATTTGAACATTTTTAGAATAAAATGCAATATATCTTAAGTAATTTTTGTATTGGTAAAAATCTTTTTCATGTTCATTGTTTTCTAGAGTTATTCAAAATTATTCTTAGATTTATTTCAAGAGCTTGTGGAATTTGATATTAATTTATCTGATAGCATCTAAAAGTGCTATATAGAACAAATGAAAAATAGAAAAACAAATAACAATTATTGTTCTAAATGGTTAAAATTGTATAATAAATCTCAACAGAAGTAAGCAAGAGCATTAATAATGTTGATATTATGAAAAGTTAATAAATTTAACTAAAGTTTAAAAAGAAAGCACAAAAATCTAAAATGCAAACTGATTTATTGTTAAAATCAAATCTATTGTAAATTCTCAGATTCAATATGGAATTTGAAAATCACAGTGATGTTGATCAATGAGTAAAATTTAGCAATATTCTGAAAAATTTTGAAATTCATCTTTAAATTTTATTTTTGCTTAGTAATTTCTGGAGGTGTGCAATAATCATTAAGGAAGTTGTATCTTCTAGATGTAGTTGAATAATTAGTGTTGTCATTTATTGATATTTATCAAAATAGTTTATTGTATTAGGGAAGATTGTAAAATGGTAGAAGATATCACAATATTAAATAATACATTTTTTTTTATTACATCACTAAGAATGAATTGATTCTATAATGCTAGGAAAATTCATATATTAATTCCACTTCTCATTATAGTAAATAACATTTCCAGATAGTCTTGGATAAAATTAATATTGGATATGGAAAGATTTTATGATGGCAACATATTTTATGATTTCTTCAAATCTTATATATGCTTGAAATAGATAAAATAGGAAGATAACATTCATTATTGCATGTGGGAAGAATAAAACTTGCTTGGATAATTTAACTATTCTTAGGTAATACCTACTATATTTTTTGTGATAATCTTGGGCATATCTGCTGATTTTTTGTTTCATAAAGTTATTCTCACAAATAGTCAGACTTGTGTTGCTAGTGTTTTATACAGATGGGAGGATAATCTTGATTTCAGTCTAAAAGTTGTTTCTAAAGTTGAGTTTATACCGGATAAAAGAGATTGTATTCATGTTAAACAAATTATTTTAAAATTGTAATTCATTTTTGAATGATACATATAACTCATTCATATCACCCCTGTTTTGTATTATAGCTACTTTATTCAAGTTTTTTTATAATTTTGAATGCTGTAGAAACACTAGTTAATGTCAATACTATTTAATATCATCTTATGGATACTATGAATACTACAAAGGACATATTATATAAATAAAAAACTTCTAGTCTTGTTAAAATGATATTTGACATTATAATTATTAAAATGGATTACAAAGTCATATCATTTTGTGAACCTCTAATATTTTATTAAAGAGATTAATTGATGTTAAATTGTAATCCAAAACATGTAATATGCATTTGCAATGTATTTGTTCCCACTCTTTTACTAGTAAGGATTTTAATGCTTTTCTGACTCATGGAACATCTTTGTTTTTGTAGATTGTTTACTATCTATATTTTTGTACTTCATAATGTAATTTTTTGACAAACTTTAATATTAAGTTACATTTTTGATAACATTACCATAGATTGTAGGAAGTTATTTTAAAATATATTAAGTATTTAATTTAGGTACAGTGCTCTCAGATCCAAGGCTCCTCACTGATGAAGGCCATAAGCCAGAAACTAGTCTGGGGATATTGAATGAGTAGGCACTAGATGGGGATTTTATGCACAAACCTTCTGGCATCCATTGATTAGTCTGGCTTGCACTAAGTGGGAATACGGATAGAGAGTTTTGCCTGTTTTAAAAATTAATATCCTAAGTATTATATACTTATATTTAGTTTAATATAAGTAATTTTAAACATATTAAATCTTAAATAGGAAAAACAAGATGTCACAAGATTTCTATTATAGTTTGTAGGTATAATTAAAATTACTAGAAAAGGCAAAATAAAAGTTATTCTGTCTCAAAATTGACATGTCATACCCAGCTGTAATTGTCTATTAAAATCTTTTGGAAATTAAAGAGTATTGTAAGAATAGATACACCGACTATGAACAAGTCAAAGAATATGGTAAATTCAATATTAGAGATATAAAAGAAATGACTAAACATTGTAGGATTCTGAGACAGGACATACTTTATTGGTTTTAAGAATGAAAAAGATATCAAAGAATTTTCTTGTAAGATATTGTTTACAATAAATTTATATATTAGTGTTTACCATATAATAATCAATTGACGAAATACATTATTACTTTTACAATGCCTTTATTATTTACCCTTTCCTTCAGTTTACAGTTTCGATTGCCCCAGTAATCTTCTTCAGAACTACAACATAATACAACATATGAATTTAAATATATATGAACATATAAATTTACAATCTATACATCTTATAATATCTTTAATTTATATTATTGTTATTCATTTCTTACCCTTCTTTACATTCTATATTTATTAATCAAAACATTTCCTACATACACATATATATATACACACATATACATATATATATATGCACATACATATATACTTTCCATATATATATATTTATTTATTCCTACTTTTATTTTTTACTTTATTCTATTCTCCTAATATTAACTCTAAGTTAATATCTCATATCTTATATTATTATTATTATTCACTTCATTAACAATTATTCAATAATTTATAGACTATTTTACTTTATAATATAATTCTTAGCACCTTTGTTATCTCCTAACCTCAATACTAAATTCAAATTTAAAAAATTAAAAAAAATTTTTTTTTACGTTATACTGTGAATATCCCCCTCTTTAATTTACACATATATTAATAGTGCCGACCACTTTCTATTTTACTACTAAATTTTTAAAACTTTATTTTTATTTTTTATTCTTTTTATTCTCATTACTCTTTAGATACTCCCTTTAATTTAATATCTTCTATATTTTTATTATTATCCATTTTACTAACCATCAATATTCTTAATCTCCTTATTCAATAATTTATAATCTTTTAACATTTAATTTTATTATTTTAAACACACTTTAAGTTATCGTTTTAACTCACCCTTATATCTCCTAATCTCACTGTTGCAATCAATTTTAAAAAACTACTGCTAAACTTTTAGTATCCCTTCTCTTTAAATTATTAGCAGCTCCCTCTTCTGATTTTTATACAACTAAATTTTTTATAATTCTTTATTTATATCAAAATTCTTTTCTATCCAAAGTCTGTGTTCAAAACAGGCTTAATACTATTAATATAAATAGTCTCTTTTATTTTTCTATCCCTTTTTATTATCTGTAAAGTGTACCATCCTTATAGAATCCTTTTCAAACTCATGCCCTGTCTCTAACTTATGTATATATATCAGTGAATTTTTATCATATTTATGTTGTATCAGTCTTCTCTATATTGAATTCTTTATCTCTCCAACATAATTTATTTTTATATTATTAATTTGACACTTTTTACATTTAATCTCATATACACCATTTATTTCATTATCTAAATTTTTATTATAAGTACTAATATATTTATTTTCCAAAATACTAATCATATTTTTTTTTCTTTTATTAACTATTTTAACATTTAATACATTACTAAATTTTTTATTAATTTTACCTATAACCTTATTTAAATTTTTAACTACATAATTATTCCCTGTCTTTATACCTATATAATTAACTTTATTACTACTTCTTTCTTCTTCCTTATTACTTCTAGACTTCATCTTATTCTCTATTAATCTATATTATCACTTATTAATTTATATGGATAATCATTATTTATAAATTCTTTTTTAATTAACTCTACCTGTTTATCATAATCTCCTTTACTTGAACAATAATTTACCGCTCTATGAATACTAGATTGTATTGTATTTACTTTATATCTCACATTTATATTTGAATGCCAATTTGTTATATTATTATCTATACCACTTTTTTTATGAATTGATGTTTTAGTTCTACATTTCCTTTTCTCATATGACTTCATCATTTTTATATCCAAATATGTCAGTATATTATCCTCTTCTTTTTCTATAACAAACTTAATCTTCTCATCCATTTTATTAACATCCTCTATAAATAAATCTATCTGTCTCTGTGTTTTATTAAATATTAATAAATAATCATCTACATATCTTCTAATAAGTATTGGAGCATTATAATTAATCAACATTAACTTCTCCAATTCCTCCATATAAACATTACTTAATACTCCACTTAATATTCCTCCTATTAATAACCCTTCTTTTTGCTTATAAAATCTATCATTAAATTGAAATGTCACTTCTTTACAACATAATTCTGTAATTTCCTTTAATAGTTTTACAGATATATTTATTTCTTTATTATTATGTTTTATATATCTACTAATTATTGTATCTATTGCCTTCTCCACATTAATATTTGTATACGTTGATATCACATCCATTTTTAATCATTGTCGTATTATAAGTACTATATTCATTTATTACATTTTTAATATCACTTAATAAAACTATTATTTTTTATATATGATTGACATGCAATATCAACATATTTTTTTAAAACCTTATTCGCCAACCATTTAGATACTTTATTAAAATATGAATCATTACCATTAATAACTGGTCTTAATGGTACACCTTTAGAAATTTTAGGTGCTCTGTAAATTTTAGCTGCTATACAATCCTTTACCCCTAAATATTCAAAGGTATTATAATCAATTATACCCTTTTTATAAAAATCTCTTATTATTGCATATATTCTTATATTTAATATTTTAGTATCATCTTTTTTAATTATCCCAAATATATTATCTTTCAACATATTGTTCATTTTTTCCATATAATCCTCCTTATTAATCATAACCAATTTATTTTCTTTATCTGACTTTATAAAAACTATTTCATCCTTATACTTATCCTTTATTTCTTTTATATCCTTTATTTTAACAACATCATCTTTATTCATTCCTTTATGTTTCTGTTTGTTCCTTATCCTGTAAATCATATTTTCTATTTCATTATTAAATTTTTCCTCCAAATTTTATCTTTATTATTAATAATTTTATTAGTATCTATTCTAATAATAATAGATTTTGTAATTGTCTTCAACATACTTTTGTGCTATTTTCTCCTTTATCGCTCTTAATTCTATTACATCATTATTTCCATTATATCCATAAGATACATACTTAATCCCTTTACTTATAATTTCTTTTTCTGTCAATTCTACACATGTCATATTATAAATTTTATCCTTATAGTTATTCCATTTCTTCTCATCCTTCTTTAATCCTTTTTCTTCTTTTAACGTCCTTATTTTCTTATTATGTATATTCTCCGTATGTTTATTGATCAATAATTTCTTTTGCTCACATAATTTTCTAAAAATTCTTTCTTCTTCCTCAGTTATTTTTTTTGTTAATATTGTTTCAATGCTTAAAATATCTCTATATAACTTTCTTTTTATACCATAACTATTATTAATAAACACTTTTAATAATCTCTTTTCTAATTCTTCTATAAACTTGATTTTTCTTCTTAACATTTTTCTACCTTTAATCCTTATAAATTTTGGTATTATACACAATCTTTTACATTCTTTTAAAATTTTTATATTATTATTAATATTATTTAATTTAATCACCAATGTTCATCTTTTATTCAAATAGTCTGCTACCTCTTTACCTTCCTTCTCTTTTACATAGTCTATCAAATTCTTAATATTCTTTACATGCTCCATGTATCCACTCATATATCTATATCAATGTTTCTTCTTTCTTCTTATCCCAACTTTATATCCAGTATTTCTTTATCTTCTTCACAAAGTATAATAACTACTATTTCCTATAGCTTTGTCAAATGTATATCATATAATAATCAATTGACAAAACACTTTATTACTTTTACAATGCTTTATTATCAACCCTTTCCTTCAGTTTAGTGTTTAATGAGTAACATTCTTATAAATAATAGATTGTAATTGGTTATGCTTAAAGTAGTCTCAAGGGATCTCATTATTATTTAAATATATGCACCAATTAGTGATTATGGTAATGAAGATGTAGAAATTATTTATGAAGAAATCCAAAAAGTAATGTTTCAATTTCTTCATTAAAAAATATAAAAAAAGGTTGGATAATGACAATAGGATGTTGGAATGTTATTCTAGGACAGGAAAGAATAATTAAGGATAAGAACTAATACAAGTGAAAGATTAGCTTTTGAAGAAAATAACATTGAATATAAGATCAAAAATTATAAGAAGAGGATTTGCATAATTTTCTGATTAGGAATACATTTTAATTAGATTATGTTTTGGTAATAGTATGTATAAAGTATGTACTCTGATATAGATTCAGGTCATAATTTAATTGTTGATGGAATTGAAATTATCTTTTAAAAAAGCTGAGGTAAACTATAAATAGGCCATTGGTAAATTGATAGAAAATATTGGAATAATAATGTTTATTGGGTAAGAAAATAATGTAACTAGTCATAGGTTGATTATATGAAGAACCTTCAAAAGATAATGCAGAAAATGTTGTAGATTGTAAAATAAGAGAGCAGGTGTTAAGATTAATAAAATGGTAGAATGAAGTTGATAGAAGAATTTAAGTTATAATAATGAATTAAGAAATGAAACAGTTGAACCCAGGAGAGTGTGGTTAGAAAATAAATCTACAAAATTAAAAAAATTTCAAAGAAGTTTATACAGTGTGAAATAGAATTGGTCAATTATTAATAAAAAAGTAGATTACGTTGAAAATACAGGAATAATGCATAAATGGTTTATGTGTTTACAATATCAAGTCTTCAACTTTATGCTAATTAAAAAAGATGATGGAAAATCCAAGTACATTAGTAAAAATAAAATATAATTGAGCAATAAGCTTTAATGAATTGAAAAATGTTGAAGTATATGGGATTAATAGGATTCCATTTGAATTATTAAAAGCTTTTATGGAAAAAGATTTGAAAGAATTAATTGACATTTGTAATATATTGGATGATTATTATAATTGAGCATTAGGTTTTTTTCTCAACAGTTATGATTCTTGTAGATTAAAGATCTAATTCAATAAAATGTGAAAACTTTTGTAGACAATCAGATTAATTTAAGATGCAATTAAGATATGATTAAGAATCTTCAATAGATGAATTTTTATTAGATTTAGATATATTTATATCTGATGAGCAATTTTGGATTGAGAAATGGTTTTGAAAAACAAGGGGATCTTAAGAACTAATTTTGAGAGCTATATGGGTAAAGAGAGGAGTGCAGATTAATATTTATGACCATAATCTTGAAAAAGCATTTGTTAGAATAATTTGGGTTAGTCTATTACATACTTTGAAAAAGAAAAATCTAAATAGGAAAAATAGATATTTATTAAGAAATTTAAACATGTATATATTTTAGATTTATCTTCTTAATGAAGAGATTAAAATAGGAAGGGTTGTAAGGAATCAATGATGTTTATTTTTTGTTTTATCTTATAGATATACATATGAGTTATTAAGCGAGTGTTGTTTTGATAATATTGGAGTTAGCATTGGGAATAAAAGAATTCATTGAATCAGTATTTATAAAAAGAATTGGGATGAAAATAAATGTAAATAAAATTATATCATTGAAAAAAGATGGAAAAATAAAAACATTAAAAGTAAGCATTCAACAGAATGTTATAGAGTAGATTTTTTGAATAATTGGATAATTAATGATGGATGTAATAATAAAGCAATTAGAATGAGAATTGCAATAGATAAATATGCTTTCTAATAATATTAGGTTGCTGAATTAAAAAATAGATTTAAGAAATTAGTTTATTAAATTTTTATTTGGAGTTTGATATGAATAATTAGGTAAAAAAGAGGGCAAGATATGATGGATTTGGAGAAGGATGGAAAGCATATCTTAGAAATGATAAGATCAGCAATATAGTAGGAGAAAAAGAAACCACATTGGGCTGAGCCACTTTGAATCAAGAGTATTATGAAAGATTATGAGTGATAAAAGAAAGAGAGATAGGAAAAAGATGATGTTGATTGATGATTTTATTTAAGAGAGTAATTATATATTAGGAATAGAGCAAGGGATTGAAAGATTTGGAAATACATCTGATTTGATGTGTCCTCCTTTTTTTTTTTTTTTTAAAGACTTTATCAACTGAGAATTTATTTATTTTCAAGATTTTCAACCAAATATATGTTATTATATACTAAAACCATATAAAAGCACAAAATGGATATAGCAAAATTTACAATGTGAAGTAAAATGTAAAAGTAAACCATGGACTAGTATCTGTTAGAATTATGACAACTTTTTCATTAGTGATGAACTTTGTTTCATATTTGAGTATTTATATTAAGGCTATCACATCAATATCTTTACTCTCATCTAATATAATAGTACATTTACCAACAAATACTAATAGTAATTTAAGTTGGCTTTGAGTTAACCATTTGAAAAAAAAAAGTTGTGTCTGCTTGTGACTTTAAAATATTTCTGAAGTTTATGAAATCCAAACTTCAGCATTTAAAGTTTTTTTATATTTTTTTTATAAAGCAACTTAGTTATGACTACTACTCATTTTATTGCATTAAAAGTTTTTCACTTAATATCTTTATTTGTATTTATGTATGAAATGGTCACAATAGGATTTAGCTGAATTGATCTTGTCTTGTTTACTTTTTGAGAAAGCAGGATAGTCTAAATATTCCTAACTGAATTTTATAAAGTACATTAACTGAACCCAAATAAAAATATGAATCTTTTGTGTCTTGGTCTGGCATTAATATTAAAAAACCTATTGGATCACATAACCCTACATTTTAGCCAACATTTGGAGAAAGTTTTGACAATTTTTTTGTCTTATATTTCATAAGTAGATTATACTTTAATAAATTAATTTATCTCTAAGTTGATGACCTCTGCATGAGATACCTTTTGTAGTCATTAATCATATTTTGATCATGTACAAAGACTAATTTTTTTTTCAATCAATAGAAGTATTCAGTATCAAAAATAATTGCACATTTAGAGATTTCTGTTTCTGTTGAGCGTTATCATAATTGGAAGATGCATATGAGTTTTAAATATTAATACTGTTCGATTGTATACAATTAGGATTAGAAGAATATTTATTAAATTTATAAACCTTCCATTCTTTATTTTAATTTTAAATCTTTGAACTAATGAATTTTCTTCCTCCGTAGAATTGTATTATCATGTTAAATGATATTTCTAAAAAATCTATAAATCATATAATTAAAATAATATATGATTAAAAAAATCAAATATTTTGTTTATTGGAGCTATAATGTTTGATTAGCAATAGTCAATAATTTTACTATTTTATAAATTGAATTTTTGAATGCAGATTATTTTTTTAATTACATTGATTGGTTTTGTTGGAAATGTATCTGAATATAACCATTTATTATTTTTCAAATATATTTTCTTTTATTATTATACATATTTTGATTGTTTTTATAATTTTCAAATACAATAAAAATGTATTATTTGATCTTGAAAAAGAATATAATTAAGAGGTATATAGTTTGTTGAAACTTGAATTAATATGCTTACAGATGTGAATCTGAAGCAGTTATGATTGAATTATTATCCATCATATGATGTTTGGATATTTCAACAACTTAAATCGAAATATTTTTATGATATTTGTACATTATGAAATTTATTATATGCTATTTGTTTTGGTCAGTTGAGATGCTTGAATTATATATGAAGTATTGAATTTGATAATAACAATATTTTTATATTATAAACAAATTATGAGCCTGTGACTGATAAATTTAAATGTATCTTAATAATGCTATGTTAGACTTTCATTTTGTTTGTTCTCATTGTGGGGCATAATAGCTATTTCAGATTTCTGCCCTTTAATACAATTGCATATTTATTTTTATATTCCATTTGAAGGTAGAGATGATTTGTGCTTTTGTTGTCTTAGCATTGTAATATTTTAGTGTTAGATTTTTATCAAGTTTCATCTACGCATTATCATTTGTGAAATATATAAAACATGGCATTATTGAATTCTAATTTATCGATATCACTGATGTTAAGAGAATTTTTTTCCATTCAAGATATAATAAACTTTTTCATTAATTAGTTGTTAATATTTATATGTATATCTTGTATGTGTGTGTATGTATAGTTATTTTAAAAAAATACATTTATTTTGGGGTCAAATATTATGGATGTTTCTATCAAATTTTCTTTATTCGATTGATTATAATTATTCTACTTTATAGTTAATGTTTATAGATTGATTTCAACTCAACATAATGTTGAGTGTATGATTTATGGGATTGAATAGAAGTTTTGAGTTCAAGTTAATTATTCATATTTATGCTTGAAAATATTATCAAAGTAAATTTTTGATTTTTGAATATGTGTATGATAATATCATTAATTATTGAGATAATATAAATTAGTTGTCAAAGTTCAGGTATTAAGAAAATTTGATGAATTGTTTGATTCATGATATAAATTTTACTAGTGTATGAAATATTAAATATTAGATATTATACTGTGCACTATGGGTTGCATTATTACTTATTTTGTAATTTTTTTTTTATCCTGATGGATTTTATAGAGTACTCTATGTATTAGCATCATTAATTAGATTTTCTTGTAAAATAGTTTTAAAATAGCTTTCAAAACAAATCACTCAAGGACAAATTTACCCCATTTTTATCCAAAATGTTAATGTTAAATCAATAAAAACAGATTGAGTTTTATCATCAATCACAATGAAAACTGAGTATTGTAAAACAAAATCTTATATAATATTTTGAAGTCTACTTTGATTAGTTTTATATATTTTATTTGTAAAATATTACTTTTTTTAATTATGCAAATATACTCAATATATTCTGAATTATTTATTAAAATAAATATTTTAGAAGTAGTAATTAATTTATATAGTGCTCAGAAAGCTTATGTAAATAGTCTGAACAGGCATTAACCTGTATTTTAGTAAAAAGGTTGTTAGCATATTTTTTTTATAAAGCTATCTTTATATATCTTGATTGAGTTTACACACACAGCGAGAGACACAAAATCAGATAAAATAAATATAATAAACAAAAAACTTAGAATAATCTTTACAATATTCAAAATGTCAATATATAAAAAATAATAGCTATAATCAGTTTTCGGATGTCTGTCATTATAGGTGGCATTTACCATTAAAGTTTAAAATTTAACTGTAAAATGCTATTCAGAATGGCATATATGCTGTAATCTGGCTATAGCTATTATATATATATTGGAATAGATAGTTTTATCTATTTCATGGCCAACCATGTGGTTTTTCTTATACATAGTGGAGAGCTGGTTAAAGTGCTTGCAAATTTGAATAATAAAAAAATAGCGTTGTAATTTCTTTATTAAAGGGATTATTAAAAATGATATTTTGTAATGAATGTTTTAAAAATAATAATATAATACGTTAGTTATTATTAAAATGTAAAGTGTTAAATTTTAAGAAAAAAAAAACGAAATAATATTTTATAATATAGGATAAAATAATGTAGATAGTTTTATAATCAGAAACTAAAAGATTTAGAATTAGGAAAATATATTTAAAAGATTATTTGATGGAATTTAGGTTGATACGTATTGTAACGGTATGCACTCTCTCAACGAGATAAGTTAAGGCAGTCGCATCTCACTATAGTCAGATTTAAGGTCTTCATATAGGATGCCACAAATGATGTGATTTAATTTTGATATAAAACTATATCTGTTTCCAATAAACAATTTATTATTAATAAATTATTATATCTAAACCACATCAAATCAATTTTCACCTTAATTGACTTAACCGTTATGCTCAGATTTCGAATTCAGGGAAGTTTAACAATTAATTCTCTTCAGGGATTCCTATCAATATACTAGAATAATATTAATAACAAATCTCACTAACTCTTTAAAATGGGTTTCATGAAGTTAATATAATAATCAATAAAGATTATTATATTAAATGTTTGTTCTTATCTTATAAAATCAAATAAATAAATAAAATAAAATTGAAGACTTCATTTAGTTTAATATAAAAAACATAATAATCATTTATTTAATAAATAAATAACTTAAACTTTATAATATATAAAAAATTATTTATATATCTACTTCCTTATATTAAAAATATAAATATTCTATTTATTTACGGTAGATATATTTTCTAACTCATAACACTACATGATTTTATAACGTATATAAAATATAAGTATCCAAATATTAAGACTTCTTTCTACATTAACACTATTATATATTAATTAGATTATACAAATAATAATTCAATTATTTATATACGTATAATGTTTTCATTTGTTAAAATGATTGTACGTAATTTATGTTTATTAATATAAAAATATATATTTCATATCAATGTTAGTCATTTATCGACTTATCATACATAATGGTTATTAGACTATTTGGATTAGTATAAACAAAGTAGTGTCATGTCATAAAAAATAATAGTATGTGAATTGAAAATAATTTAATTTCTTACCTCTAAGTTCACTTTATCCCTTTATATTTTTACATGCCTTTCCCATATTAATATTTCTTAACGTATATCTAAATTTTTATTAATCATAAATAAAAACTAAAATATTTTAAATTATTAATTCTTTCTTATTATTTATTTCTTTAATGAAATGAATACGATAATAAAGGAAATGAAATTAGTGTTTCCCAATTATAATTTTTAAAAACTTAAATGGTATTTATAAAAGTTAATGCAATAGTCCTAGATGTTCCTGGAATTCGTGAATGAAAATCCTTCGAAGATTAAATTTTTAATTCCTTCGTTGTTATACATTGAAGAAAATAATAGGATATCCCAAGTTGATGTTTAGTTTTTTATTTGTATGTAGATGTCATCTTCGTTAATACACAGTTTCTTTATTAACAATTATAATTCCATTTTGAAGATATAGCCTCTATATAATTTTATAGGCATTTGCAAAAGATGTTATTCACATATATATATTTGACTAGGCAAGCGCATTTTATATATCACACGATAAATTAGTGTTCTACTCACTTTGCATTTTCCTTATAATGTAAAGTACATTAATTTAACTTAGTTGAAGTTTTTATAAACATGTTCTTTTTAAAACGAAGTTTACATTTTAGAACTCCAATTAGAACTATTTTTATAGAACACGAAAATATATTCAAATTACTTTCTTTAAAAAAATATTAGAAATTTCTTCTAATAAGTATTAAATCGTTCAAAATATAGATTTTATTCTATTCACTGTTCTTTTAAATCGAACACAGTATAAGTCTTTATGAGGATATAGCTGAAATTATAGAATCCTTAATCTTCTAATAAAAAAAAAATTATATAT
Organism: Epiperipatus broadwayi; assembly: GCA_028023455.1. Taxonomy (NCBI): domain Eukaryota; kingdom Metazoa; phylum Onychophora; class Udeonychophora; order Euonychophora; family Peripatidae; genus Epiperipatus; species Epiperipatus broadwayi. Next base: position 4,634,510 of record JAQFVV010006283.1, read on the forward strand.
TTTTTTATATATAGCTGCATGAGCTTGCTGAAGCATATCACATTCTATATTGTTACATTACAATTCTATATGAAATCACTAAGTTAATTTCATTTCCTTTAATTCGATAAACCAGAGGTCATCACCTTGTCAACTGTCTTTTCTCAACAATGGTTTTTCATTTTAAAGAATGAAAAATACTAATTTACTAAATTACATATTATATAGGTATAAATATAATGTATACCTATTGATTATATGTATGTATGAGTATATATATACTCCTACAGTATGTTTACTCTAAAAACAACATTATTAAAATAGATTAAAGAAAAATAGATCTTAAAAATAAGGTTTGATTAAAGCATCTACACTTTTGGTTTAATTAAAGAAAAAAGATTAAATTAAAAAGATTAAAATTTATTTTAATTTTAAGATTGCATTTTTTAAATTTTTATTTTAATTAAACTAAAAATGTATGTTTAAAATCTTTTTCTTTAATCTATTTTAATAATGTTGTTTTTGAAGTAAACACACATACCAGCATAAATTATATCATATATTTTAAGTATATTTTCATAATTCTATTATATATTCCTAATTCTAAATATTTTCGTTTCTGATTATAAAACTAGCTTCATTATTTTATCCTATATTATAAAATATTATTTAGTTTTTTTTAAAATTTAAATCCAAAATATTTTAATAATAACTAATTATTATTATTATTTTTAAATATTTATTACAAAATATTTTTAATAACCCCATTAATAAAGAATTATAATGCTCCTTATTTATTATTCACACTTCAAATACTATTAACCAGTTCCCCACTCCCTTATCTATCAATCACATGGAGGACTGTAAAGTAGATATCTATTTCAATATATGTGTAATTAATGAATTTACCATTAACTTTGTTATGGCAATATCCAACATTAATATATCACTCAGAATATGTAACAAAATGAAAAGTACAAGTTCACCATCAAGTTAGATCTATTTTTCTGCTTAATAGTTTTCTCAATAATGCTTTAGCAAAGCTGCTGTTTATTAAATGACAACCAAATCAATCTTTAGGGTGTAAAGATTTTAAGAATTTAAGTTATACATAATAACACTGTTTTATGTTTCTAAAAGGTTTGTCATGGTTATTTGATAATGAATAGCAGTTTTATGAATGAATAACTGAGGGAAAGTGTTAGACAAAAATCTGATTCACTATCAATGGAAACATTTTTTTGAATGTCTATTGTGTTTATTGATAAGTATTAATGTTGATTACTTTTACTATTAAGTTAGTAACTGCTTTCTTTCGTTGTATTCTTATGTGTGTGGGTGTATATATATATATAATGTTAATTTAACTTATACTATCTGTTGACATTTTTATTATCTTTCTAGCAGCAGTGTTTGATGAAAAAAATCAACTAGTTGATGTTCCTATCATTATTGATGTCAAAATAATCTGGAAACTAACTGAAATCCCACCAAACAACTTTTTTTTCTCATTTAACATTGCTGTTAAAAAAAAAAATTGTAAAATTTTTTATAAATGGCTTAAGTTAAATTACAGTTATTTAAAATTATAATATATTTCTGTGTCTTTTAATTAGTTTTATATATATATTATAGGAAATAAGTCAATAATTATGATATCTATTATTCTTTTTATTACTTATAATATTATATATATTTTCTTTAAAGTTAATGGAAAAAGCTGAAGCTAGAGAAAAAGAAAGACAAAAAGAAGAAATGAGAAAGGTATGCTGATTCCCCCCCCCTCCATATAAAAAGAATAGTACAATTATTTTGGTTTTTCTCTTGCAAAAGCTTTTATTGTCTCTTCCAGAAGAAAGATTTGCATTTCATATATATATTTTTTTGATATGTAAATGGTAAATGTTGACAACTGATCAATTGTGAATTGTATAAGCATGTAAGGGCAGATGTAGTTTGAAGAAATCATGTAGAAATACTACTTTTTAGAACAGTCAAAACTCACTATACATATTGCCACACACAGCAAGCTAGAGTAATCAATGGATGCCAGAAGGCTAGTGCATAAAATCCCCATCTAGTGCCTACTCATCCAATATCCCCAGACTAGTTTCTGGCTTGTGGCCTTTGTCAGTGAGGAGCCTTGGATCTGAGAACACTGCACCTAGATCTTAGGATCTAATGCAACCCTCCAGCAGCCACCTTTTATCTCCACTTAACTACAAAACTATGAGTCTTAAACTGAAAATACCTTAATTTTTTCAATCCAAGCCCATTAGCTTATATAGTCATATGTGTCTGAACTCAGTTCAGTACCCATACATTTTGGTGTCTTTGGTTCTTTAATAACCTTAGCCACTACTATCCTATTAGTTAAGTGGAGATAAAAGGTGGCTGCAGGAGGGTTGCATTAGATCCTAAGATCTAGGTGTAGTGCTCTCGGATCCAAGGCTTCTAACTGACGAAGGCCACAAGCCAGAAACTAGTCTGGGGATATTGAATGAGTAGGCACTAAATGGGGATTTTATGCACTAGCCTTCTGGCATCCATTGATTACTCTAGCTTGCTGTGTGTGGCAATACGTATAGTGAGTTTTGCCTGTTTTAACAACAGGTATACACAAGCATAAGAGGTGGTGGTCATGTGATGTTTATTGGCATAATACTACTTTTTATGATAAATGGAGCAATAAAGAGTTTATAACTTTATTAAGCAATATATACTAAAGTTGATCATCTTAGAAGATTTTGTTATCTATTGATTTACATTGAAATGTATTTCAGAGAGATTTGATCATAGATTTAAATACAGTTGATTTGATTCATCATTGAATTTCAAAACCCTTTGACATGTATGACAGTAATGACTACATGTAGACACTAGGAATGATCATTGATGGATTAATAACAATTCGAGCAGATCAATATTTTCATTATTTGAAAATGGAAGAGACTAAAGCAACTCCAGAGACCATTTAATGTATGATAAAACAACATGATAATGTCAAATTTTTATCATGCTCTGTGAGATTTATGATATTGTGGAATTGCAGAAAAAATGAAACATTATATTGTGAATTCTTTTATTTTTTTGAGAAAAATGCTAAATGGAAATGGACATGGACAAATCCAATGACACTATGGAGAATTGGATTATACTTTGATTGACAGAAAATATATATTTCAAGATTGTAATGTTCTTAATAAATTCAACAAAGAAAGTGATTATCATTTAGTGAGATATAAGATATGTCTTAATACAAAACTAGAGACAAAAATTTTAAGAAAAATTATTCATAGTTGATATTCCTAACTTTCAGAAATATTCCAATGAATTTAAATTAGAACTTGCAAATTGTTTTAAAATATTAAAAGATTTTGAAGTTGGTTCATATTTGAACAAAATCAATAGGAAGATAACTGACACACTATTAAGAATGGCAATAAAAGTAACTGGTACAAAAAAGCAGCAATTAGCCAGTAAAATACTGTGACAAGGCAATTTATGAAAAAAAGAAGCAATATGAAAATATATAAAAATGATCCATTAAGAAAGATTTAATATCTAGAAGAAAATGGTGTAAAAAAAAGTTAATAACGATGTAAGAAAATGTAATTGTGAATTAACAAAAAAAGAGCAGACCAGAAGAAAAATATCAGAAGTTTTACATAACATCTTGGTATGGGAGGAAATATTTCTGCAATAAGAAGAAAAGATGAAACTATTATTAAAAAGAGATGATATTGTGTGGAAGATTTTTAAAAAGAATTAAATAGTATTAAAGAACAAGAAAAAGAATCCCTGACAATTGTCTCACATCTTCTGAATTGACCAGCTTTTTAATTAAATTAAGAAATGAACCATGCAATTAAATCTACGAAGAAGGAAAAAGTTACAGATAATGTTCGAATTATACTCATTGTTTTAAAAGAAGCTGATGAAGAAATAGAAATTTTTTTGGCAAAGTTGTATACCAAATGATAAAGTTGTACTAGGTGATTGGAATAATGCAGTAGTAATATTGATATTTAAAAAAGGTGATAAATAATATATTAGAAATTAAAGATCTATTAATTTTTTGTCAGTTCTGTACAAAATTTTTACCAAAATAATTGCAACTTACAGTAAACTTTGGATTTTAACCAACCAAATGAAGAAGTGGATTTAAAAGTGATTTTAGCATAATGGATCAGATTCAAGTATTGAGAGAAATAATAGAAAGGATCAATGAATATTAGTTACTATTATACTTTGTGTTTGTAAATTATAAAATGGCATTTGATTCTATAAGGATTTCTATAGTGATTAAAACACTGGATCATCAAAATGTTGACCAAGGATATCATCAAATTCTAAAGAATGTTTATCAAAGACAACTGCAATGATTACATTATATAGGGTTACTAAGGAGATTAATATTGAGAAGGATATATGCTCCATATGTCCAAAACTTATTACAACAATTTAAAAAAAATATTTTGTGGAGTAAAGTGTGAAGTTAAGGGAATAAAAGTAAATGATTATTTAAATCATCTAAAGTTTGCAGGTGATTTTTCTAAAAATATTGCAAGAGTTATCAGATGAAAGTAAAAAAGTAGAAATAAAGAAAAATGTTTAAAAGACTAAAATGTTGTCCAATGGATTCTCTCAAAAACAGAAAATAAAGATTGATAATAATGATTTAGACGTTAACAACTAGAAATATTTTGGTTAGATTATTAATTTAGATGGGAACATAATGGATGAAATTAATCATAGAATTAAATTTGGATGGAGTGCTTTTGGTAGAAATAACTTAATATTAAAAGTAAATATGTCTATGTGTTTGAAAAGGAAGATTTTTAATAAATGTGTTTTGCTTGTTCTTATTTATGAATCTGAGACTTGGTCACTTAACAGGAGAGCACTATAGAGACATCAGACTATTCATTGAAGTGTAGTGAAATGTATGTTAGGAATAACAAGATAGAATCAAATATGAAATATATGGGTAAAAGAACAAAATGTATTACCTATATCATTGAAAGAATTAAGAGACTGAAATGGAGCTGGGCTGAACATATTGCTGGAAGCATTGATAATAGATGAATAGTTGAAATCTTAAACTGGATTCCAAGAGAGTAAATGATCTGAAAGAAACCATATGTGAGATGGATGGATGAATAAGGAAGTTTATTGATGTGATGTGGAGAAGAGATTTTAGAGATTGGAGAAACTGGATTAAGCTTCGAGAGATTTTCACTCTGAAGGGAGATCAGTAATGGTTGAAAATGATGATCTGAATATATTATAGTTATATAGATATTTCTGCTGATATCTGTTTCTTTATTTTATTTTTGATATTCTTATGTGGAAAACTGACAGTTTTAATAATCACTCACTACTGATATTAATTATTGAAATGTTATCAACTTGATAATATGACAACAAAATTTTATAACTTTTATTGTTGCTGTTCGATTGATCATTGTGTTTTGTGTTTTTAAAGAAGGATAACGCATGGTGTATCTCCACTCTATCACCTATTGAAATTATATGCAATATTATTGGAATGATCTTTACAAGTAGATAGACATTGAATGTTACGAATACACCAAGTCATAGTCAACAGTTATTTTAAAATCATTTAAATGCTATCATATGTTTGTTTGATTTTAGCATTTTGTCTATTTAAGTAAAATATTACTGTGAAAATTATATTTATTATTCATGTGTATGACATTACTTTCTAGTGGTACAATTGTAAATTGAGCATTGTCCATGAAAATGTTATTACTTAATTAATTGTTGCTAATTTTTTTTAAAAAATAGCATGTAATGTTTTTCATCTATAATTCACATAATGTATTGCCTTGTCATTATTGAGTATTTTTTAAATTTAGTTATAACTTTGCAAGAAATAGAGTAAAGTAGGACATTATGATACAATTATGCTAAAAATTTAATCATCAGATAATAGTTTTGTAATTATTCTGTTTACGGCCCCTTTACTTTTTTATTGCATTTTTTCTATTTTTTAACAAGTGATTGGTATAGAAATAGTCACAGTAACAGGTGAATTTTGTTTATTCCAATTACAAATTTCTTTTTCTTTCAATATAGTTTAAGAATTAAAAAAAAACTTGTAAACTTAGAAAACACATTTTATTTTGCATATAGAATCAATAAATTGAAGTTAAATTAATTTAAATAACTTATTAATATTATCTTTGATAATTAAAAATTTTTTTTGCATGTGATAAAACAGAAACTAATGTTTATTTTGCATTTTCATTTAGTTTTCATAAGGAACTTTATTGAAACTTAATAATCATACAAAATACAAAGATATCACAAAATTCAAGCATAAATTTACATAAAGAATAAAATTATTATATGAAGCAACTTATCAAAATAATGATAATAAAAAAAATACATTCTTGGTTACATGTATGTCACATCAGTACACTATATGCAAAAGTATTTCACCTTCAAATTTTCCTCTTTCACCATTTTTATAAAGATGTACCTTGTTATAAACTTGAGCATTTTTGCATTAGAGACCAAGTAACTGTAAATATTTGTAGATGAAATTCTCTCATCTCTTAATCGTATTATTTCAACTTTATTCTCAAAGGTATTTGGATGGTGTTTTGTGTTTTAATTATATAATTCAAATAAAATTTTACCAAGAGTGATCAATTCTTGAACTAAAGATTTCTGGATCAATTTTTTGGACCATTTTGAGTAGTTGAGTGGAACTCAATTGCTTAAATTGTTGCAAAATATAAATTATATAAACTGGGATTTTTTAAAAAAATATAAACTAACGTTTATCAAAAGATGTGATATGTTGCGTGTAATTACTAACCTGTATTGTCTATTTGTGTGTTATTACTAACAAGTTGTTTGTATTTGGAAAGTTTAAATAAAGTTTAAAATTTTATATACATTCAACATTCACTCATAAATGATGGAAATAGTCCAACATATCACATCTTATAATATACCATTATTACAAACCTTCAGACTAACATTTATCAAAAAAAAAAAAAAAAATCAAAATATTAAAACATTAATTTGCTAACTGAAAATTTTATGGATCCTGTCTTAGAATTAGGAATTTCAATTAAAATCAGTAATACATATTTATATGTTATTTAATTTTGTATAAGCATTATGTTAATCAGAATATATTTTATATAAAAATCTATCAAATTTTTGTAATATTTAATTATTTTCTTGGGTAAATTTATTTCCGTTTTTATTTTTGGTACTTTGTATTTATTATTATAATTTTTGTTTATGAACAATTAGATTATATTGGTATATTAATTGAGATTTCAATGATTTTTTTCAAAATTAAATCTGAAAACATCCATTGTGTCTAACAAATGTATAATTATTTGTAAAACATCTAAATATTTACATTTCTTTTTTGCACTGTATATGTCAGTTTGAAGTACTTAAGATTAAATTGTCAAAATACTACAATAATTATAGGATGATGTACATATATAAAAATTGTTAAATGCCAATTGATTAATATCAAATTTTAAAAAATCTCTTCATTAGTTTCTCTGCCAAGTCAGATTTCTCTCAAGTATAAAATAATAAAATAAAACAAGCATATTTTTATACTATTTTTCAAAAATCCTTTTCATATTCAATTATTTTTAATATTAAATGATATTTTAAATAAATTAATAGCTTAAATTTTTTAATTTTTTTATTTATTCTTATCAATTAAGATAATCTTAACCTGCTCAAACATAATCATATAATTCATATTTCTCTCATGAATATATAATGCAGAACTAAGATATTTATTTTATATTCTATTTGTATGAACTTTCACTTTTTCATTTAAATTCAACTTCTTTGACTTATATAAAATTTATTACAAAAACAAGGAGTAATATAAGCAACTTCAGGAATAGTATTCCTATCAATTCTCTTTTTTATAGTATTCAATAATATTTAACGTTCGACTATGGTTAGTTTAAATATCTGTAAAATCTATATTTTGTGTTAATATAAATGCACACATAAACTATACGATATATAAAAATAATATTTCTATATTAAATAGACAAACACCATCTTAACAAATGATGAATTTCGTACTCAAGCGCTTTCGAAGGTTAAGCCTTCATTTTCAAAGAAATAACTGGAATCCGAAGATGTGAAATATGCAAATTAGGGTGGGCTATATTTTTGTTGGCCTAGATTTGCCACTTCTTGGAGATGGCGTAAAATGTTTTTTTTATTCATGGTATGGACGTCAGAGATGATATACCTCTTTGATTCTCCTTTGCAACTCGTGCAGCTCTCTGCACATCACGCGAGGTTTGTCCGGCTGCATGCTGTGCAAAAATAGAAGGATGGGAAGGATTAGGTAGAGCCTTGTTGTATGCATATATATGTCATGCGAGTCTTGTGTGGATGGATGCCCAAGTTTCACCATAATATGATGCGAGGCAATTATTGTGACTGCATGCAATCTTGTAAATGGCCTGCTGGGCGTATATGGGAGGGATGTGGTATTTAGTATTGTTTACACATCTGTTGAAATTGGGGGGGGGGGAGGGCAGTAACACATGCTGAAATCGTTACGAAAGATTGTGTATAAATCTTTATATTTTTGATGTATGGCAGTAAAATTCGAGGTTTATTCTGTCTATTTTCTTGAATGGGATAGTTTTTAAAATTTCTGATAATATTATCGATTGATCTCTTATTATATTTTGCGGTTTCTTTCTTTTATCAGTTTCAAAGCTACATAGATTCCTATTTCTGTGTAAGAAAGATTTCAGACCAGCCATTTTATATGTATTTGGAGTGTTCGATGAATGGTATATGTGGCTTCTAACGTTGATCGGTTTGATGGTCATTCTATAGCAGAAGCGATGGGCTTCCATCCTCACTTGTAGATATAGATATTTAATGCTATTCAGAGCTTCATTTTGAGCTGTGTTTATGTGTAGACCTGATGCTGTTGTGAGGTCGTTAATTTCTTCTATTATTTCTTTAGGTGCAGCTATAAAAATATCGTCCATGTGTCTAGTGTATAGCAATAAACCACAACCCACATATCTTGGGATGATAATTTGCTCATATGCATTCATGATGATCCAGCAACAATTCCACTCATTGGAAGACCCATTGGGCAACCATTGAGCATGTGATACCATTCTTGGCTGAACACAGCATACATGTTTTTGTTCATCCACCTCAACAGATCTATGATAATAGGATACGATCTTGACTCATACCATGTCTGGTGACTGCTTCTTTTACTATTATTATGGATTTTGATCTGTCGATAGACCTGTACAAATCTGCAATGTCCAGAACTGTCGTCTATGTATTTTGTTCTGCAGTCACATTCTTCAGTCTATTTACAAAGTCGAAAGATGATTTAATGGCATAATCACCATAGCCTGTGGCTTTTGTGATCCATGTGTTTTTGGTTTTTTGCTGCCTTGTGATAATGAACACTGCCGAAGTCGATCATCAGTCTCAGTGGTACATCTTCTTTTTGGGTTTTAGCATTTGAGAACATTCTTAGAGGGGTAGTTTTATGGGTACATTTGGAGATATTCAGCCTTAGAAAATGCTTTTAATGTGTGAGGCCTGAGAACAGCTGAGACAAACTTATCTTTATTCAATCTAAAGTTGATCTCTGGGACTTTCATGAATTTCAATTTATCTATTTGATGCTGAATTTTGTTTATGTAGTCCCCTTTGTTCGTAATGACAAATCTGCTTTCTTTGTCTTCTTTCATGACCGTGATATTATTGTGCCCCATAAACCTTGTTGCTGCTATCTTGTATCTTCATACCGTGGTTTTATGGTCTTGTATTGTATGCATCTGGCTATTTTAGCTATATAAGAGTCTTTGAATGGATTATTGTCCAAACTGGCTTCAGTGTCTGCCACTAACTCCATTTTAGGAAGCCTCCATCCTTCACCCACGAATCTAGGGCCTTTATTCAACACTGTTTTTGTCAACCTCTGGGATGTGAATGTTTGTTAAATTTACGAAGCTCTCTTGATCCTGCGGAGCTATCTGTCTGTTTGGTTTATAGGCTAGAAATTGGAGCTTATTATTAAATTTTGTTTCCAATTTTATTCTTAGTCTATTACTTTTATTGACCATATGCGATGGTGGTGTTCTGTTGTTGAAAATTATTTTGATCCTATTGTTTGCTGTTGACAGTTATCTTCTACATTGCATTATCACTTTGTTTAATATTAGTGCTTGTATTTGTGCAATAATGGCGTTTATGTTATGTATTAACCGGTTCAACTTCGCATTTCAAAACCTCGAGAACACTTTATGGTTTCTACACTTGATCAGAAAATTTAATCTTTGCCTGTATTTACACACCTCCAGCAATGATTTCAAAGCCATTCTATCATGTGTTGTAGGCTCCATTACACTAATATTGTAATATTTAATGTTCAACTATGTGTTAGTTTAAATATTTGTAAAATCTATATTTTGTGTTAATATAAATACTCACGTAAACTATACGATATCGTACTCCAGTGCTTTCGAAGGTCTAAGCCTTCATTTTCAAAGAAATAGCTGGAATCCGAAGATGTGAAAAACACAAATTAGGGTGGAATAGATATTTGTTGGCCTAGATTTGCCACTTCCTGGAGTTGGCATAAAATGTTTCTTTTTTGTTCATTGCATGGATGTCAGAGATGATATAATATGCCTTTGATTCTCCTTCACAACTCGTGCCTCTCTCTGCACACCACGCAAGGTTTGTTCGGTATGCACTGGTGTCCTGTAGTGGCTATGTGCTGCGCAAAAATATTCAATAAATTATTTAGAATAATACTTTTTCTCACATATTATGAGTCCTCCTTAATATCTTATAAGAAGAAGCTTTCAAAAACAAAGAAATAAAATCATATATATTATTAACACTTTAAAAATATATTGTTTATTACTATTAAACAAAATTTTCTTAATCACCCTATGGTAATGTAATCTTTTTTTAAAAATTGAAACAAAGCTATATTTTTAGAACTATTTAATTTCTCATTTCTATATCAAAATTTTTTTTAAAACTGCTTTTTTATGACTAATATGTTGATAAGTATCAAGTCTAATAATAGGTCTCAATTCTTTAGATTTAACATGACTATGTGATAAATATTGTCTTTTAAATTTCTTATCAATAATAAATCCCAAAACTTTAATTGAATAAAATTCAATCATCTCTTCCTAATTGAGTTAAATTCAACCACCTGCCCATTAAAATATATTTTATAAAAGAATCAAACTATTAAATTTATTCAACAGTTTTTATAATTGATCCTTCTGTACCGTATACAATCAACATATCTATCAAACAATTTGAAATATTCATATTTATTATGAACAAAACAAAAGTAAAATAATCTATTATCTAATCTTATTTAATCTTATAGAACTTATCACTAAAGCAAATAGTTAATAACTTTAATTTTTCCTCTAGACAAAAATTTATTATTAGATAACATATAAATAAAAATGTCAATACTGTTTAACTGTTTAATCTTTTAACATGATATATATTTTCTATAAAAAAATAACTATAGACTTTATTATCTTCCATCTTAAATTTATTAATTTTATCAATGTATATATAACAAATTAATTTCATATAATTTTTCTTTTCAAATTTTATTCTATTTTATGAATCATTTTTCATTTCAATTTTCTTTTATTTTAACCATATTATATGGGCATTGTCAAGGATTATTCCTATTTACAAAAATAACATAATAAAAAATAGTTTCACATAAATTATAATATTATTTATTTATTTATTTCTTGTTTATTTTTATATTTGTATTCATCCTTTTACTTTTTTTTTTATAAATAACAAGGATTTTTTATATAGAAAAGTAAAAGGGTCAAAACAGATATAAAAATAAATAAGAAGCAAGTTAAAAAAAAAGTTATAATTTAAGTGAAAATATTTTTATTATATTGTTTTTGTAAATTTGTTATAAACATATATTTGTCATAAATATATATAATTTATTGGAATAATTCAGTTGAAACATTGGAGGAAAATTGAAATGAAAACTGGAGCACAAAATAAAACAAGATTTGAAAAGAAAGAGTATGAAATTAATTTGTTTTATATATATTGAAATTAATGCTCCATATTTGGAAAGAGATTGGAATAATTAATCAAGTATTGATTTTATTAGATAAATTTATCCAAAAATGAAACAATGTAATTACCAAAATGAATAAATTCTTTTAAAACAATATTTTGAGAAATCTAGAAATTCCTTCAATAGCACTAACAGAAAATTCAAAATAAATCTCTCCCTTTTGATTTTCAATATTCATAAACATCTAAGTTCATATGAAATCATATACCATGTTAAATATTTTAACATATTAAAAATTTTTAACAAGCATTTTTATCACAATGACTATTAAATTCTTTTTAATTATATTACCAGGATCTTTTTTTAAAAAAATGTATTTACCATTACTTAATTTTTTATTTATCTTTTTTCTAAAACATTTTCTTTCATAATAATAAAAAACTACATTTGCCTGATTATTTTGTTATTATTAAAGATATTTTTAAAGATAAGTTAGATGAAATAACTAATTGTAAATATATTTAATTTTAAACAAGATTCTGGTAATATTATTAAAAGGAATTCATTATGGGTTATGAGAAATATGCAATAATGAAAAATATTTAAAATGCTATCCTAATGATATCAGGTAAAATATTTATGAATATTAAAACTCAGAAGAAAAATTTTTCTTTGAGATTTATTGTCAAGTTTATTGGCAATATTTATGAAGGAGATCTCAAAATTTCTTTTAATATATTTTTGATAGAATTTGTTAGTTTTGTAATTATACTATTTCATCTTCTTTTGAAGCTTTTGCTAAGATTAATAAATTTAAGATGCAAGATGATAGGATATATAGTAATTTTGATATATAAAATATGTATCAATTTGTTTATACAATATTGTTGTTTTATTTCTACTTATCTAATAATGAATCCTTGTCTAGAAGAAAAAAATAATGTTATTAAATATTGGAGGATTATATATAATTTACTTATAGTGGTAAGTTTTATCAGGTTAAAGAAAGATGGAGAACAGGTTTTATTATTTAATTTTTGATTTGTTTGATTTATATTATTTATTTGGAAAGAGAGAATTACTGATAGAAAATGTGGATATTTAAAATTTTATCTTAGATATGTTGGTGATTGCTTGTAATCAAAGAAGAATTTTCTGGATAAATTTAATAGTTTTGATTCTTCTATAAAATTTATTTTGGAAGACAGATGTCAGATTTTGTTCAATTTAAGTCTGGTGTTATTAGTCATAAGAAATTTAAAAGACACTACTTTGTTACATAATCATTATATTAAGAGTAAAGATTTAAATCTTATTATTAGAACTATCAGCTTGTTAATCATAAATAAGCAGCTTTAAGGAATATTTGTTTCAGAAATAAAAAATTAAAGAATTTTAAAAATATAGCCTTGTTTCAATTTATAAAAATTACATTAGTACATGCTATTCTGATAAATTGATAAAAGTAAATTGTTTAATAGAAATTATAATAGTAAATAAATCTATTTTAAAAAAATGTTAATAAAGAAGAAAGATATGATTTTATTTCTTTAATTTTTAAATTATCTTATAAGATTAAATAGTAGCAAATTCTCCATACAGTAAACTACTGTATGGAAAGTTTGCTGTTGTTTAACAGTTTGTGTAAGCATAGGAACTGGTGATCATGTGATGTAAGATTTAAGGAGGAATTATAATATTTTTGGTAATAAAATGTTAATGGAGGAAGAGTGTTATTCTGAATAATTTATTGAATAATATAAAAGTGTAAGTTGCTGGAACTACAATTCTTGGAGTTGTTTATAAGGTACTTTGGGATTAGCACTGCTTTTCTACTATATTGATTTTAATATTGTGAATATATTTGGAAGTATCAGTTTAGGTTAAGCAAATTTTATGCTTTAAAAATGGAGTTTTGAATTCAAATTAATATAGTGTATTAATTTAAAAAAACAAAGTATTCTGAATATGATATAGAAGTGCTTGTCTTATAGCTAAAGATGCTGTTGGATGGCGCCGTTTTCACACTAAAACTATAAAATATGAACATTCACGGGCCATTGATTTTAATAATTTTTCTGTGCTTTTTTGTAATGCAAAAATAAAAACAAAACAAAATCGTCTTTTTTAAATATTATTTTTTATTAACATATCCAATTTAAATGATAATAATAAATGTAAAATAAAATCAACAAATTACAATTTGATTCGTATTTTTTATATCGTATACTTTTTAAATTGTGTTACAGCTTTTTTTTTATCAATTTTCTATCGGATATTTTTTTACTTATGTTACGGCTTTTTTTTTTATCAATTTTCTATCTGATATTTTTTTACTTGTGTTACGACTTTTTTTGTTGTTGTTTAACTAAAAAATAATAATCGTAATAAAAGTAAAAGTTGTTACGGTTAGATTTAGGGTTAGTTTTAGGGTTAGGTTTAGGGTTAGTTTTAGGGTTAGTTTAGGATTAGGTTTAGGGTTAGTTTTAGGGTTAGTTTTAGGGTTTAGGGTTAGGTTTAGGGTTAGGGTTAGTTTTAGGGTTAGTGTTCTGTTTGTAATGCTAAAATAAAAAAATTCAAAATCGTAACCGTAATCGGACAAAAGAAAGAAACTCAAACTTTTTTAAACAACAACAAACACATACAAATGTCTTCTTTACTTATTAAACATGTTTATATTTGCTTTTTATGAAATTTACAAAAAAACCTGTATATTTGGACTTTTTTTACTGGATATTTTTTTCGTACTGCTCTTTTTTACTTCAAAAATATACAGATGGTAGAATCTTCTTTGTCTCGTGGAATGTTACAAACAGTATGTTACTTGACACGTTACCTAATTGCAACTCAATAAAATCATAGATATTTAACATTTTCCCAAATAAAAGTTGAATGCAGTACGTTGTAAAAAGTCTTATAATTATTGCTTTAATAAATCTGAACATTTCAATAGTTTAAAATAAAAAAAAATCCAATGAAAACAACATTTCAATACAATTCAAATACAAACTCTCTCATCAAGCCGTAATTATTTTATAAATTGTGCGAATTCGGAAAATGTATTTGCTGCTGTGCGCCATACATGCTGTACTGCGACGCGACATAGCGGCCTGCATTCTGTAGCACTACAAAAAAGTTGTATTGTAGAAAACGCGGGTTTGAACGTGTCGGCCGCGGAAACAGCATTTTTATGTGCTTTGGCGCGAAAACCGCTCCATGGAGCGGCATCTTTAGCTAAAAGATGAGTACCGATATAAATAAAAGATTTAGAATTAAATAAAACTAAATGTCAAAAATTGCTTTTGTTCCTAATGTTTTATCCCAAAAAATTTTCAATTTCTATCATATTAGTAATAATTTATTTAAAATTAAATTGAATTCAAAAACTCATTTTATAAATATAAATTTTGTCATCATAATAATTATTTTTAGATGAATTTGAATTCAAAAAGTAATTTTTTTTAAATACAAAGGTTTCTAATTTTTTTTTTTTTAAAAAAAAAATTGTAAAAGTGTTAAAATCAATATGGTGGAAAGCCACAGTAATTCAAAAATACTATTTATA
The DNA here is from genome assembly GCA_028023455.1 of Epiperipatus broadwayi. Classification (NCBI taxonomy): domain Eukaryota; kingdom Metazoa; phylum Onychophora; class Udeonychophora; order Euonychophora; family Peripatidae; genus Epiperipatus; species Epiperipatus broadwayi. The sequence continues at coordinate 4,650,163 of JAQFVV010006283.1, forward strand.
ATATTCCTTGTTTGTGTGAGAAATTATATATAAGTAAATAGTTTGAGGTTAAATAATCAGATGGTTATTAAAAGTAGAATTAAAAAAACAACAACTTAGATCTGCATATATATATTTCTAAGAGAAATACTGATCATTAAAACATGTTTGAGCAGACTAAAGTTGTTTTCTTTGAGAAGAATTAAAAAAAAAAAGAGAAAAATGAAAGAATCTCTGTTATATTGTCAATTTGTTTAAAACATTTTTAAATATTAAAAGTAATCGAAATGAGTGTTGGAAATGTGGAAAACTAATGCAGTATGTATATGATTTGTGTTATTTTACACTTGAGAAGTCTGTCTTGGCAGGGAAATTATTATAGTGAATTTCTTTAATTTGATTTTGATTCGTGATTTAATTTTTAAGTCATGTATTTAGTTAATATATTATATATGATGCAGATAAAATTGACTCATATTATAAATTAAGATTTGTAAAGAAAATGGTGATAATAGTGAGAATATGGATAAGTTTTATATATTAATATTATGATAATATTACCAAGTAATATTTAATTATTGGTAAATATGTATGCATTTTTTTTTTTTTTTTTCAGTTCTTAGGTTGTGTTAAGATACTTGAATAATTATAAGATGATGTAATTATATTTATATATGAATATTCATAGATTAAAGACATTTGTAAAAATAATGAATATAGTGAATATTTGAATGATAATTTTTGTATATTGATACTATTATAGCTGCTCATTATGGCTGCAGAAAGGAGTTTGCTATTAACTGAAAGGAGACCCTTTGATTCCTCTTGGAGGCCTTAAAGGAACCGAGCAGGGCAAATTCCTAATGTCCACTCCATACGTTCTTGTCGTTGCAGCTGTTATTACTATCTGAAAGGAGACCCTTTGATTCCTCTTGGGGCCTTAAAGAAACCGAGCAGGGCAAAAATCCTAATGTCCACTCCATACATTCTTGTCATTGCAGTTGTTATTACTATGTAATTAATAGTATATGGACATGGATGGGCTACTCACCAACACGCATTAGCCAGTGTGGTGAGTTTATTGGCTTTTTACCTTTGAGTTTAAGATAAAAAACATGATGGTTTTTCTTCTCACTTGCCTGAGAAGGCAGAATGAATGTATGTAAATGATAAATATTTTCCCAATAGATATATACAATCATGACAGACAAAAATGAACCATGGCCTTTATTCCCAGGCGGCTGTAACCAGCGGTTGGTGGTTAAAGGTGGAGGGTTCTAAGAATCCCCTGATTGTGGACCCAGGCTGCCATTTGATGATGACTTTTTATTTAGGTACTTACAACTGCAGATCACTTTCAAATGAAGGAAGATTGCAAGAAGAAGAACTGTCTTATATTAAATGGGACATTATTGGACTTTGTGAAGTTAGAAGAAAAGGTGAAGAGACAATTGATTTAAAAAGTGGACAAGTACTCTAGTATAAAGGCACAAATATTGGAAATACAAGTGGAGTAGGATTCATTATAAATAAAAAAGTTGAAGAACAACATCATGGAGATTGATGGTGTATCGGATAGAGTGGCAAGATTATTTATACAACTTAATAGCAGATACCAAATGCAGATGATTCAGATTTATGCCCCAACAAGTTCTCATAGTGATGAAGTAATAGAAGATTTTTATATGGATGTACAAAAGGCTTTTTATCAGAGTAAACAACATTTTAAAATTGTTATGGGAGACTTTAATGCTAGAATTGGTAAACAAATGAAAGATGAAAGTGCTGTAGGTAATTTTGGTTATGGTAATAGAAATGCGAGAGGTCATAGACTTGTTGTGGAGTTGGCAGAAAAAGAAAAACTTTATATTATGAATTCTTTTTTTGAGAAAAATGTTAAAAAGGAAAAGGACATGAAAGTATCCAAATGAAGATACAGCAGAATTGGATTATATTTTGACTAACTGAAAATACATATTTAAAGATTATAATGTTCTTAATAAATTTAACACAAGAAGTGATGATTGATTAGTAAGATGTAAGATATGTGTTAATGCAAAACTAGAGAGACAAAAATTATTAAGGAAAACAATATTTACAGTTGATATTCCTAATCTTCAAAAACACTCTAATGAATTTAAATTAGACCTTACAAATCGGTTTCAAATATTAGTAGCTTTTGAACATGATTCAGATTTGAATGAAATTAATAAGAAAATAACTGATACACTTTTAAAAACTGCAGCAAAGATTTCTGGTAGGAAAAAGCAGCAATTGACCAATAAAATTTCTACTGAGACTAGAGAATTTATGAAGAAAAGAAGGAATATAAAGATATACAAAAATGATGCATTAAAAAGGATTGAGTACCTTGAATTCTGTAAAATGGTGCGGAAAAGAGTTGAAAATGATATAAGAAAGTATAACTGTGAACTGGCAAGGAAAGCCGTAGAAGAGAATAAAAGTCTCAAGAGTGTAAAACAACATTTTGGTATTGGTAAGAAATGTATATCTGCAATAAGGAAGAGAGATGGAACTATTACTAAAAAGAGAGATGACATCATGAAATGGGTAGAAGACTTGCTATCAGGAATTATATAGTAATAAAGAACAAGTACCTATATCTATTATATCTTCCGAATTGCCCAGAATTTTAAATGAAGAAGTGTGACATGCAATTAAATTTATGAAGTAAGGAAAGACTCCAGGTAATGATGGAATTATAATTGATATGTTAAAAGAAGCAGGTGAAGAAATAGGATTTTTTTTTAGCAAAGTTATATATCAAATGTCTAAATTATAAATATGTATCAGATGATTGGAAGAATGCAGTATTAATATTAATATTTAAAAAAGGTGATGAAGAAGATATTAGAAATTACAGACCTATTAGCCTTTTATCAGTTTTATACAAAATTTTTACTCGCCTACAGAGAACATTAGATTTCCATCAACCAAGAGAACAAGCTGGATTTAAAAGTGGCTTTAGTACAGTAGATCATATCCAGGTATTGAGAGAAGTTATAGAAAGGACAAATGAATATGAGTTGCCATTATGCTTTGGATATGTAGATCATGAAAAGGCATTTGATTCTATAAACATTTCTTCAGTGATTAAAGCATTGGATCATCAAGGTATAGAACCAGGATATTGTCATATTTTAAAGAATATTTATTAAAATGGAACAGCAACAATTAGATTACATAATGATACTAGGAAAGTCAACATTGAGAAGAGTGTAAGACAGGGTGACTCCATATCTCACAAAACTTTTTACAGCAGTGCTGCAAGAAGTATTTTGTGGGTTAACATGGGAATCTAAAGGAGTGAAAGTAAATGGAGTTTATTTAAGGCATTTAGATTTTGAAGATGATGTAATTGTTTTTGAAAATAATGCTTTAGAGCTGCAGGAAATGTCGCAGGAGTTAACAGATGGAAGTAGGAAAGTAGGACTAAAGATAAATGTTAAAAAGACTAAAGTAATGTGCAATGCATTTTCTCAAAATATGAAAATAAAGATGAAATTAATCATAGAATTAAACTTGGTTGGAGTGCTTTTGGGTAGAAATAACTTGATACTAAAAAGAAATATGTCTATGTGTTTGAAAAGAAAGTTTTTTAATAAATGTGTTTTACCAATTCTTATTTTGGATGTGAGACTTGGACACTTTATAGAAGAGTAATACAGAAACTTCAGATCACTCAAAGAAAGTATGGAGAGATGCATGTTAGGAGTATTAAGTAGAGATCGAAAATGCAATATATGGCTAAGAGAACAAACAGGTGTTATTGACCTCATTGAAAAAATTAAAAGACTGAAGTGGAGTTGGGCTGGACATATTGCTAGACGAGATGATAATAGATGGACAATTGAAATCTTAAACTGGATTCCAAGGGATTGTAAAAGACCCAGAATGAGACCATATGTGAGATGGATGGATGAAATAAGAAAGTGTTCAGGGGTGATGTGGAGAAGAGAACTAGAGATGAGAGAAGATGATAATAGCTGCTCATTTGTTCATTTTCAATTATATTTAGCACTGTATGTTTAAAACATCATGTATAAAATAAGCTTTTATTTTAGAAGTGCAACATAAAGTGATGAGGTTCTTATGTCTTTAATCTTTATTTCTCATTTGGTTTATAGATATTTTTATACACATTATCTAATATGAAAAAATATATATTTACTTTTTATGTTTTAGCAACGAAGAATTGAAAGTGCATTTAAAAATGCATTAAGACTTGCTGTGCCACATATTGAGATGGATTCAAAATGGGAAGATGTAAGTTGGATGTACTTTTATTATGTTTTTAATTTTGAATTAAATTATATGGCTAGTATTATACACAAGAAATTTTTATTATACTTTTATCAAATACATATTTTATCAGTTTATTAATATACAATTTTGTAAACAATTTCCTTCTTCCTCTTCTTTAATTTTGCTTCTTCATATACAACAATATATCTTTTCAAAATAATCACAATTTCTTACACCTTGTAAGCAAAAATATTTATAAATTATAGTAACAGTTTCAACTGTTCCTCACAATCTTCTTCAGATCTCATTCTATGCCTCTACCATTTTGGTGGAAAGGGAGAAGTAGAGGCATAGAATGAGATCTGAAGAAGACTGCGAGGAACAATCGAAACTGTTATTATAATTAATAAATATTTTTGCTTAAAAGGTGGAAGAAGTTGTGATTATTTTGAAAAGATATATTATCAGTTTATTAATTAAAATAAGAGCTGGAAATCTAAATTTACATATATGTTTGTTCTATTTAAAGGTATCTGTAATTGTGTGTGTATGCAATCCAAAATTTTTAATATATTTAACACTTATTCATAAAAGCCTATATCATTATTATGGCATGTATTTTACTTTTGTATACATTATTGGGTTTGATAGTAATCATATATTCCAAATATCCAAAAATTGTTGTTTCTTCCATAGAAATATTCTATCATGAAGAATCTTTGTTTCTTATCTTCATGCATATTATATTATTTATACAACTTAAGTATACATTGGACTTGTCTCCTGGTAATAAGTTAAAATTTTTATGATATTTCAACCAATATTTGTGTAGATCAAGTTATATTAAGAAGTTATTTATATTCAGTAAGCAGCCATATTTTTATGCTCTGAGATTATTATAAAATTTATTTTATTTTCTAAATAATATATAAAAATAATGTCTCAAGCACACGAAATATTCAAATAATGGTCTTACATAAAACTAATACAGTCTTCTGTAGAAACTCTATTAATAAAAGAATACCCAATATAAAAAAAAACTACTAGATGCGATGTCAACATTCTAGTAAAAAAGCAAGAGTAATCCATGCTAATTTCTGATGAAGAGGGTAAGAATCAGCATCCATACATTCTCTTGAGCATATGTATTTATATTAAATATTTTCACGAATTAATTATAATGTAAATAAAGGAATAAGTGCAGTTATTTCCATGTAATAACTAGAAAATTGTATTACCAGTATTATTGCTAGGTTACTATTAGCTCCTATTAATAGTTAAACCAATAAAATATTACATGAGTAGGGCACTAGATAGGGATTTTGATGCACAAACCTTCTAGCATCCATTGATTACTATGGCTTGGACTAGGTGGCACTACTGTTTGGAGAGATTTGCTACTGTTTTACTCCTATTAATAGTTTTTATGGTAGTCACTCTAATCATTACATGGAAATAATCCCACATATTTTTTTGTTTATGTGTATTTATATATTGTAATAATTATAATAAACTAAAAATTTTCAGCATTAAAATAGATGCCATAAACAAATAGCAAATTGAAAATAAAAATACCATACATAACGTAAGATTTGCTATTTCAAATTAGTAAGCTCTCTGTTATACATAATTTTGATTCTAGTAAATAGAATTACAATGGTTAAGCAGTCTTTTAATAAGAATAGATCATTCTGGTGCTATTGAAAAAGCTATAACAAAGAGCCTTGTTAAAGGTTTTTTGTGACATTGCATTTATATTGAGAAGAAATGTGTGTAGATATGCAATGCGAAAAAAAAAAAAGATTCGAGATTTTAAAGATAAGGATGTTGAGGACAATCTGTTTATTCTAAACATATTTTGATTAAAATTTTTTTTTTGAAGCATTAAACAAAAAGTCTTAATTTTTGCAAGTATTGTAAGTGTATTTAATTTGAATATATCTATTTATATTCTGTTCTGTGTATTTTGAAAAACTCTCAGGAAAAAAATATTTTCAATGGTGTCTCTGATCTCTGTTGCTGCATGTTTAATAGATAATTGATAATAGATGAACTTGTCTGTCTGATTGTGTTGTAAATATAGAGGTTTTATTAAAACAAGGCCTTTGTATGAGGTAAATAATACCAAGCATGTTTAGTTGAAGTTTAGTTTACTAAAATATTGTAGGAAAATATCTCTAAAATTGTGTTGGTACTCGTGGATATTTTTATATAAGTTATTGTATTTGCATTGCAAGATTTTAGTTAAAGTTGGGTAGCTATAGTAAGCTGTGAAGATGTATTTGACTGCATGCAGTCCATTTTTCTTTTGCTATATTTGCTGAGTAAGTACATAGTAAATAGTTCTTTGAAATTCCTGGTTTAATATTATTTTAAATGCTGTTCATGTTGCATATGGAGACAGTGTAGAGTGAGATATTTACATTATAATCAGGAGTCGTTAATATTCGAGATATTTAGTCATAATTAAGAATGGTAATCAAGAATATAAGTTTTTTATTATTTGACAATGACAAATTGATTGTAAGTTTGTATAAAATGAACAAATAATCTGAACTGATATAATCTGAAAATGGGACTAGTTGAGTCAGATAATCATCATGCTATACCCCTTGCTTTGATTGATATAGTAGCATCTTATGGTTTTAAAGATAAATATTTAATTAACAATGATGTAGATTTGTATATGTAATTTGAAGAATGGCAAATTGTTAAGAAGGGATAGTATCATTTATATTTTGAAAGACTTAGTTACTGTTATCCATTTCAGTAAAAACTTGTATTGTTGTTGGGTAAGAATTCAGGAAATCAAAAAATGCATAACTTTCAATTTTAAAATAGCAATAGCTATCTTGTCCATTTTGCTTTAGGAGTTCATTTCTTATTTTTTTAATGATTTTTTGAATATCATTCGATTATAAATTAGGATGATCTTTGCCTTTTTTTTTAGTTTATATAAGAACTAGATATGGTCTTGTAAAGATCTTATGGGCGCTATATTATTAATTTGTTTTTGGCTTCTGTGAGAAGATATGAATTGTGTGTGTATTCCTTTCCTAATCTTCCTGAATCAAGATTAAAACAAAATGTTTAATAAAGTTTGTTTTTGGCCTGGTATCTCTGTTCAAATCTATACTGGTAAATAAATTTTTTATTTCAGAATCCGGAGGAAGAAGCATATTAGATGCATAATTTTGGATATTTTTTAATCATATTTTACATTGGTTTTATTTTGATTCTAATTTTTTTTAAACAATTATGATTCAATTTATCTAAAAACACCAGCCTTGCTCTTGACTCCAGTAATTGTCTGTATCTTTGATGTAATTCATTATATCACACAAAGAAGCTATTAGCAGTGTTCCTTCATTTATCAGATTAGAAATTATTTAAGCACATAATTTTTTATTAATATTTTAAATGGAACATTGCCTTCTGAGTATTATATAGCAAGAAAATAAATAAATCTGGAGTATTTTATATTTGTTGTTAATACTATATCTTTAAATTGTTGAAGGGAAGGTCTGTAAAAGAATGAGAATGTGCATAATAATAGCCTTCCATAAATTGTTAAGTTTGGAGATTTTTATTTTCATTATTTTAAAAATCACATACCATTTATATAGCATACTTCCTAGTCTGATATTTCAATTTATATTACAAAAATATAAATGATTTTGCAGAGCTTGGTGCTGAAATGATCAGATTGATATCACCAATCAAAGGAGAGCTAAAATTCATATTTAGGCATGATAGCATTTATTGGTTATTGAGCTGACTCTTATGTTTCAGTTAATTTGATTGCTGAAATTGATTGCATCATACAATAATTAATTACATTCCTCCATAAGTATTTAATTTTAAAAATTATTTGAAAATAGTTTAATCATAGAAATCACTGAGACAGATGATAATTGACATCATAAATAGTAAGTTTAGTTTAAACAGGCAAAGCTCTTCATACTGTAGTGCCATCCTGTGCCAACCAGAGTAATCAATGGATGCCAGAAGGCTTGTGCATAAAATCCCCATCTAGTGCCTACTCATCCAATATCCCCAGACTAGTTTCTGGCTTGTGGCCTTCGTCAGTGAGGAGCCTTGGATCTGAGAGCATTGCACCTAGATGTTAGGACGAAGGCCACAAGCCAGAAACTAGTCTGGGGATATTGGATGAGTACACACTAGATGGGGATTTTATGCACAAGCCTTCTGGCATCCATTGATTACTCTGGTTGACCCAGGGTGGCACTACTGTATGGAGAGTTTTGCCTGTTTAATAACAGTTATGTGCTAGCATAAGAGATGGTGATCATGTGATGTTTACAGGTTTGTTTAGTTTAAAAATCAGTTGTGTTTTACTTGCATTCCATTTCATTACATTATTACAAACACATCACTTATAATTTCTATTTTAAAATTTGTTATATTTAATTGGATGGTTGGATTTTAAATTAATTTATTATTTTTAATCATTTTCACAAACTCATTATTATTAATTTTATTTTGATTTAACAGTAAATGAATTTCAGACATTTTTTTTTTTTTTTTTTGGGAATTTATTAGATTAGGCAGGAATTTCTTATCTTTTAGAAGCAAAATCTTAATTTATTACATAAATTTGTACTGAATCATTTTGTTTTAAAATTGCATTCTCTCAAATGTTCAATTTGTTATGAAGATTTTATATTATTGTAAATTTTAATTTTATAATCAAATTGGTATGAATTTTTTTTTTTATAGATTATTCTCTCCTATATATTATTTGTTTTTTTTCATTACATTCATTTGAAAGTTTTTCAGACTATGGGCTCACTAATGTTATGCTTTTTTTTGCCATCTCCAATCTTGTCTATTCTTTGCACTAAAAAATGCGAATTAATTCCACAGTATTTTTTAATGTCTTCTATTCATACTTTATGGAGTCTTTCCCATGGCTATGTAATACAAAAATTAAGTTCCTTACAAGTGTCACTTCCTATCTATAACTTAGTTTATAAATTTTTTTTCTTCAGTTCATTTTTTTTGTACAATTTTTTTAATTTGGAAACTTTTTTTTGCATCTGTGCAATTCTCAATAATTTTTTATAACATGTTCTTTTACATGCCAAAATTTTTTTTTATTGTTTTGTCAATATGTTTTTTTACAATGGTGTAACACTAGTAAATATGTGAACATTTAGTATATTGGTTTGTAATCTGATATGCTTGTTTTTCTAAATTCTTTTTGCATCTTTTTCAAGACAATATTAGCTTATAGCAAAAATTTTATGGCGCATTCATTTGAATATTATTGCTGGATGACCTGGCATGATTTATGATTGGAATTTGATAATAACATTAATAATAGTTTTTGAGCTTTAATTCAGGGTTGTTGATGTAATTATTAATTTGGTTAACAACTAGATTTTTTTTAACTATGATTATTTAAATTTACTATTATCAATAGGTCTATCCATTTTAAGACACTTTCAGGATTTGCATTGGAATCATTCAGTGCTGGACTAATTACAATTTTGTAAAAATATAAACAAAGTCATTGTTTTAACTATTAATATACAATGTTACCTATGTCAATAAGGGTCACTGATTAATATATTTCTTTATGTGTGTAAGATTATGATTATTTATATAATTTTTAAGATTTTTATAAATGTATTGAAATCTGTTATTTGTCTCTATATGCTTGCAGCTTTTGGAATTTTGTTTAATAGCATTTGTATATAAATGTTGAAATAAAAGTATTAATTCACTACAAAGAAAATTAAGAATATAGTTTCAGAAAAATCTTTTTTTTTATTTTTTATGATTTTTTGAAAGAATAGCATCAAAATTTACTGGAAATATATTGCTATAAATTTATACTGTAATCAGTCTGTAGATGAAAAATAGCAGTAAGTTGATTGGATTGAATAGAAAAAAAAATAGAAATAAAGATACAAAGATTAAATTGCTTATATATTGTACAAATTTTAAAAATATTTATTAAAATAATGTTTTCTAAATTTAGTCACAGAATTTAAGATAAATTTATTTTAATGAAATGAAAAAAAAATTGTATGATATTATAGGCATCACTCATGAGAATTATTTTTACAATTTTCAAACTTTCCTTTTTTACAATGCCTTTAGATATTATCAAACTGTTATTTAGGACATTATACAGATCATTGTGGAAAATTTTTATAAAAAAAATAGGATGAGGGTTTAAAAAAGAAAAAAAAAGGCAAGTCAGGATAATAATAGGGCTTAAAGATTACTAAGTTACTTGTGGAATTTTTTTGTAAGTTGCCCATACATAAATATATATAATCGAAATGGCTTTATTGGTGGAGAATGTATAGAAAGTTCAAGTACCAGAAATGATAGAATTGGATGCAATTTGTGGATCTTAAATTACAGATTATTGAGCAGTGGTCTGTTTTATAATACTGTTAACTGTTGTTAAGTAAATGAAGTACATAAGACTATGCATTAAACCTTATTTATAACATTATCAAAATAAAAAAATTAACAATACAAGACAAAGAATTTGTTAAATTATTGAGGAAAGAAGTATAAAAATTAATGAATATGCATAAAGAAATTGATTTTAAAATTGTATCAGTACTGTTAATAATAGAGGGAAAAAATTGTAGTATATTAACTTCTAAATTCTATCATAATTAATCGGAAAAATATTTGATTTATCAAATTCTATCTGAAAAATGAATGTGTGAAAAAATTGCATTAGTAACAATAGATTGTAATTTTTGTGATATGATAAATAATTATGTTTGTGAGATAATTTTTTTTTTTTTTGTTAAAAGTTAATAACGGTAGATTATTGAAGAAGCAGTCTTATTTGTTATAATAGAATCTATGTTTGTGATTAATAAGTTTTTTTTATATAAATTTTAGCTGAATTTGCTAATCTTATCCGATATATTTCAGAGATAACCAAAAAAAATACATAATCTAATAGTAATAATTTCAGAGAAGGATTACAATATATATTTTTTTAAACATGACATCAATTTCTTTTGATTTTTTTATTTATTATTAATTTACTTTAAAAAAAAAAAAAATTATTCAGCTTCTAAACATTAAAATATGAAAACATTTTTTTAAAAATCCTCATTATTATTATTAATAAGAAATTAATAACAATAAACGTTTTATCTTTTTAAAAATATGGTTCCAAATAATCATTCATATATAAAAAATATTCAATAAAATTTTTCTCCCTTTTTAAAAATTTTTTTAAACCTTTTTATTTTATATATTCCAATACATTATATACATTTCCCCAATGTTTCAACTAATTCCTTGAAGTCATTATCCTCAAATATATATATTATTGTTATAAATATATGTTTTTACTCATAATCATCTGATTGTTACAATATGTTTTTACTCATAATATAACATTTTTTAAACATCTACAACTTCTTTTCATCATATAAATTTTATCATTATTATTATTTATCTCACCCTCTTCTTTATTTTTTAAAATCAATTTTTTATTACATCTTATACAAATGTATGAATTCTTTACAATCCCAGCAATAACAACAATTATTGGAGTTGTAAAGGATTCATACATTTGTATAAGATGTAATAAAAAATGGTTTTAAAAAATAAAGAATAGAGGGAGGTAAGTAATAATAATGGTAAAATTTATATAATGAAAAGAAGTATATGTAGATGTTAAGGAAATGTTATAGTATGAGTTAAAAAATATATATTTATAACAATAATATATATGTTTGTAGATCCTTGATACTGACTGTAAGGAAGTAGTTGAAACATCGGTAATATGTGTATAATGTATTGGAATATATATTGGTTCACGAAAATAAAAAAAATGAGAAAAATTTTATTGAATATTTTTTTGTGTATGAATGATTTAAATATCAAATGATTTTATGATAAAAAAATATTATAATCATATTATTCTATCCAAAGATTTATATAATTATCAGGTGAATTCTAATCAGTATGAATTTATAATAAATCCTTAAATAATGTACCTGTGAAAATGTGCAGTATATTTTTCATTTTTTACATTTTCACTCATTGAAATTTTTTAAAACTTTTTATATTATTAATCAGTAGATTTACAAGTGGTTGCTGATCAACCAAAAACTTTTATAACTTTAGTGTCTTTACTGTGTATTTAAATGCAGCTGCTATTTCCTGTTGTTATAATTTTTGTTTTCTTCACATTTAGCCATAAACTTGTCTTTACTCAATAAAGGACTTGAGATTTTTTTTAAATCAATTTTTGTCTAAAAATATTATTGAATCAGCACATTGAAAATTAATAAAGATTGCCACCATTAATCTAGAAGTGTTGATTCCCAAGTCTTTTTAAGTTAAAAATAGTTATTCAATAATAATGGAAAAATGAACTATAGAAGTTTTATATTGTTGTTCGATACTATATTTATTAACAAAAAATAAATGGTAATTTATTAAAATATATTGTTAAAAAACTAAATTAAAATATAAAAAAGTTAATTGATTACTTGTGTACAAAAAAAATTTCTTTTGTTTAAAAAATCTTATTGAAGCTAAGCTGCTTCATACATTTTTATTTCTCTTGGTGTAATTTTTTTTTACATTAAATAGAAAATTATAGATTCTTATTCAATCATGAGGAAACAATTTTTTACTTTATTAATCAATCATTCAACAAGATCCTTTTTAATAGTAAAATTAGTTCAATGTTCCTTTTTTTTGTTATTCAGAATACTTTTTAATAGTTAATTGTCATATTTTTTTAAAAAAGTCCTGCAACACTTTTTACATAAGCAAGAAAATCATGGATGCATCCACCACAGTCTGCATAATCATTATCAAGCTATCCTTCATTATTTTTAAAAGTTCAAGTCAGTTACAATTTACATCAACCATATTTTAATCTTTAATACTAATTTGTTTAGAGATTATCTTACTGGAGTTACAGAATTAATTGCATTTAATAGATATTTTACTGATAAATCTACCTTGTTATTCATCTACTACTGAAAGCATTTAATCATAACTCATATCTATATCGTAAACATTTGAGATGCTAATACTATGCAAGCTACTTGATTTATCCAACATTTTTCTAATAGTTTGACTTTTTTTTGATCCAAAATATATTACTGTTATGTTCAACACAAGAGCTTGTGCTTTCATATATATATAAATTGTAACTATAATGAGGAATAAATGTGCAAATAGAACCTTGAAACTTTAGTATACTTCTAATATGTCCAATGTAAATAAGATAATGCTAATGATATAGCAATGTTTAAATACATAATGAAAATGATCCACTTTAAAAGCAGCATTCACAATGTATGTTTTACACAAATTACATCATTTGCCCATCTTTTTTGTACATAATAGAAGCTGTTATAATTTAATATAGATTATCTGAACCTGGATTAATGGTGGTGTATATTTTTCCTCACCCAATTTAGAATCTATAGTTGATTTCTATCAACTTTTTATTTTTTTTAATATGTTCAGTATAACAGTTGAAAAAGTATGTCTCTGTAATTTGTTTTATGCAGTTTCTATTTTTTTTTAAAAGAATTTTTATAAGCAAGGTTACAATCATTTAGTATATGCAATGCTTTAACATGATTAACTGACTAATAAGAAAAAAGGATAATATACTTTTATTGGCAAAATAATGAAAAATAAGTCATTTTTAAAAATTACTCTTTATTTTATTATTAATATAATCTGTATATATATTTAGTTAGAACATTTACACTTAAATAAATGATCAAATTGTATATGCAAAAAAAAAAAAAAAAAAATGAAAAGAAAAATATATTCAGTTTAATTTTATTATATATACATAAAACTATAAAGTATTAATGATAATAATATTCATAATAGCAATTATAAAGAAACAGAAGTATTTTTGTTATTTTCGAATGTAATTGAAAAACATTGTTATTGTAAGTATTTATTATTACCATTAATACTTCAAAGCTTTATTTATTTTTATTGTTACATTTATTAATTTATAACAAGTGTATTATTCTGTTTATTTACATTTTCTCCAAAATTGCTTGCTGATATATCTACTTTAGCATGTACAAAAAAAAGCATGGAAATGGGAATAGCAAAAGTATGCAATAAATAAATAATTTAAGACTATACTAACAAAAAAGATTTTGGTTCAGTATCAAAATGGTAATTATACATTTTAGCAGCCATACAACTTATCAATTTGTGGGGAAATAAAAATAATTTAATTGTATTGGTTAAGTGATCATAATCATTGAATGGGGGGAGGTGATTCGGAAGTTTGTTATTGTTAACTTTGAATAATAATTTAGGTTTATAATAACAAATAAATAATCATAATTTTCTGAATATCTGTAATTACAAAATGCAAGTAACTACCTCCCACAGAATTATGCACCTTCAAAAATCAATGGAAAGATAGAATGATACCTTCTATCTTTGCTCTATTGTTATATAAACTTAGTCTTTGACTTGTTTTTTAAATTACAGATATTTAGAAGTTATGATTATTTATTTATTATTAAAATTATTAAAACTAATATTTCACAATGTTCAAAGGTATTCTTCATTCTTTGAATATATTACTGTAATGGTGATTACAGAACATTTAGTCTGTACATAAATTAAAACGATAGACAAAATTTACATATAATTTACAAACCAAGTCAAAAACTAAGCTTATATAACAACAGAGCCCAAAAATAAAAGTTATTCTATTTTTCATTAGTTTTTGATGCTTTGCAATCCACATTTATGTACATCTATGAAAATTATTCACTTACCTGAAGGTATAAAAAAATTGTAAGATCACTAGCCATCTAATTCATAAGTTCATATTACATGGCAGGCTTGAGAATCTAAATTAAAGTTTGCTTCAACAAATAAATTGATTGGAAGTGATTAAAATATAACAGATTAATACTGATAAAATTCAGTATTTATTGCAGAACTAAAGGAAATAAAAGAGCTACACTGGATTTAAACTAGGAACAATTATTAACAAATAAATGAAAAGTTTTAAATTTTATCAAGTATTTATTCCCAATAAATAGTTCAAGCACAGTTTATAGTAGCCAAATCATATCAAAACTATTAATTATAAATATGCGATTTTTTTTTCCGCATGTGCTAGTGAAGCTGTAATTATAATATAAGGTTTAATATGCCAGCTTAGCGCTTATACATACAACGGGGTTAAAAATAAAAATGAAGGAACAGCAATCTTCTGGGACCACCAAGCAGCTACAGGCCACACTTTTGAACCCAGTTCTGCCTAAATAATTTGCACAGAAAAGAGTGATGCCAAAAGAAAAGTTAAAGAAGCTTTTACATAGCAAATGACCTCAATGCCATTAATAGAAGAGAGGCATGCTGTGTCTCTCCAAACAATGGACTAACTAATTAAAAATTCAAGCTCATTTGCATATGTGTACAATAAATCACAACAGACTTCATTCGTAAAGTTATGAGTGTGAGATTTGAATACTAAATCTGGAACTCATGGGAAAAAATCGCCTATTTATAATTACAATTTTTATTGGTGAAGAGAAAAAACAATTTAAAACTATTAATGTATATATGAAAATTGGACATTATATAACAATTATTTTTTATTGTAAAATAAAAAAATTAGTTTTGTTTACTTTAATAAGTAATTTATATAAAATTGATTAAAACTTTTGAAATTTAAGCTCCAATTTTATGAGCTCAAATGTTTTTTTTTTTTAAAAAAATTTACCTATCCAATTTTTAAAATTAAATTAGTCATTAAGACTGTAAATAAAGAAAAGACTGATCAAAAAACAAGGTAAAAATGTCATTAAACAAGTTACATATTTTTTTAAAAAATATGTATTGTTGTTTTTGTCTTTAAGTCAACACAGATTGTAGTCTAGGAAAATTGTAAGAGCCAGATGTTTTAAGATATTGAGTGTATAACTTCCCAGAAAAATTGCAAAGTGACTGCAAGAAGGAAAACTAATAGAAAGTTTATCAATGAAATAAAACTAGTATAAAGATATGCATTAAATACAAATATTAGTTGTACCACTACCAGCTATCTGAAAATGTAATTATTGATAGATCATTGAATATAAAGTCACAGAATTTTAGCATGTCTGCTATCCATGCTATATGTTGATGAAATGTGCCCCTAAGTTCAATAGCCCATCAGTGTGGAAAAGAGCCATTGGTAAACAGTAATTCAGCAATATTATTGACATAGGATTGCTACTATGTAGAAAATTAAACTTGCAAAGGATAACGTTCAGCGGAACTATTAATATAGAATTATTGTTATGAGAAATACTAACACTTGTAAGAACAACAACCAAGACTTGAAAGATTTATCTCACAAAAGGGAAATTACTTTGCATATTATCAAAATAATGTTTTCTCACAATTATATTATGCACAGTAAAATTAAGAGTGATACTAAAAGTAATACCAAAAGTTGTCCATAAATAGTAAAAGAATGGTAAAAGTTTGATTGAAATTATATTTTATAAAATCTTCAATATGCTACATTGATTTTGATAATAAAAGAGATAATTTATGAATTCTGCATTAATTATTTTTTCCCTTTGTAAAAAAAAATTATAATATTTTTCCTAGTTTATATATATATATTGAAATAGGTAACAATATAAATTTTATTATTATGAATCTATTTATTAATATATTATATGTAATTAACAAGTGATTTAAGAGAGTTTGTGCATCATGTATGTATATCTGAAAAAGTTTTTTCTCCCTCATATAAGATTAAAGGTAATTAAATAAATTAGTAAATCCAATCAGAGATATGCAAAAACATATTTATACTTCACAAGAGTGATTCATATATTTGTATATGCACACATCATGATTTTTATATTTAAATTTCACTATCATTTTTTTTAAATTTGTTATTATTAAAGTGTTATTTTAAAATTCAGTCACTTACAACCTAGTTACATACCATATATTATATTTATATATATGATTATAGGTTATGTTAGATTGTGAATAATATGATATATTAGGTTGTATATTTTAACAAAAGATAAATACTTCAGGAATAATAAGAATAGATCAATTATAGATATCCCTTTTATAAAAATAGCACCAGGATTGAAAAACATTCTTACACTCAAAATATAAATAAAGCTGATTTACATTAGCCATTTTTTTATAGTCAATCCATAGAAATAAGCAAATATTATTCACCATCAGAAGTATTCTGTCCCATGGTCAGGTCCAGAGAGTAGTCTCATTACCAGGTCATCCACTTTTCCACTACATTCTGTTCATCGCGCAGCTCTTTAATTCCATATAATTCTTCCCATTTCTTATATCAGCCAATAATATAATTTTTTTCTGCTCGTTCTTCTTGCTTCCCCTCACCATTCCCTCCAAAACATCTTTTTTAAACTATACTTTCTTCTTAATATATGTCCAATCCAGTTTCTTTTCTCTTTTTAATTTCCTCAATCAATCTTCTTTTTTCATTTACTCTTTT
The DNA here is from genome assembly GCA_028023455.1 of Epiperipatus broadwayi. Taxonomy (NCBI): domain Eukaryota; kingdom Metazoa; phylum Onychophora; class Udeonychophora; order Euonychophora; family Peripatidae; genus Epiperipatus; species Epiperipatus broadwayi. Next base: position 4,667,921 of record JAQFVV010006283.1, read on the forward strand.
CAAAACTTTTTCATTTGTTATTTTATTCATTCATTTGATTTTTTTCATTCTTCTCCATGTCCACATCTCAAAGGCTTCAAATCTCTTCCTAATTTTATTACTCACTGTCCATGTTTCACAACCATACAATAGTATACTCCACACATAACATCTAATTAATCTTTTTTTATTTTTTAATTCTCTCTTCAAAGGTTACATGATCACTATTTTTTATACTAGCACATAATTGTTATTAAACAAGGCAAAACTCTCCATACAGTAGTGCCACCCTGTGCCAACCAGAGTAATCAATGGATGCCAGGAGGCTTGTGCATAAAATCCCTATCTAGTGCCTACTCATCCGATATCCCCAGACTAGTTTCTGGTATGTGGCCTTCATTAGTGAGGACCCTTGGATCTGAGAGCACTGCACCTAGATCTTAGGATCTAATGTAACCATCCAGTAGTTACCTTTTAACTCTACTTAACTACAAAACTATGAGAATGAAATTGAAAACACAATAATATTTTCAATCTAGTAGAGTTAAAAGGTAACTACTGGAGGGTTGCATTAGATCCTAAGATCTGGGTGCAGTACTCTCAAATCCAAGGCTCTTCACTGACAAAGGCCACAAGCCAGAAACTCCTCTAGGGATATTGGATGAGTAGGCACTAGATAGGAATTTTATGCACAAGCCTTCTGGTATCCATTGATTACCTTGGTTGGCACAGGGTGGCACTACTATGTAAGCTGTTGAGCTTAGATTAAAATTATTATTGTGTTTTCAAATTTCATTCTCATAGTTTTGTAGTTAAGTAGAGTTAAAAGTTGGCTGCTGGAGGGTTGCCTTAGATCCTAAGATCTAGGTGCAGTGCTCTCAGACCCACTGACAAGCCAGAAAAATAGTCTGGGGATATTGGATGAGTAGGCACCATATAGGGATTTTTCTTCTGGCATCCATTGATTACTCTGGTTGGCACAGGGTGGCACTACTGTATGGAGAGTTTTCTCTTCAAAGGTTCACAAAATATTTTCTTTTTCTTAATAAATGCCTTTTTTCCCAATGCTATTCTTGTTTTAATCTCATCTTTACTCTCTATACTAGTTCTCCATCTCTCCAACTCCCTATTCTTTATCAATGTATCTACTCTTCTGACCTATTCCTTGTCACTATAACCCTTAACAATTTTTCTAACACAATCATCCCACCTTTTATATAAGTATGGTGAAATAAATTCTTTATCCAAATCTTCTGCATACTGTACTACCTTTCTCACTCATCTTGTTGCCTGCCCTTTATTCATAACCCAATTAAATCTATTTTGACTATTCTCTTATTATCCATAAACTGCAATCTACTAAATACTTTCATTTTGCTTTTTGCATTTCATATAAAAACTTGACCATCCCATTTCTCTTTGAATTGCCTTTTTTACCATCCACACAAGTGCATCTAGTGCATGTTCCTACTTCTGTTTGTACTTTTATTAAATAATCTAACACCCCTTTGCTAACACATAATGCATCAATACCATATGTTAACCCTTCTACTGCCACTCTCTTTCATACATTTTAGCTACATCATATTTATTATATAAAAACACTGTTAATTTCTTTATTCGTCCCTTTTTTTTCTTTGCTTCATTTATCAAGTTTTTTCTTTGCTTCATTTATCAAGTTTTTTCTCCCATTCATCCCACAAATTTCTCTGATTACTTAAGATGATTCCCAAATAGTTATACCTATTCACCACAACTTTATATCCCCCTATAAAAATTTCTTTGTCTTCTCTTTCCCCAGTATTAATCATCATTGCTTTTGATTTTTCTTCACTAAATTTAATCCCCATCTCTTTACCCACCCTTGCGCATATCCTCAGCATAACTTCCATATCTCCCTTTCTTTCTGTGCACAAGAAGACATCATCCACAAATAAAAGACCCGATAATGTATATACTCCCTTGCCACCTATTATTGGTGTCTCTACCCCTCTTCCCAGTCTTTTTATTGCTCTCTCTATTTCTTTCAAATACTACAAATACAAAATATGTAACATAGGGCATCCTTGCTTTGGTTCCACCCCATTTTTAACTTTAACTGATTCTATATTCCCTAATTGATGTGTATAGTTATTATTTACCTTACAATCTTTTAAGATCCAGTAAAGCTATATCCATTTCCAAATTTTCTAAACTTACCCATAATCTATTTGTACTTACTCTATCATATGCCTTCTCTATGTCTATGAAAATCATATATAGCTGTCTATCTATATTTCTACTCATATCTATAAATTGTGTAACTACAAATAAACTATTTCTTATATGTCTATCCGATTGAAAACTTCCTTGCATTTCTCCCACTACATTATTTTTTCCCATCCATTTTGTGATCCTTCCAGCTGCCATATATGCGAAAACTTTATATAACACTGATGTTACTGTTATTGGTCTAAAACTACTTACCTTTTCTTTAAATAGTAATCCTTTTCTTTAAATAGTAATCTTACTCTTGTATTATTCCAATTATCTGGAAAATCTCTCTTCTTTGCCTTCTTACAATAATGCAGAGCCACCAGCTGTTATTAAAGAACAGTAAACTAAGTTGCCTTATATCTGTAAATGAAAATTATATCATAGCTTTGATTGCTAAAATATCAGAAAAGACTTGTATTAGTTGGTTATGCATTTATGAAAATAGGACCATTCTTATCATGTATCCAACAAAAAAATAAAAAACTAATCTATATCAGGAATGATACCTTAAAACTTCATTAAATGTTTTTACTTGTTTGAAAATGCACAGAACTCCAGAAAATATGTAGGGAATGAATGTTAAGTAAAACAAAAGTGCAATATTTGAGATATTGTTAGTAAAATTGTTGAATTTAAACAGATAAATTTGTCTTAATGATAGTTATAATTTAACGTTTATTTATATTTGCAACTTCAATTATTTAAAAATGAATAACTTCCTTTAGTTATATAATAATTTTAATTCAGTTCTTGTTATAGTTCTTTATATATCAAAAATATATAGATTAGCTTAATCATTCATTTTAAAAGAAAGTTAATGTTTTGTTATTTTTGAAACTTTTTAACTTTCAGTCTCTCTCTTTATATAATATAGAAAAAGTATTCCATGAATGTATTCTTATAATAAATATTTTAAGAGATTTTGAAATAATTTGTTTTTCTTTGTGAAAAAAATTAAGAAAAAGTAATTTTGAAATTCTATAATGATTAATGTGATCATACTTTCAAAATTATTTATTTAATGATAACATTAGTTAAATGTAGTCATTACATTTAATGAAGTACTTTATGTATCTAATAGTGATGTATATTATAATGATATGACACATCACAACCCTATCTGTATGCCAGAGCACCACTAGGCTATTCGAACCTAGAAAATTTATAAAGGTGACAGATACATATGGGTGAGGTTACTCTTTTATCAAACCAAAAACCCCAGTCACTAATTTCTTGGAAGAGCTGAGCTTTTAATATTATACTGTATATTTTAAATTTTCTAATTCTTGATTTTTTAAAAAAAACTTTATTAATAAAAAAAAAAAAAAAGTTACTGCCAAAAATTAATTAAATAAAACCTTATTATAATGCACACACACATTAAAAGAAAAAAATTTCTGAAAGTGAGTTAATGATTAAATATATTTAATTTATGTATATGCACAGCTTGATGCATTTAATAATATTTTACTAAGCATAAATACACTATATACTGTACCCTTACTTCTCGATGTATAATATAAATTGAAATACGACTAGCTCAATTAAAATTAATGCTTAATTAAAATTTGTATATCTATCTTTAATTTACTTTTATACTATCATATTCTAATTAAATTTATTATCAATTATCAAATCAATATATTTCTATAGTATGTACTAATTAAATAAGTATTTAACTAAAATCATGAGATTGTGAAGTAAAGTTACAAAGTAATAAGTAGATTTACATTGAGTCAATATCTTCCAAACATATTATCTCAATGGCATAAGAATACTATCACCTCCTTATTAACTTACTACTACCTCTATAGCATTCTTATGGCTTTTAAATAAAATAAACTATCTTTAATAATAATGATAAAATAAATAAATCTTAACTTTTAATTTTCAGAATATAACTAAATAATTAAATAATCTCAGGTTCTTCTAATTATCTTAAAGTACTGATAACTCATGTAAATAAGTATGATATGGGATTTTATATCAAACCTAAATACACCTAACCCATACTAATAATAATAATACTCAATACTAATCCTAGGGTATAACCTAGTCTTATTTATTTTGGTTATATCATCAATCATTAAATAAATAAATAATCATGTGTATATCTTTTATCTTCATATAGTATCTTAATTTTGGAATAGATCAAAATCTTACAATTTATTAATCTGTGGCAATAAATAATATTGTACCCTTATATTATGCATGATAATTACTCTATGACCATTGTAATATGATGTAATAATGTTAATCAATTCTCATAAATGATAATCAAGAAAATATTGTATTTATTTCTAAAATAATATTAATAAATTCATATTGTGCAAATATTATGTTTGTTCAAATTATCTGCTGTCAAATGCTGTGGTGCAAAATAATGAACTCGACACACTTTTAAAACAAATTAAACAAATTTATTTACATTAACTTTGATTAAGAATTTATTTACAATATTTACAGTTCAACTTATGAAAACAAAGAAAATAAAATTAAGAAAATAATAATAATACAATATGTTTACACTATTATTAACTCATATTCCTATAAGTAATTATACATTCTTTAAATGCTGTATTAATAACATTAAAGTATGTTTTCAAAACTCAGACTTTAAATAAATATCAATGAACTTCAATTATTACATAGAAAATTTATGTAAATAATCTTTATGTAGCATATGTAAACAATTAAACTTTATTAATTAAATTGCTACATCACTTAAGTATTGCTATTATTCATTTTATAATGTACTAGTATGTGTTTACTTTATTATCAGCATTACTTTAATAGCATAATATAGAAACTAATGTATCCTTGTAATGTAATAACAAATAATTGATTATAATTTTATATTTCACTTAATGCAATTCATGCTATATATGTTTTTATTAAATATGCATTACATATATGTACTGTTAAAATAATAATATTTAAATTATTCATCAACTTCAAATTCATAAAGCACTATATTAGATAAATTTTATGATTCTTTTCTGTGTGAAATTATTACTTTAATCCATGTGTTATACTACTCCTTCCTAATAAATTTCTATCTACAAAACATCCTTTAAAACTTATTTAAATTTTCCGGAAAACAATTATCTACTTTACATGAATACTAATTATTCAAAACTATTTACATTTCATCATATTCAGTAAACCTTTAACTCAAACATAAACTTCTACATAAAACTTAACTTAATTTATCCAATAAAATATAATAAAATATAAACTTTGAAATCTCTTCCTAACTTTTAAATAAAATAATTACCGATATGAATAATAAATATAATTTTAATACTCCAACATAATAATAATAAAAAATAAAATCAAAATTTATTTACGAAAGAATCATATAATTATTTCTAAGCTTTTATGTAATGTTATATTATATTTATATCATAAATTCAAATTATGCATATTTAAATAAACTGTTACTGCTAATATAATGTGTGTGTATTTTTAAAATATTCATACATCCATTCAACACTAACATATCATTCGGTTGATCTAAAGGAAAAACATATTAAATACATCAAAATTATTATTATATAATTTTACCATCAATAATGATTTAAGGTACAGTCCATCTTCCAATATTCTTCGGAATTACAGCTTCATAAAATAAATTACATTTATACTTACAATCATTCTTTAACATATTACGTTTTATATTAATTATAAGATAAACTTATGCAATTAATTATCATATTACTTTAGTTATCAATTTTAAGAAATGTACCTATCTTATTTTAAATAGATTAATATTATTTAACTTTTATATTAGATAAATAAAACAAAAATTATATTACATGACTCCATCGATGTTTTCTTTTCCACCATAAAGTTTTTTTAAAATCCTAGGCACATATTCACTAGCACACCATTTCCTGTTTCCGGTCCATCACGTGTTTTTTTAAAAGTTTATGAAAACGAAAATGTTCTTTTTTTAAAACCAAAACAAAAGTTAATAAAATTAAAATAGTTTATCTGATCCGGATGCAGTTCTTAAAATATTATTTAAAAGTTATTATTCTTGAATTAGTCTATAATTTATGAAAAATTATCATTTAATTATTTTAAATTAACTGGGACGTCCACGTATCACTTGCGCATTTCTTATCAACATATCTAGGTAAGAATAAGCTTCTTTATTTATAAACGACCTGCGTTTAAATTATTTCAATATAATAATTTTGTTATATTAAGATTTTTAGCCAATTATATTTCAATTGATTTGCCTTTAAAATCATCAACATTCAGTCTTTTAAACATAAAGACTTAACAAGGCAAGCATTTATAAAACTACCTTCATTTTTAATATCTTTACTTAAGATATATTTTTTTTAATTTATAGCTTGCAAAAATACTTTCTTCATAAGAAGTATTTTATTCTCTAAAATATCTATTTTCTAATATTCACTATTAATTAGCTTTTAAAATTATATACTGTCCAAAATACTACTTTTCTCCATCTCGTAATTTTCTGAACTAATCCAGCGTTTGTCATATTTCTAGGGTAAAGTTTCCGATATATTTTCACTATATATGATGTTTCCATGACCATTTGTTTGCAAATTGAGCTTCAATTTAGAGACGGTTGATTGGGAAAAATTAAATTAACACTGCATATCTATTATTTAAAACTTTTATAGATTATTTATAACGACACTCTTGTAATTTTAAAAATGATTTAGAGCGTCTATAAATTTACTTAGCTATTTTTCTAATAGCACAATTAACTTGAAAATTCAATCACGAAGTCCCCTCCTAACAATTGACCTGAGCTTTTATACCGGAAGAAACTTCCCATTTGATTGGTAGATTAAACAATCAACTTTGCTGGCTTATTTACATATTTACCAACAACACAAAGTTAAAAATAAATAATGACTTATTTAATATTTAATATTTATTACATTATTACATTTTTAAATAATCTTTATCGTTTATTTAAATCTATTAAACATTTTAAAATATAATCTTACTTGATTTTAATTTTAACTTTTATAAAATTATTTTTAAATAAACTAAGTATTTTTATACGTCATATTTTTTAAAACAATATTTTAAAATTAGACTTAATATTCTACATTGATTGATCTTTATTTTTATCTCGTGATAACTCACGTATTATTTATAAATTTTACAACATGATTTTTTAAAATAATTATGCAACTTTATTAGACAACTTCCACGCATGTGTGTGTAAATTTAACAAACATCTGTTCTTTTTACAATAAAAGAAACGCTTCCCATAATCTAAAAATAACTAACAATTGCATTTTTTAAAATAAATATTTTTAAAATAAATAAGATATTATAACAGATTTTAAAATAATTATCCAATATTATTAAAATCAAATATTAATCTTCTATTTAAGTACTTATAATAATTAATAATATTTATACTCTTTTATATCATTATTTTATCAACAATAAATATATGTATTTAATTTTACTTGTCTTTTAAATACTTTTAGCTTTAAATACTTATTTATTAAATATATTCATGCAGTATTGACTATGGCCATTATTCCCAACTATATATTATAATCATCATCATTTAAAATGTCTCTCTCAATATTAGCACAATTTTACATATCAAATACTCATAGATTGCTTTCATTAAATTTTTTAAAATATTATCATAAGCAAAATCAACATCACATATTCAAATATATCTTAAATTTAAAATTTTTAATAGATTAACACAAAATTAGATGGTGACCCATACAAAAGGGCACAATACACATTGAACTAACTCCATTCTTTTAACCTTAGGCTAAAGTTCGCATCCATACCACTGCCATCTTACTGATATACCAATATGATCAATGCAAAATGAGGATGTTAGCATAAAAACCTTGCTGACAGGAATGTGCTTCTGTAGCATGATATCATTAAAGAAATAATGACTTTTGTCCAGTACAGGAATGTTCATCTGTCTGTTGAGGCAGTCATTTGGAACTATATAAAAGATGCTTTCTATAAATGGGGAATAGCGGTCATTGCTGGCTTACTGTTCCAACCAGAGTGTAAGGAGATCAATAGTATAGGAAATATGTCTACGACCATTGTCAACTCAATGGCTACACTTGTGGACCATGTATTCAGGTGGGTATTATGCCCTGTATGCTAACATGGCACAAGGGAATGAGGATCCATTGTGCCTCCCCAGATTACATTGACATAAAAACACCCGTACATCCGCTCCACCAGCACCGATTCAACTACTAAACCAATAGCCCAAAATTAACACACCTTAAACTAACATAATCTTATGAATCTATGCAGCCATTTATGCCTAGTTTTATGTTATTAATTTAAAAGAAATTTACGAGAATGGAAATAATAATAATAATAGCAAACATATAAATAAAATAGATAACAAATAATTAAAATTTCTGCTTAATCAGATATAAGGCTTTATGTGTTAGGTACCATTTAGATTGAGAATTTGAAAAATTCTTATTTTTTAGAAAATTAAAGTTCATATTTTATTTACTACAAAAGTTCATATCTTCCCTGGCATTGGATTATTGAGCCCATCTTCACAGTCCCCGATGCATCACACATTTCCATTCGAAGGTCCTACCATTCCCTATTAATATTGTTCTTGGGGAAGACGAGCCTGACGTTTGCCATTTTCCAGGAACCATCACTCTGAAGGCCACTTCAGCTGGTGCAAAAAACTGGAAAACAAATTTATTGCATGACTCCTACATTTTGAGGTCTGCAATACATGTAAATATGCTTAAATAATTACATAATCAACAAGAGCAATATAAAAGGACAAAACTCCATTTTGCAAACATTTTCTTTTCTTCCTTTTATATTCTTTTGAATTTCTTATCAAATTCTAGGATCAATTTTGCCTGGCTTCACGCTGATCTCATTGGCGATGATGATTTTCTCTGTGGACCGTATTGGGAAGTTCACTTTTGAGTGGGAACATCAGATTTTATTACTAGGAATTTTTCAATTGATCTTTTATCTGACCTATCAGTTAAATGCCCAAGGGCCTGTTTGCTATTATATCATTTCATTTAAATAAAAAAATCATTCCCATTCTACTAAGATCTAAACATAATTTTTGAATAGAAAATAATTAACAATTTTTATTTTCTTTTACATTGGTTTTTTTGAAAAAAAGTCTTTTATCTTATTTTAATTTACTTTTAAGTAATTATTTAATAGTTTATCATCTGCACAATTAAATACATTGATTTAAATAAAATTTATCTTTTATATTTATTTATCAATCTTTTTTTTCTATTTTATTTGAAAGCGATGTAACAGTATATATATATACCATTGCAATATATTGTTATTTGGTTTTATCTCAGTGTATTTCTATTTTATTATTAATTTATTAAATGGTATAATTTATCTTAGTCTTAAATTCCCAAATTGGATCTTGGAAGTGAAAAAATCATATTAAAATAGCTTTATATTAGGATGATATTTTTTTTAAATTTCATCAAGAACTAATAAATATTATTGTACACTTCTCATTTATTATATGGCACTCATATCATTTTATATGACTATGAATATCATAAGTATATAATGTAAAGCAAGCATATATCAAAGAAATGTAAATATTTGTCATTGAATCATTGTAATCTAGCTAGATTTCTTTGCCTTTATTTTAATATTTGGAATTATTGTTGTGATTTATACTTTTGATATTTGCATTTTAAATAGTTATCATTATCACCATTAACATAATTTCCAGCTAAATGTACTCCCCTCATCAACAAATAGATTCAGATACATATAAATAGTGGCTTCATTGAGCCTATTATTGAGATATATGGATGATTTAGATGTTTTGGCTTTATTTTTTCTCATTATTATATTCGTTTATATTTAATACTTAAACATGTCGCTAGGTGTAGAAATGTTTCCCCTTCCTTACTTTTTATTTTACAATATATACTATAATAAAGTCTTTCATATTTGTCTTATTTTTAATATTTGTAGAGATATTATTATGGGAATATATATTTTAGACACATTAATGTAGATTTTTTTAAAATTTGTGGTAATTCACATCAATTACACATTCACATATGTATTTAGTATATTAAAGCATTTAGCTTTTATTAATAAAGTAAAATGATTTGTTTGAATAAAATATGAGTTAAAAGCTTTGTAAGAAGTATTAAAAATTTTGATTAATTAAAAATTATAATCTTTCTCTATGGTTATGGATTGAATACAAAAAGTGAAATAATACAACCGATTATAATTACAATAGTAATTTGGATATTAATTTAACTTTGAATTATTAGTTTAGTAAAAGTTTTTAAAATAATAAAATGAGTTTTTTATTTGAATTATCTTTTTTTTTTAATATAATGTGTTTCTAAAAGAAATAATTTAGTTTTTATGCATAAAATATCTGTCAATCAGAAGACAGCTGATTCTAGGATAATGTGCACAATAACAAAGTTTTAAATGAACCAAGACTTTGCTATTATGTAGTAAAGTCAATATAATCAAATATTTAAAAAAAAATTATTTAATAAATTATAAGAATTTATGTTAAATAATGAAATATATTTAACTCTTTATTTTCTCAATATTGATCAGTGATAGTTTTGAATCTTTGGGCAAAATATAATTTAAATAGATACTGTTTATCATTATCAACCATTTTTTTTATCAATATATTTAGGACAACCCATGGCTGCACACATATTTATTTTGAAAATGAAATTTAATAGTCTATAAGTTACATGATTGAAATCACATTATGCAAGTCATGAAACACATAGTTAATGATTTTCAATTCGGAGTATATCTACTGTTTATTCTTTTTAATATAAAAGAATAATTATGTTTTGAAAACTCAACCAAATATTTTTATAATCCACCTATCATCTATTATTATTATTATTATTATTATTATTATTATTATTATTATTATTATTTTATTTTATTATTATTATTATTATTATTATTATTATTATTATTATTATTATTATTATTATTATTATTATTATTATTATTATTATTATTATTATTATTATTATTATTATTATTATTATTATTATTATTATTATTATTATTATTATTATTATTATTATTATTATTATTATTATTATTATTATTATTATTATTATTATTATTATTATTATTATTATTATTATTATTATTATTATTATTATTATTATTATTATTATTATTATTATTATTATTATTATTATTATTATTATTATTATTATTATTATTATAATCATCATCATCATCATCATCAAGGTCATTAATTTTTGCAATGGCATTTATGAAATTTTATTGATTAGTTTTAAATTTTAGTGATTCAAAGTCTGCTTCAGCTAGCTCTTGGACATTTCTTTATATTTTTTTATTATCAAATCCATTATCGAATCAATCTTAAAACATGACTTCTTTCTTTTTTGTATAAAACAATATATATATTTTTATTATTATTTAAATTTTTATTTTTATAATAGTTTACATAATAGTTATTTGCTTAGTACTATATAGTACTGATTAATGATCTCTGATAGTATAAGAAATGTATTACTAATGACTTGCATACTATGTAAATTTTTCACTACTCTAAATATTATTGAAGATATTTTTTTTCTGCCTGTGCTTATTTTTATATGGTTTATATCAGTATTATTCATTAAGTTGTCAGTCTCTCCAGAAGTTAAATTGTTCTTTTTTTTTTGATTGTTATTAATGACTGAAAAATGTCCATTTTGGGAAATTCGACCAGCAGGTAGACTAGTACTTTATCTTTCTCATAGATATAATATATTGTTTCCATGTCAAATGACCAAACTAGAAATGGCTGATAATGGGAAAATGTTTAAAGAAGTTGTAATTGTTTATTAAACATTGTCTCAGTACCAAAAGGAAAAGAGATTATTTTGAATTACATTTGTATAAATGATAAGTTTCTGATAAAATATTATTGATTATATTTGATTAGCTATATTTATATGTAGACAATGATTTTAATAACCTAAGAAATGATTAACTGCTTAAATGGTAAACTGCTTTCAATATTAAGATTGGCTAACTATACTCTTGATGTCAAGACCACCAATGATTATTAATTAGCAATTATTTGATGTTCATGCAACAATATTATTGCATTAGTCTTGATGTCATATGTAATTAATATTGTTTATTGATATATCTTCTGTTATTAGCAGATTTTATTTTGATCAATGAACTTTATAATCAGAATGGCTATCTATAATATTTGCTTGTTTTTAGCTCTTAATTTTATTAATATTAGAGTTTTTAGAATCATCATAACTTATAGTTTTACTGATAAATAAACTGCAATTTTTTTTATTAACAGATATGTATAATTTGTAGTTAATTCCCATTTCTAATCCCAAGGCATAAAATCCAACATAGATTTTAGGAGTTTTAGTCTTAGAGAGAACAGTCTACATTAACTAAATGATCACTATGATATTAAGGGCATGCATATTTGAACCATTTCATTAAAAAAGGTTATATTTTTAATAAAAAATTGGCCTGCATCAATTTACTTTAGTAATCAAATGATACTTTTCTTTTTATAAAATTATCATTTTTGATTTTGTACTATGACAGAAATACACCAAGGCATATTGCACTATTTCCCATATATATTTAGTAGTCTTTATGAGATTGGTAACAATTCAGTATTATGGTGGGATGATTCCTAGATACTGTAGTAATATCTGATATGGATATGTTTATTATCATTTTATTAAATTGTAGTAGCAAATTGATTTTTTAATATTCAAGTTTTTAACTTGGTAAGGCTTATATCAATATTTTTTTGGCATTTTTTTTGGGGGGGGGAGGGGGATAAAGACTAATTTTGTAATATTGTTCAGACAAATCTACATTATTGAAAATCAATAGTTTAAAATTAAATTATAATAGGTGATTGTTACTTAATCTTCACCTAGATATTGTTAAAATGCATAGACTTATAATCAGCATTGGATTCATTTTTGCTAAGCTTTAGATGGAATTTAAGAATTTCATTTCTTTTTTCGAATTCAATAAATTGTTTTCTATTTAAATTGTTTAAAACATTTAAATACTGTGCATACTTCCTTATTTTTTTTTTTTCATTCAACTTCCTATAACATGATGAGCCGGAGTTTGCATGCAACTTGGTGCAACCTGATTAATTCCTATCTTTTTTTTTCATGTGTCAAAGCATTGGCCGGGAAGCGAACCCGCGAACCCAGGACAACTGCTTGTAAGGCAGGTTGTGCTGACCACTCGGCCACCAACGTTTGACAAATTCCTAACTTTTTTGTAAGATATTATGATAGATTTTTATCTTCAATCTAAGTAAAAGAAAAGAGAAAGTAATTTAGAATCTTAATGATGATAAGATTAATGATAAGAATAAACTTTTCTTTTTTATTATTAATAATATTGTTTTAATATACATATTTTTATGTGAAGTACATAAATTAGCCAAATTTATGAATATAAAACGTTTTTATTATATGTTTTAAAATGATTCGGGAGATATTAAAATCATGCATTATTGTATCTAACATTTGTAACTAATTTTAGATTTTATTATATTTATATTAAAAAAATTATATTATTGATTTAATAATTACTAATTTTAAAATCAGTAGCTAATACAAATTATCGATATATACTACAATGTATTAAATATGCTATACTAACATTTTTTATTAATCATTGTAAAACAGATATGATTTTCTATAAATTCTCATTTAAAAAAAGTAGATCATTTTTTTTTATTAAAAAAACCCCCCGATATTGCAGTTTTATATATATAAATAAATTCTCTTTAGAAAGAAAATTAAAAAAATATTATTAATTTAAAAAAATGGAAACCTATACTTAATCAAGAACTTTTATTTAAAATTTTATTGATAAATTAAAATTTAAATTAATATTTGTAACTTTTCATAAAAAAAATATATATATATGTATACTATATGAAATTTTAGCACTACCATAACATAATTGTTGGGCCATAATTATTCTAACTTTGTGAATTATTCTAGCATTTTAGGTTTTCGTAATAATCACAAGTACGACCCCCCCCCCCCCAGAAAGATACACGACATGCTGCTATCGTAAACATGAGCAGCAAAATTTTATGGCTGGATGATTATCATGGCAGCTCTAATCCCAAAATTTTATAATTATGAAATTAATTTAACATAATTATTTTTAAAAATGGGCAATAATTGGAATAAAGTGCTATACTTAAATTTTAATTACTTAAAATCCAGTCTTTGATTGAATTTAGGTCTTGAAAATAATAACAATATAGTTTTAATTAAATTTAATAGTGTTTATGTATAAGTTAGTTTTATATAAAGTAGTTCAATGTATTGAATACTTTTTAAAAATTATTTTTTAAAAATACCAGGTAGATTTGAAGCCCCCCCTCCCTCAGAAATTTCTCGGATTCCCCCTAGCCTCCCCTCATCCGCAGAAGAGAACTCCAAGATTCCTTATTAGCTAAGGTCAATTCTACAGTAACATCACTATCTAAGGTCTACCTGTACTTATTGGGGAAGATAGCACTACTTAATGCTATAGTATTGCCCAAAATAACATATTATCTAGCAGGATTTTCCCCTACATACAAGTTTATTCAAAAAATTGAAACCTTATGCAGAAAACTTTGCTGGGGAAGCAGGACTCCCGTCATCAGCCTCAACACATTACAAAAACCCAAACTTCTTAATGGCCTTAGCCTTCACTCGCTAAAGATTTTTTTTACCTCCAACGAACTCATAATATACTATTCAAGATTTTTAAGGATATTCCCGATATGGAGTGCCCCTTCCCCAAGGAAAAGATAGAGCCTACCGATCGACTGCCTAGATTAAGAAGCATTTGGCTACAGAAGCAAGTTACAGTAATTTTTCAAAACTTCCAATTGTCGGGTTCCGTTTTTCAGGGGAAATTGTCATATTGGGAGGTTTATCGATTAATGTTTCCTGGGAAAACTAAATCCGTTAATATACTTCCAATAGGAATCGCTTGATTTTCCAAATTAACAAAATTTATCAAACTGAGTCCAAAATTTGTTGATTTTTTAATAAAAATCATCCTTGGAGCACTCCCCACTGGCATTTCTCCACTACCAAAGGGGTTACAACATCAACCCACTTTGCCCCCTTAACAAACAGGAGGAGTCAATTGGCCACATGCTGGATCAATGTGATTCGTGGACTTATCTTTGTAATATAGCGTTGGACCGGATAAATGGCAATGACCCAACTAACATTTCTCTTAATGCAGCAATTAAAAAGGGCCAATTTGGAACAATAAGACTGGCCACTTTCAATAACTTTTCAATTTGGACTGCCAGATGTGGCATGATATTTGATCATGGCTGTGATGACTCGATTAATCGTTTTTTCAAATCCCTTTACAAGATAAAAGAAGAGGATAAACGAACTTGTCAGCCTTGGCTAATGGACCAAACCTGGAGCCAGATGAGGCTAGAATCCTAATTCTTGTATTTATTAGGTCCAAAACTAGAACTTTCTCCCATCCACTAAACAAATAATATATTACATTTTTCGCTTAAGAATAATCTAACTTTAACTATGAAGATCTTTCATACACCCTATATATTTAATACACAAACTTTGTATTAATTACATACTATACAATTAACTTACCTATATCAACTTATAAATATTTTTATAGTCCTCGTTACGCCTTGGGCCAGAATAATCATTAATCAATGGAATTTACAAACCTTATACATATGTTTGAATTACTTTATATTCCTAACTAATTAAGCTCATGACACGCTGCCTTAAGGCATTAATATAATCTTTGATTTTATTTATATTTATTTATGTTTCTTTCATACTTGCATTAATTAACCATCATGAGTGTCTTATACTACTCTTAAGACTAAATTATTGGTCTAATACAACTTTTGATATTTCTGTATACATGGCTTGCATACCACATTTATATGTATACATTGAAACTTTCTTATAGACAATGTTATCCTATCATTGATTGCTTTTGTATCCACTCTAATGTGTAAATAAAGTTTGATTTTTGAAAGTAAAATTATAGTATAAAAAAGAATTAAAAATTACTGTGAAATGAATTGCAATAGTTTACATAATTTATATTGCATTATCATTTATCTTTTAAATAGATCCTAATAACTTAAACAGTTTGAGTAAATAATTTTTTTTTACCGACTGAAAGAAATAGGACCGATCCCAATATTTTATATTATAGTAAAAATCATGCAATTATTTCTGATGGTTTTATTTTATTTTCTGTATTTAATATGCTTATTTCAAGCATTTATATCTTTTTGCTTTGTTGATTGTGTCACATAAATGTCTTGATAAAATTTCTTACAGATATTTTGATATATTATTGATACTCTGTCTGCCTGAGAATAAAAACTAAGTATTCACTTACTTTCTTATCTATCTTAAATAACTGAGGTTAGTGATATATCTTTTCCAATTCCAGAAGCCACAATATAAGAAGTGAATAAAATCATTACATATTAAATAACGATTCTGATATATTTTGGAAAGAAATACTGATTTTGAAATGATTCACTTAATAGTTATTATTTTTATTGCTTTTATCTTGCTATTTAAAATCATCAGTTTGAAAATTCAAATACATTAATATCTTGTACTCAAATCTTCTAACCTTTAATTATATTAATTGGAATTAGTTCAGCAAGTAGTACTTCCAATTTTAAGTCAAATCTTAGCATTGTAAACTTTTTTTTTGGCAAAGGCATGGTAAAAATTATTAAGTGGCTCCTGTCTTTCATTTCTGTTTTATTTGTTGACACTATGACAACTGCATTTCTAATTTGAAAAGCTACAATGTATTCATTAACAATAGGACTTAATAGTTATAAAGGCTAGCTGGCTTGGGTTCAGAAACATAGAATGATTAAACATTGATTTTGAAAAACAAGATGAGTGAAAACTGTGATTGATTGGAAAATAGTGCAAATCCAACCATTATTGTCACAAGAAACATAGTTGACTAAAACCCATTCTAAAAATTGTGGCTGAATTGTTAATAATGTCATTGATTTTAATCTTGACTACATTGTGGTTTCAGGGTTTAGAAGAGAGATATCTTTAGTATCAATGTAACCTGGATGGGAAGTCAGTGTATATTATTTGGTTTGTATCATTTTTGTACTATAAGGTTAAACATATATATTGGTAAGTTAAATACATTATTGAAATATATTATTGCCAGAATGATGTTAAAACTTTATATGCTATTGTAACAGATCATTTAATTTAGATTCAAAATATTGATTTTGAAGTCATTAGCTTGGATAGTAAGATAAGATTAAAAGGAAAAGTCTGAATGGAGTATTTTATTTGATTTAGATTCAAAATATTATTTTTGAAGTCATTAGTTTGAAGATGGTCATTGAATTGAATACAAAAGCTAATGCTTGCTACTGGAAGGTGAATTAGTTTGAAGCGGCCTTAAGAATCTAGCTAAACTGCTACTTTATAACCTATGATTAATTTTGCAGTTGGAAGAGAGATGGTATTTTAATCAAGATATATGATAATATCAAAAATGTTACTGTGTAAATTTGATGCTCGAGTGAAGATTTTTATTTTTTTTAGTTATTTCTGTTTGAATATTTATTATAGACATATTAAATATCTCACACATTTTGTATAAGAAATCACATCTGGTTCAACAGCTTTTTCATAGTATTTTGTTTAAGTATCTATGGTATCTTTTTCTTCAAAAATTAAGTTTTTAAAATCAATTAATTTCAGATTATATTTGCAATCTTTTATAAAATTAACCATACATTAGTCTCACTTAAAGTTATATATTTTAACTTTATCTCCATCTTTGATTATTGGGGAATGTAATTGGAAAGTTGTGTAATTGTTTATGGCCTTGATATTACAATGTGATTATCTTGTCACCATTTCTGACTTCAATTATTTTTATATATTTGGTATATTTTTAAGTTATTTTTCTTTATTTTTATGTATTTCTGTTTATACTTATTTACATTTTATGTGGCTTGCTATAAGCTTTAACAATATATGCTTATAATAATGTTCTATTCTAATTATTTGGCATATTGAAATTAAATTTTTGAAAAAGTGATCAATGTAAATTTTTAATTTTTGATAATAGTTATCTAAGAATTTAAATGTAATTAAGAATTGTTCATATTTTCTTTTTATAATATAAATTTAAATTGATAATGCTGACTGCTATATGAAAATTGAAGATTTAGAATAATGGTTAGAGAAATTTTCTAGCATTTCTTAATCTTTAGTTATATCAATTGATGCATCTCCATTTACATAGGACCAATTATAGCCTGTGCATTGCATCTGGCCTATAAAATTCATTTATATGGTTTGCATAGACCTGCAGCATGATGTCATAAGGCACGAACTACATTCACATGTTATTCAAATATTATCTTAATTGACAGTAAGCAGTAGATTTTATCATTATTTTTTCATGCCAAATTCATATGTAAGAGCTTTTAATTTTAGAAATAATTATATTTATAGGCTGTTATTAAATTATACTATTTATAAATTAGAATAAAAATAGTCACAAAAGTGCCACTTTTTATGATCTGATTAAAAATATTAGAATCTACAAGTTTAATGCAAAAATGTCTATAATAACAGTTGTTTTAAACATGATTGCACTCTCAACTTAATCATAATCAATTAGAACTAACTCTGGCTATAATTGGCCCACAATTTGCCATACTTTATTCTTTCTGCCATGTGCAAAATAAATACTTTTCAATTTGTATTTTTTGAACTGATAACATTACTATTCTTTCTGCTCTTTTCAGCAATTGGTCTTGAACAAAATTTATAAACATTGGATAGTTGTTTGAAATATTTCCTGATGTAAAGTTTCTGTAACAACATACCAAAGCATCATTTATATGAAATGATAAATATTTCCTATCTTAATTCATTAGGTTAGAATTTTATTAAATAAAGTTATTTATTTTGCATAAATATTGAGCCTTAAAATTATGAATATCAAGAATTGTAGACAATGAATGCTGCATCTTTAATGAAGAATGGAAATTTAAATATTTTTTCATGAATTACAAAAACAAAACATTTTGTCTCATTTATCAGCTATCTAATGAAAATTGCTTCGTTGTAAATCAAAAGATTTCGCGTTGTTTATATATAATATTTAGTGAGTTAAATGTGAAGATGTTTTAAGCTTCACACTCTTAGTTCGGAATGCTTGAGTCTGACATTTATATATAAATTTAAGTATAGAAGAAGGTGGGTCCCATCTTTTTCTCGTGTTCTGGCTTGTGTTCTTGAATTGAGAGTTCTATGTGCAGTCATTATTACATCTGATTGGCTGTCACATAAGCATTTTAAGGTGCTCCTGTCGAAGGTTTTAGCCTTTCATGTTATTATTTGGTCATCTGCTAGCGCTTAATAAATTTAATATAATAAACAGTATTGAATGGAAAAAGATAATGTGACAACTGATGAGCAAAAATTTAGATCTTATATAAAGAATTTGCAATAGTTGAATTACCAAATTCCAATCAGAATAGTAATCAGTGCACTTTGTAACAAAACATATTGAAAAATTGACCATATGATGGAAATAATTATAACATTTGTTTATTTTCTAAGTTTACATGAATTAAAATACAGGCAGTTTTTTTTTCTAGAAGAGTTGAATGCTGAATATATAAATGTTTTATATATAATTAAATCTGCTGGTTAAGTTTAAAGTAAAAAATATTTGCATTTATTGTTTTAAAAGAAGGCATTGACTTTCAAAAATTAGGTAACCTACACTGGCTGTGTTACTTTTCTTGTTCTGTTGAAATTTTGTTTCATTTTAATGATTTATAATTAAATTTCACAAGAGAAAAATGTATGTGTTCACAATTAGATATAAAATTTAAATGCTTTAAAAACCCATACATTCTTTTTTTTCTTAAAATTTTAATGACAAAAATTTCCACTATTTTTTCCAACTTTAAAGACAATAATAGATATTTCTGATGAAAAAATTAAATATTTTGATAGTAACTTTGATGTATTTATTAACGAAATGAATATTTAAATCTTTTCAAGTTATTGAAAGCATTCATCAGTCATTCATAATTGCTTTCTTCAAATGTTGGTTTTTGCTTTGATTAATATTCAAATAGAATTGATATATTTGGAGTTTGACAAAATTTTATGGGAAATATATTGTAAAAAAGATATATCTAATTTTTATAAAAATCTAAACAGTTTAAAAATATATTTGGTTCAACTTATATTTGTGAACATTCTTGACCATGAATATCCACAAAAACACACCATGATTAAGATTAATTGATAATTTGCAATCTGATGTGAAAAAATTAATAAATGAGCTTCATTTTTTTTCACTGATTATTTTTGAAGTAATTGTAATTAATTAATTTATATAATTTACAATGAAATGTAATTATTGATTTAAAATAAATATATCAATTGTTTCATTAAAACTACATTATTTTCCCGTATTATTATTATTTTTGGTTCTCTTTGTTAAGCAGACTATGGTCTGCATAAGTAAAAGTTTGATCATGCTGATCTAAATTATGATGTTATCTCTTTAATAGTTAAATCAGAAAAGTCAATTGAATCACAATTTGTATAAATGTCAATTATGCTTGAAACTTGTTTTTTTTTAATTATTGGATTTATCTTGCAATAAATTGATGTTTTTAGTATTTATTTTATTATTCTATTTTGTATATAAAATACATAGGTTTCTGTAAAAAGTTGAAGCTTTTTTAATGATAGATAAGTAATTTGTTTTTAAAAAACTTATACCTTGACTTATATATTGAATTTTATTTCATCTGTAATTTTTTTTTATCAGGTTAAAAAATGGGTAAGTATGGTCTAAATTTACATTATGTTTTATAATAATCGTAAATGTTATATTTCTAAATAAATTTACTTGTTAAATATTTTTAAAATTGTTCTCTATTATTATATTTTGTTTAAAATAAAATCTGACGAATCAAAATGATTTTGAACCCCTGAATCAAAAAATTTAAACAAGGCCTGAAAAACTGTTTTATCGATTATTTAAATTTATTTATTATTCTTTAATTTCTTTTTGAACTATTTTATCATTAACTTAGTTATAATGTAGATGGTATTTACTTATTATTAGCAATAACCAATCACAAATGAGTAAGGAAAAAAGATAGAATTATAAAAATAATAATATTACATTAAAAATGATTTTTGTGACGACTATACAAACCAATTCGTGAAGCATAAATATAACTACATGTAAAACATGCTGCTTTATTTATTTATTTGGCATTTTGTGATCTGTCTTTTAATTTCTTCTGTAGCAAAATTTTTTCTGAAGGATTTCAAGACTATAATTGTAATTCTTCACTGTATTCTAACATCAGCCTTATCTGCCAATGAAAGAAAGAAATATTGCATTTTTATAGAGTATCTTTGAGAATTACACTCAAGTTCACTATAAAGTATTTTTTTAAGAAGTCTTTCTCATTTGTTTCATATATCTAATTCATTAAAGGTGTGTTATTACAATGGTAGGCTCCATGGTATCTCATCGAGCAAAATATATATTGATTGGTCTTATGATTTTGCCATATTTTAAAATTTTATGAAGCATTCTTAAATAATTTTTTTTAATGCTTTTATGTTGCATTTATAAGAGGGCTAGTTCTCACTTCCTTACAGTAAATTAGATGAAAGAATATTTCGGTGTACAATACATTTTATTACTATAGTTATATTACTGTGACGAAATGATCTACTTTAATTTGTTAAATATAGTAGTGACATATTGGATTCTGTGGTGCTCTTCAATGTACAAATTTGCCTTTCTACTTGAAAAAGTTACTTGGTTAAATTGGCTTTTGTTTTCAAGTTAATAACTAACCAAGCTAAAAGATGTTGAAGTTTTTTTTTATTCATTAGCTGATACAAGATTTCAGTTTTTTAACATTAATTATTAAACCAAAGTCATTAAATTTTACTTTAAAAACATTAAGTATATTCTGCAGATCATCTTTTGAATTGACAGTCTATAAAAAATCATCCCTTTACTCTTTGACACTCTACTTGTTTTGCCTAATAACAAAAACCATATCTATACACTTCTTGATTCTCTAAAACCATATTAAGGTTATGGTAACCATTTATTTATGACTGAAGAAATTGTTCAACAAAATCATTAGAAGTACTTTTACTGTAATGGATAATAGTGATATTCCATGATAATTCCTGCAGTCTTGATTATCTCTTAATTTTATAAATTGGAATAATTTCATATATTCATGTATTTTCTATTGCTCTATTTATAGTATATTTTTTGTTTAAGTGTAGTCATTGAGTTGATGATAAGAGTAATGCAAAGCTTTTGTATGATTTATTTTAAAAAATTATAATTAAGAATGTTAAATAAAATGAAGTAGAAACCCTTTTTATATACCTTCATTTATAAAGCAGTAATTTAATGAATGACTATTTTTCCTAATGCATGATTATTCACTTCATTATCTTGTTTTTGAAAAGGAGAATTTAATATTTTATTATACTAAAATTGGAGGAAAAGGATAAAGTTAAAAAATGTTAAAAATGAATTTTTGTCTGAATGTATGAATTAATAAAATGACAATGTGTTGTTTTAAGCTGTGATTTACCAAATATAGTGACAATTTTTTTATATTTGTTCTACGTATTTTGGAGGGAATGGTGAGTGGAAGCAAGAAGAAAGGATGGAAAAGGTTGACATTGTTGATGGAAAAATGGATGAATTGGTGGTGATTATTCTCTGGATCTGTTCATGGAAGAGAATACTAATGATGATTCAATTACCATTGGAATGAGTTGTTGGTATAGATAAGGATTGTTTTGTAAATACCATCGATTGTTGAATGGTTAAGATAATTATTATGATGTTGAATACAAGGGTATATGGATTCATTTAACTGGACTTTAGGTGTTTAGAATTAAAACATTTTGGGTATGAGTAAGTGTAAGATTAATAAAACTAGGTGATTTTAAAATGATATTGAAATAAAAAATTCTTGCAGTGAACTTTAATAAGAACATGATAGTAATTATAGAGGTTTGAATAATGTAATAATACAGTGATAATTATTTTATGATATTTTGAAGGATTGAAGATACGTTTGGTTAATAGGCCATTTTTGGTCTTTTTTTTAATAATTGGAATTAGTTAACTTATTACTATTGTTAGAGTATAATATTTTATGTATTTATCTTTAGTAGATTTTTACGATCACAATATTATGTATATGCAATAGACTGTTAACACAAGCTTTTTGCAGTATTATAGCTAAGAGCTAGGGTTCCCAAATTGGGTTCTGTGAAGTCTTACAATTCCACTGAATAAAGTTTGGGGTTCCACAATAAAATTAGTTTTTGAGCTTTTGTTAAATAGTTGTATGAAGAATTTTCACACAGCAAAATAAAAGTACAGAATTAATGTGATATTAGAATTGAGTTTTTTACAGTTAAATCAAGTTTAAAAGAAAAGGTGAGTTTTTCATATCAATCACTAATTTGTGTGTATAATATTTGTTTTTTTATATTTAGTCTTTTGTATTTTCAATAAATTTTGGATTTTTTTTTTAAATTTATTTTGTTTATAATCAATAATAATTATCAGAGATTCAAAAAGTTGAGAACTATTGGCTAAGAGTATTTAAATTTTTGAAGGGCTATTATAATGGTCTAGTATAGAATATACTGTGTGGTTACTAACAGCTCTGTAATGAGTCACTTTTCAGTCTCATCCAGTGTATATTAGGATGGACTTTAAAGAAGTTCTTAATCAGTTCTAATTCAGAAAATTGAAAATCAAAAATGTCTTATTTATTATTGATTTCTAAGATTTGATTTGATGCTATTGTGTGAGTCAATGGATAACCTATTTAGTCATCATAACTGGACTAGCTTTTTGCCACACCATGAATCATGATTTCTTTTAATGAAATAAACTTATTGTAAAATATACACCAGGAAGTGATAAACTTCATATTTTGTATAAAAAATGTAATACTGTACTTTGAAATCTTATGTGAATTAGGAATTACAATATCTAAGCAAAATATTTAAACAATCATGTTTCCATATACACATAGATATATTCTATCAAACATTTAACTCAGGCTATTGATGAGGAAGGAAGATATTGGAATGAATTTTAAATATGAACATTAACTGGGAATAGACATTTTTTTTCTAGCCAAACTTTTTTTTTTTGTAAGCTCTTTGCATACATTCTCTCATTTTTTCTTAATTTCTTTTTTTTTTTTTTACTGACTTCAGTCTCTGAGTTCACAGTTGGTAGTTATCTGATCAAGAATATCTTTCATTGCTCTGTAGGATAAGATATTGGTTCATCAACAAATGTATAGTGTTTTAAATATCAAAATTGGAAAAGAATAAAAATCCTTATGTTGCTCTTACACAAAATAATAATTAAAAAATAATAATAATTCTTTACAACAGCTATATAATCAAATAATAATTTTATACATTAAAAAGCTTTTTTTCAGCACCTGCTTTGGTGCTCCTTTCAAATGTTTTATATTAGGTGATTCAGTAACATCAAATAGATTAGTAACATTTGAAAAGGGCACCAAAGCAGGTGCTGAAAAAAAGCTTTTTAATTTATAAAAATTATTATTTGATTATATAGCTGTTGCAAAGAATTATTATTATTTTTTGATTAGTGTTTTTAATATATGTAATTATATGTTGGACTATATTCATTTTCTTGAATTAATTGCTGTTTTTAGAAAAATTAAAACTTTATTTAAACTTTTTAAATTTATTCAGTTGCTAATGATAGCACATGGATTACTATATAAGAAAATGTTTTGAGTGGTATTATTGTATATTCTTCTTCATGTTTTGTTGGCCTAACTAGTAATAGTACTGTCATAAAAACTGAATGTGGAACCTTTAGATTAATGAATATTGAATTTAAAATGACACTTTAATAACTAGGCAAATTCAATATTCACAAATCAAAAAGATCCTAAGTGTGATTTCCATGTTAGTACTGCTGTTGTTTAGCAATATATCTGAAGAAAGGAGAGGAATAATAGCACTCAAAATGTTGTGTTATATACAAATTGGTGTGCTAATAGTTAAATGCATTTGAAAAGTGTGGGTAAAATTTGAATTTTTTCAAAGATATTTAACAATTCTAAATGATGGAAATAGCCTAGTCTATAAAATATTATCATCACAAGTTTTTATGCAAACACAGTTTTTAAAACAATTTTTTTTATCTTCTCTCTGGACATGATTTTCTTCATTCTTTTTGTATTTTATTGTCTTCATTCATTTATGTTAGTATAAGATCTATCAACACATATATTTTATACCACATGACAATGGAATTCTGTATTTGTGCAAATCTCACTTTCATTCATTAATTGCCTTAAACTGTAATTTTCACTCCAGTATTTTTTCTTTTTTGTGCCCTTGCAAATAGATATGAGTATGTAAACTGTGCGAAATGTTCAGTATTGAAAAAGCATCAACGATACTGAGTTTAGCAGACTAGAAATACAAAAGCCAGCTGAACAATGAGTCTCTTTTGTATAGGAATTTACTGAGCACTTGCTCACAGTTCAGGTTAGAAAGCTCCATGATTCTAAAATGTGAACAGATTAGGAAAGGTTAAATTCAGAAAGTCCAGAGAAAGAATGATTTTTTTTGGTTAGTATTTTTGTAGCAATATCAACAAAAGTCTGATTTTTTTTTCTTTGAGACTTTGTTACATATATTGTAAGGAACAGTAATCTATGGTTCAAAATTATTGTTAATAATGATATTAGATTTTTGAGCTTCAGTAATTATTATATGAAATTTTTAACAATTATTGGATTAAAAAATAGTTGAATTGTTTCTTGTTCAAGAGTTTATGAGACATTCAAGCATTGGAAATGACAGAGTTAAAGCTATGGTCTTTGAACCTTGAGCTCTGGTCTGACACTCTATTATTGTATAGATATTATGCAGAATAATACATGGTTTTATTGTTGCAACACTTTGTATATGCTGTCAACTAGCTGTAAAGGAATTTGGATGCAGTCATTCTCAGAATAGTGGCATTAAGATATAGGCACATATAATAAGATTGCTCCAAGTTAAAATGGTAGTTCCATTAAAAAAATAAGTTCCTACCAAAATATTTTGATAAGAAATTTAATGTTGAAATTCTTTACAATCAACTTCTACTCATGACAAATTTCAGCAGTTGTTAAAAAACTGAAATTGCTAATTATTTTCATACTTGTCATGTTATTGAGGTACTTCAAACAGTGTGTTGTGAATTTAAGTAAATGTTTTTTTGAGTTCACTAAAAGATGAATCTGGACTGTTAACAATGGTTATATTATTTGATGATTTGATTAAAAAGAAATATATGGCTGTCTCTTCTTGTCAAAATAATAAAATGAATATAGATTTTTTTAAGGAATAGAGTGATTTAAAGTCATAAGATTAATGATTGACAATATATGACTTAAGAATGATTAGTAGATTAAAATTATTTAAGGAGTTGTATTCATTTTCTGATTGAGGTAACTTTAGATGATTTTTTTTTGATTATAACGAAAATAAAATAAAGATCTGAAAAAGAGTACCATATTTTTAGTCAATCACTGAATGGAACTTTTTTAAATGTGATTGTGTGATGATATTTTGAACAGAAAGAGGGAGTTGATCATATTTTGAATAATAATACAAGAATTCAAAAAACTATTTTTAATGATGTATTTATTTTTTTCATCTCCTTTAGGTTTAGACAGGAATATCAAACTTGATAAAGTCAAAACAATTATTTATAATTTTAAAACTGAAAGGCTAGATTCTGATCATGATGGGATACTTGGTAAACTTTTAAAATACAGTGATAAACTGTTAACTATATTACCATTGGAATAAGACCCAGGAAATTGGGCTACCCAATCTTCAGTATGTTTCTTTTATTGCAATTTCTATAACATAATAGAGATAATATAAATTTCTTGTAATATCATTATTATTGATTGCAGGATTAAATGGAATACACTGTTAGATATGAATAATTATCATCAAAGGTCGTTAAAGTACATACTTCTGGTTTTGGATAAATTTAGTTCAATGTTAACTTAAAAAATTAAGACTAGCTATAGACATAATTATTGTTGACATAAAAATGCAGCATAAGTGTTATAACTAAAATATGATTTAAGTAGTTTTTTTTTTTATCAGTTTGCTTAAGGCATTTGTGTTAATTGGTTTGTCTATGTATATTTATTTATACTATACAGCCTCTATATGATGTTATGAGAACATCATTTGAACAAAAACTGATATTGAACAGAAATATGTACTAGTTTTTATTTTACTTCCACCCTTATAACAGTAGTTTTTGAGAAATTTATAGAAGAAGATTGATGATGGTTTTAATTTAAATCAATTAATAACAAAAATAAAACCTTCATCTTTAGTTTTTAGATTTTAAGTGTAGTAATGATTATGCTATTTTTAAGAAGTCAAAATGATTTTAATGTTAGAATGTTATATCTGTAAAGGTTTTTGTTTAGTAATTAATATTCTAAAAATTTAGGTCTTTTAAAAGCTAGTCATAGAAAAAAGATGATTTAGATGGTCATCAGCTTGATATCATGGTAGCTTTTTTTTTTTTTTTTTACAAAAAAGTAAACTTGATATTGAGATGAATTAGAGGCTAAAACTTGATGCTATTGTAGTTAATAAGTTAAAAGTTTCTAGTAGATTAAGTATTTTAATAAAAATATCTGTCTATAAGGTTGTTCTGTCAAAATTGTTATGTGAAAGAGAGAACTTTTTTTTTTTGATACGACATTAAGACATTGAAAAAGTTTCATTTAATAATGCACTGCAATATTTCAAAAATACAATGTCAAGATTATAATACCATATTGTATATTTTTTAGCTAGCTGCATATGTTGTTGTTCAAACTATTAATGTAAGGGCATTTCTTTATTGAATTGAATATATGAATCACATCACTTTTTTTAAAAAAAAAAAGTAATTTATGATTAACTGTAAACATAATTTTTATAAGGATTGTTTGATATTATTTATTTTATGAAGATTGTTATTCAAGACTCTGATAAAGATATTTGGGAGATATAGTTGAGGGTAAAATGGCTACAATTTGAAGAGACATTTAAGTTTTTCAGAGAGAAAAATTTATTATTAAAGAAGTTGAAAAAATAATCTTCTAAGAAATCAAGCAAGCAAACTAAAGAACCAGCAGTGACATTTGTAGAAATATTTATAGTTCATAGAGTGTTTGTATAATCACTTCAAATTTTACTTTTAATCTTTTGTTATTTGCCTTTTTCTTTTTAGAATTTGGATGGTCATACTTATTTTTACATGGTTGTTAAAATAATGATGAATTGTTTAATCCCTTATATTTTAAACAAAAAGTTTTATTTTATGAGCCTAAACAAATATAAGGAAGAAAATATGAAAGTAATAATATACATATATTTTAAATAGCATATCTTTATTCATATATAGCATCTATATACCCAAATAAAATAAAATCACATCTTTTTCTCAAGTAAAGATATAGTGATGAAGTGTGTGTAGGTAGTGAATAACATTTTCCTGAACATTGATAAATATACCTCTTTTTTTGATTGTCATTATGTGAATTCTGTTTGAATTTTTATCTATTTGAATTACTATATATACTAGATAAATTATTTTTTATCCTTTTGATTTCTTTTATTTTGAAATTTTGAATTTTTTATTTTGAAGATCCACTGACTTTACATTTAATTATTATTCATCTGTAAATTACCTTATTTATTTTACTAAAATAAATAGTGTTTTAAGAATTGTTTTAGATTATTTAGTGGGTACACATGTATATATGTTTCTTCCATTTTAATTTTAAATGTGTTGCATTTATTGTCTCTTGTTAGTTTTAATTACATATGATATAATTAAATTCATTATTTTTATTAAGTATTTATTTTCTCATTTTTATATAAATCTCTGTCTTAAAAAATGAAAATTATATCAAGATTAATACAATGGTCATACTATAATTATTGAGATATGGCAAAATCAGTGACTGTATGAATTGTTAATTGCATATGCATTGAGTTCAATACATTTTGAATACATGAACAGCAGTTTAGTCATTGTGATGTATACTTCAATGTTATGAGCCACAGAATTGGAATGAGCGTACTATCGTGTTATGATTTTATCTGAAGAAGAATGTGTATTGTAGTTATATTTAGCATTTAGTGATGAAGCATCATCATGGCAACTGTTTTTAGGTAGTTTAGGGATTTTCATGGAGGTTGTAGTTCAATTCATGATGACAAAAGTATGGGAAGCCCTGCTACTGCAATGTGGCCTCTGCCTGTAAAATTATAACAGATTACAATGAGTGCATTTACTAAATGATGTATTGGATTTATATCAATATATAAAATATTTCACAAAGAGTTGAATAATAATAAATTGTTGACCACAGGCAAATCAGTCAACAAACTTTGCAATTATTTAATGATAGTGGTTATTAGGTTATTTGTAAAAATTATAACAGATGGCAAAACCTATATTTCTTATTACAATGTGCTGATATGTTAAGAAAGTAGAATCATTTTGAAGATGATCCAATGCCAACCACTGTAAAAAGAAAACGAACCATGAAAAAATAATGTATTTTGTTTACTTCACTAGCATAGAATTAGTGAAAGCTATTAAGCTAGAAAGACTGATGTCTCAGCATCTTGGCACATTCAACATTTTCTGCTTGAAATTGTCCATGGATTGAAAATAAGGAGCTTAATGCTCCATCATGACAAAACATCTTTTCATAGTACTGTCGTTACTCTAAATCTTTTAAGAGAAAATAAGATCAGAATAATCAAATACCACCATACTCAACTGATCTTGCAATATGTGACTTCTGATTGATTATTCTTTAATCTCAAAAAATATATGTAGTCACCATTTTATTTCAAATGAGAAGATTGATAATATTATAAGATAATTTTTTGACTCCACTGTGAAAAATGAATGGTATGACATCTTCTTTTATGGAAAATTCATTTCAAAAACATCTATACTGAAGAGTACTACTTTGAACATTCAAAATATTGTGAGTTTAATTTATACGTTTTCCTAAATCTCAATAATTTCAGTATGATCCTTGTAATGCACTGAGAAAAGAATAAAATTTGATAATATATTTATTATTTCTTTATATACTAATTAATTAAAACAAAAAGTTCTTATATTTCAAATATGATATCATTTTTTTTTCCAGTGAATTAAAAAGGTTTCATAATTATTATATTATGGTTCCATTTACTTCTGTTTCTAATCACGACTCAATCCTTTTTTTCTTTTCAAAATATACATTACATATAGCCATATAATTCAATAATTAAAACACTTCTTTTCTTTTCAAAAACTTTATTTGTTGTATATATATATCCAACAAATAAAGTTTTTAAAAAGAAAAGAAGTGTTTTAATTATTGAATTATATATTATGGTTATTTAAAAAAAAATTTCCAAGATATTTTTCTTCATTTTTCGCTCTCTCTCTTCTCACACACACACACGCACGCACGCACGCACGCACGCACGCACACACACACACACACACGCACGCACGCACGCACACACGCACACACACACACACACAAAAAAAAAAAACAACAACACTATTTTCATTGATTATAAATTCACAATATCATATTTGAATAATTAAAGAACTTTGTAAAGAAAAAAATCCAGCTTTTTAAAAGTTCATATAGCAGTATAATGATGTATAAATTTGAAAAAAAGAATACTCTCAAAAACAAAAAAAACAAAAACAAAACAACTCTATGAATATCTGAGAAGTTAAATAACATTTTTGAGTAGTTTAGTGGCAAATGGAGTACTGTATTTAATAACTAGTCTGAAGTAATTTTTTTTTTTTTAAATTACCTTATTCAGTTCCAAATGAATTATGAAATTTTGTGCTAAGATATAAATGATGGTGTAATATAAAAAACATTTAATAGCGTTAATTTTGTAGTACACAAATTAGAAGTGAGCTTAAAAAATTAATAACGGTTTTGCTAAACTCCTCTTTCTGCTGACTGAAAATAAATTTTAAAGAAAGGGCTTAGAAATTAGAGAGAATGTTTGGTAAACATGTTAAAGTAATGCAATTATTTATCTTTTGTTATTTTTTTCCCAATATTTAAAATACTAAAATTAAAAAAAAAAAAAGCAAAAATTAATATCTTATAATTTTTCATTGAAAATAAATAAATGAAAAAGTCATTAATTAGACCTTTTGTTTTTTACCAAATAAAGAAAAATAAAAATTAAAAAATGATTTTTTAAAATTTCAAATCCAAGGTTGATTTTGAAATTAATAAAAAGAAAAGAGAAGGAATAAGTATGTGACAATATGTTAGACTATTTCCATCTTATATCATTAAATGTTGAATGTCTAGAAAATTTTAAACCTTGTTTAAACCTTTAAAATACAAAACAACTTGTTACTTTATAAACTTTACTTCTTTCCTTATTATTAATTACAACTTAATACTGCTTTTGACAAGGCATGTCATATTTATAATCCGTTAGATAAAGTCAGATTTATAAGTGAGGGAGAGAAAGTAGAGAATGAACATATAGATTTACATATTCCACTTGCATGCTAAAGCAACTCATGAATCTTATTTATTTACTGTATGATTGTTGTTAGTGATAAACCATGCTTTAAAAAAATTTTTTTTTTGATCGTTGCATTCAGCACAAACTATTTTGATGTTAAGTAAATCAAAGTTGTGACCAGAATTAATCTCATACTCCAGGAATACCAATTTTACTTGGGATCTGTTTTAGCATGACTATATACATACTTATGTTGTGCTAACCTAGTGCCACTATTGGCAAGGGATTCACCATAATAAATTGCTCTGTATTGAAACGACTTGTTAGTAATGACATAGAAGTAGATAACACATATTAGTAATTACACATTTCGAGTAGTAGTATTCTCCACTCTTCTTCAAGTGTTGCTGGCTTGACCAGTGACAATATTAGCATAGAAGTTGAACTTACAACTTTAGATTCTTGAATACTGAATTTTAAGGCAACATGCTAACCACCTGAGCTATTTCTGTCAAAGGCAACAGTCAGTAAAAATTTCATATATTTATTTATGAGGATTGGTTCAAATCCTTCTGTTTCCTTGTTTTTTTTTTTTAAATAATTTTTTTCCAAGAGTGAGGTTAATTAGAGGCTTCCAGACATTATATATTGTCACACTAGGTTGACTTATAGGATTATTTGCCATTGTCACATGAGCAGCTTCTTTGCACCTTTTTCTCTCTAACTAATATTTTCTATTTTCCCAGTAGATATATTCATTATTACATACATAATCTGCTGCTACATGTAGGTACAGTGTTTTTCTCTTTTAACTATTAGTTTGTTTTTTCAATTACTGTTCAACAGGTTTCATCAATATATTTCCTTCCATGTTCACATGATATTTCATAGATGCATTTCAGCATTTCCAATATAGGCTTTGTAGAAGTTAGAGTTCCTCTAAGGGTGGTATAGGTTTGGAAAGTATTTTATTGTTATATGGGCTGCAGATTTTTTAAAATTTGTCTGCCATTCCTGATATGTATGGATATACTATAGTATCAATAATTGTTTTTTCTATTAGTGTCTCTTTTTGTTGTCTATTAAAGGTTTTCTTGATGACAACTGATAGATAAACATTTTTCACTTGAATTTGTTCTATCTTTTCATTTTCCAAGTCACTCACTGGTTTTTGAACAAACTTCCTTTGCTCTGTTCCAGAGTGATAGTAT
The DNA here is from genome assembly GCA_028023455.1 of Epiperipatus broadwayi. NCBI lineage: Eukaryota > Metazoa > Onychophora > Udeonychophora > Euonychophora > Peripatidae > Epiperipatus > Epiperipatus broadwayi. The sequence goes on from JAQFVV010006283.1 coordinate 4,701,132, forward strand.
AATCACATGTTTTGTACTTCTGGTATGATTGGAAATATATGCCAAATACTTGGCAATGTGTGCTGGTTTCCTATAAACTGTTTTTATTTTACCCTGAAGGGATCTTGTCACTAAAACATCTAAGAATACCAATTTTTGTTTTTGCTCTAATTCCATTGTGAATTTAATTGAAGGAGATATGTTGTTGATGTGCTTCCAGAATAAATGTAATAACGCTTCACCCTGTTGCCATATCACAAATGTATTAGTACATATTGAAACCATACTTTAGGTGGAAATGGAGTAGCATTTATGCCCATAGTTTCAAATTTTTCTATGTAAATGTTGCTAAGCAAGGATAATAGTGATGAGCCCAAGGCCATCACTTGATTTTGTTGGAAGAATTCTGAGTTATATTGAAAGTACATTATTGTTATGCAGAAAGTTAATAGTTCTATTATACTATCAGTAGGTAGAATAGTTATGGTTTGTAGGCTATTATCATCATATAACCTTTTCCTTACAATAGACAATGCTTTATTATTTGGTATGTTTGTAAATAAACTTTTCTCATCAAAGTGAATATGTCAATTCTTTCCATTTTCATATCTCTGATTAATTTTATAAAGTTCTTAGAATCCCCGACAAAGTACTGAGTCCTCTATGTCAATGGACTAAGAATTTTAAGAAGAAATCTTAACAAGTTTTGACATGGTGAGTTTCTAGCACTAACAATATGCCTGAAATGGAACATTGTCTTTATGGATTTTAGGCAGTCCATAAAAATGATGAATTTTGCTGAAATATGAAGTTAACTTCCTTTTTTCCAAATAACTGAAATACTTGCGAATGGCAAAAAATCTAATTCCAAGTACAGAAGTAAAGTTACAAGCATTACTCTATAAGCATCTCAGGTATTTCAATGATTTGGAAAAAAGGAAGGTAACTTTATATTTCAGCAAATTTCTTCATCTTTGTGGACTTCCTAAAATCCATAAAGACAATGTTCCATTGAGGCCTATTGTTAGTTCTAGAAATTCTCCATGTTAAAACTTGTCAAGAGTTATTCTTCAAATTCCTAGTCCATTGGCATACAGGATACAGTATTCATCAAGGATTCTAAACATTTTTGAAGAATTATTCAGGAAATTAAAATGGAAAGGATTGACATATTAATAAGCTTTGATGATAAAAGTTTATTTACAAATTTACCGTGTAATGAAGCATTGCCTACTGTACGGAAAAGATTATTTGATGATAATAGTTACAAACTAAAACAATTCTACATATTGATAATATAATAGAACTATTAACCCATTTCATAACAACAATGTACTTTCAATATAACTCAGAATTCTTTTAAGAAAATCAAGGGATGGCCTTGGGCTCACTACCATAATCTTTGCATAGCAACATTTCCATGGAAGAATTTGGAAACCACTTCCATAAATGCTATTCATTTTCCACTTAAAGTATGGCTTTGATATGTTGATAATACATTTGTCATAGGGGGTTTCATGATGAAGCACGATTACAGTCATTCTGGAAGCACTTCAACAACATTATTTTCTTCAATTAAATTCGTAATAGAATCAGAACAGGAAAAAAAAATTGACATTCTTAGATGTTCTAATAACAAGATCCTCTCAGGGAAAAATAAAAACTACAGTTTATAGAAAACCAGAATACACTGACAAGTACTTGGCATATACTTCTAATTATACCAGAAGTACAAAACATGTATCACTATGAAATAGACCAAGGGAAGTTTGTTCAGAAACCAATGACTTGGAAAATGAAAGAATTAATATAGAACAAACTCTCATGAAGAATTGTTATCTATCAGCTGTTAAGAAGAAAACATTTAACAGACAACAAAAAGAGATACCAAATGGAAATGTATTCATACATACCAAGAATGGAAGACAAATTAAAGAATATCTGCAGTCAGTATAACATTAGAACAATTTTCCAAAGTCATTCCACCCTTAGAGGAATCCTATCTTTTACAAAACCTAAACTGAAAATACTGAAAAACAAAGACTGCATCTATGAAATCCCATGGAAATGTGAAAGGAAATATATTGGTAAGATCTGTCAACCTGTTGAACAGCAATTGAAAGAACACAAACTAATGGTTAAAAAATAAAAAAAAACAGATGCATGTACTAACAAACATGTTCAATTGGGAAATATTGGATAGAGAAGAAAAGGTGCAAAGAAGACAATTCAAAAAAGCTGCACATATGACAGTGGCAAATAATCCCATAAGTCGAAACTAGTGTGACAATACAGATTGCTTAGAAGCTTCTAATTAACCTAGCTCTTAGAAAAAAGTATTAAAAAAAATTGAAGAAATCAGGAGGATTTGAACTAACTCTCATAGATAAGTATATGAACTTTTTACTGACTGTTGGCTTTGACAGAATTGCTCAGTTGGTTAGAGCATTACCTTAAAATTTGATATTCAAGAATATATCTATATTGTAATGGTTATGAAAAAATAGGGGTGCACCTGGGGTGATGACACTCTTCACCCTTCACCATCATCCTCAGTTAATGAACTAATCTAAATTTAAATTATAAATTTATAATAAATATGAATGAGGAATTGTGTAATAAGCCTGAGAGATCAGCAACTATAAGTTCAACAGCATTACAGATGAATAATAATCACTCATTATCAAGAATGATAAAAAACAAAACAAAATCAACAGTCAACCTTGTGATTGGATTTGTAAGTGGTCCACTAGATCAAGATAATTATTTAGCCCTTTCCAAACATAAGGCATATTATTTAAACAATAATTTGGATGCACAAACTTAAATGCTAATCCATCAAAATATAACAATTAAAAATCAATGCCTTGGCTATTTAGTACCATAACATACTGGCCAACTGTAAACTTAATTTCTAATAATAAAAACTAAATAAAGTAGTGCATGGACCTTAAAGGATATCCCTTTGTGCCATCCAGCATTAGAGAAGTAATGAAATCATCATCTGGCTATCTATAATACTAAACACAAGCCCCAATCCATATAACTGACTATTATTCATGAATCCAGCTCAGGAGCAAGAGCTCTATAACTTACTGTGATCAAGAAATAAGTAAAACATTTTAAAACTATTTTTAGGATTAAATAAATTTTCTGAAATAACTTAATGAAATATAAATTTATTAATAATAACAATAAAATTAAATTATAGTCTGTTGAGTATGAGTATGCTATAAATTTAGCATTCTGATTTTGATTAGAACAGTGCAAAAAATATGCCATTACATATACATCTCAATAGGGTTACATAAAACACACCTATATATAAGCACACAGATGCCCTATATAATAATTTTAAATTAACATCTTTAAATTGTTATAAACCAATAATATTTATTTTTATAATATATAATAATTAAATTTAACATATATATGGTTGATGACTGATTTTAGTATATGTGTTTACATGACACACATCTGTATAAGCACACACTAGGGTTTATATCCTAGGATTTATTAAACCATATTATATTTTCGCAAGACAATTTCATGTTAAAATATATATATATATATAAATAAAGCCAATGCACTTGCATGTGTATATTATTATTATTCCCATACAAATCAAAGTTATTCATTATTTCTAATGATAAGTAAAAGTTTTTCCTTTTTTTAAAAAAAATATTGCTAGATCAATTTTGGAAACTTTTAAAATTTAGATTTTTGTTTCATTTTCAGTATTTTAAAAAAAAGATATTGAGTTTTTTTTTTTTGAATAAAATAAAAATGGAAATGTCATTTATTTATTTTTACATTATTCTAGTTTTAGTTAAATTATTTAGACAAAAGTTATTTCAATAAATAATTATACATTTGTGCTCTTTGCGTATGGATTAATTAGCATACTTATAAAATCATATCACTGTAATAATTTGAGCCATCTGATTAGCATTGGATTTTTTTGGTATGTTCGTCTATTATAATCATTTCTGTAATTGAGTAGTATAATGTTTTATTGACATTTCCGGGGAAAGTATACATTAGATAATTGTTGGAAATCATTAGCTTTATTCAGTTTCTATAATTTGGTAGACTTCAGGCATGCCATCTAATATACAATATATAAAGGCTATGAACCACATAAAATCTGGGCCTTGCTTCCATGTGAATTCAAACTACTGTAATTGCACTAGCAGCAGCAGCTAGGTAACACTACCTTCAGTTATATCTTCATAATAATGCTATAAAACTTGTAATTCTCATGAATGATTCCAAATCCATCTTTTTATATTGTATCCTGGAATTTAAAGACATAATAATTAAAAGTTTATCTAGATTGAAAAAAAAGTTAATGAATTTTTTTAAAATTCATCTTAATTAAATACCAGTTTTTTTTATATAAAAGTATTTTTTAATCCTTTCAGCATCTTTGTAGGATTTTTATCAATATATGGTTATACAAGCTTTAATTTTTAAAAAAAGTTATTCTCTTTACAATATAGTGGATTTTTTAATTACCAATATATCTATTGGAACGTAAAGTCCTGCTTATTTTAATTTTTTTTTTAAAAAAATTTTTTAAATCATAATAAAACATTAAATAGACATTTTTAAATGTTTAATTTATAATAATTTTTAAAATTCAGAATTTTTATTTAATTCTTAACTGTTATTTCAATGTATATTTTTTTACAATAAATATCTACAAAAATTTTTGTTAGTGTTTATTTCTACTTTTCCTCTCAACTTTATATATATGTGCACATACACTATTATATTGTGTATGCCATGAGACACATAACTGACTCAATATATTTACATAAATTTTGTGTAAGAAAATGAATCTTAGTGGAGAATAATACTACCCGAAACATGGTATAATCACAAACCTGTGTAGTTTATTTGCATGTTTATCATTAACAAGTTGTTTGTATTTGAAAAGTTTAAAATAAAGTTTAAAATTTTCTAGATATTTAGCAATTAATGATAGATAATGGAAATAGTCCAACAAATTATCACATCTAATATATTATCATCACAAATCTTCAGGTAAATACTAAGGAAGAAATATCTTTATCTTAGATAATTTTTTTTTGAGGTAAATTTTTTTATTTTTTCATACAATGTTACATTTTTTAAATAAATGTATTCATAACAAATAATGTATATATTAATGTGTAAAAATAACTACACATTTTTATTATCATGTGTTTTTTGAAACTAAATTTATTCCTAAGAAGATTTGATCATCATTCATCAATAATTTATTTATTTATTTATTTAATTAATTTTCTCTCATTTGAAAAACACCAATTTTTGTTTTCTAAAATAACTGTTTATTTTAAAAATCATTTGAATTTGTTATATAATGTATATTTTAAATATTGGAATAAAATTAATAGAAAAACATGGGGAGGGGACAGGAAATACATATAAAAACATGGGGGGGGGGTACAATTTTTTTATGCCCATTATTAAAGAACAATAATGTTTGAAATTAAATTTTTGTTTAATTTTATGATTGGTTACTATAATTAAAACTTTTTTTTTTTAAGGTTCGAGAACGCTTTGTTAACGATTCTGCATTTGAGTCAATCACTTTAGAATCTGAACGTATTAGGATTTTTAAAGAATATATTCAGATGTTGGAGGTGAGTGTTAAAAAATAAATAGAAAAATAACAAAAAAGTTAAAGTTATGGTATTTACACTTTTTTTTATAATGACATATTTAAATATTTAAATCCTTAATGTATATTAATTAACTACTTTGTTTATTGCTTTTCATAATATTTAAATAATATTGGTTTAGGAACAATGTAATCATAATCATAAAACATCTAAGAAGCATTCCAAAAAAACAAAGAAGCAAAAGAAACGCTCTTATTCCCGCTCAAGATCTGTGAGTCATTTTCTTAAGTTTTTTGATAATTTTGATAAATATTTTAATTATTATTTTTAAAATTTATAATTATTTATATGAATTCTTACCATTGTTATCAGTGATGCTGTTATTGATATTATATTACTTAATACTTTTAATGTTATTATTAATAATGTTAGTGTTATAATAAATATATCATAAGATAATGTAATTCAAATAGCAAATTGCATATAGAGAGTAATTGTCTCAATAATATAATACTTTGCAGGCAAGCAAATGTTTGTTATTCATTTAGCTAGTGAGAATGTTTTGTCATATCTATGATACTTTGGTCAAAAGTTATCAGTAGGAGCCTTTAATCTGAACATAGAGTCAATATTAGCTATTCAAAAAAATTGTCAAAATCAATAATTTCTTCTTTCATTAAATTTTTAATGCTATCTATAAATAACATTGGTGAGCTCAGGTGTTTTGAAAGAATGGTCGGGTTATTTTTAATAATCATTAATTATACTATAATGCAATATGCAAAGAAAATACTATATTGCATATTCTTAGAAGTTTAATTTTTTTAACTGAATTATCAGCTAATCTGCCTAAGTTTTATCTAATTTTACAACTCTGGCACAATCCAATATGATTACAATATCAGTAAATAATGGATGTTTTTGTGTTTTTTTTAGGCAGTGGCTTGATATTGAAACTACCAGTGAAAACCTCAGAAGCCATAAAAAGATATACATTTTAATTTTTAAGAATGACAAATCCAATTTCAGTCAACTTTATTTTTTAAAAGTACCTTTACTTAATTTAAAAAAACAAAAAAGAACAACATTTTTAAAAAAAAAGTTATTGTATTATGATAAATAGACATATTCACAGGAGTATATGTTTGTATCATATTATATCAAAAGTTATTATTAATATCATATGGTTTTTAATATATTTTATAAGGCAAATACAATTTTTTTTTTAAAAATTGTGAGTTATTATGTTAAATGTATTGATATGATAATCTATATTTTTATTTATGAAATTTAAAACTGATTGACATTTGATATAGATTATAAAGTGACTTTTCATTTCAAATTCTAAATTGTATTTGTTTGAATGAATCTGCTTGTATGTTAGGCATGCAAATGCAGTTTTTTCTTCTAATTGTACTTTTTACTCTGGTTATGATAATTGCAAGATTTATAATTAATTAACGAATCCCAAAAGTCTTATAGTAATTATTTAAAAAATATTTAAAAAAAAGGAAAGAATATTAATTTAATACATTGCAATTGCTGGGTGCTGTTGTCTTTATAGGAATCATTCATTACAAATGTTCTGTTTTTAAAGCACTTAAAATCTGCTGAAAATTTAAATAAACTTTAATTTTATATATAAATATTTTCTATAAACTGCATAAATTTGTTTTAATGATAATTATATAAACATTGTTTCAGAATATTTTATTTTTGTATAAATAATTAAATCAGTACACCAAAACCTTAACTTCAGATAATCTCTCTCTTCTCTACTTGCACAGATCCCTTTTTAATTTAAAATGTTGATCAGTTTATTTCAATTGTTTATTTTTTTGCTTAGCTATTTTTAGAAGATTTTAAAATATTTTTTTTTTGACTTTATGAAAAACAGAATAAAGTAGTTAAAAGCGATTGGTATTTTTAATTAAAAGTATTTACTGAATCTGTTTTATTTAAATTTTTTTATATTCATATTTAAAATTAATTCAAAGCTAAAATCGTATTAGGAGCTACTCTCTCTATATGTACTTATTAAAAATATATACTTCATATGCTTTCCTAATATTTATTACTTTCAATATTTTGACATGGATTGCAATTAAATATCATAGATATAGGGAGATAAAACACATTTTGATTTACAAAAAAATATATTTTCAAATTAGATAAGGGTTATTTAATATAAAGTTATTTATAGTCATTTTAATTGCTTGTAGAAATAATGAAATGAATATGGCCATTTAACATAAAGAAGACAAAATTTTAATAATTAAACACAAATTCAGATTAAAATGCATTATAGTTATTATTAATTTCTGGAAGGACTTAGTTAAGGTAATGGATGTATGTATATATATATATAATTAACATTGCTTTGAAACAAGTTAGTATAAGTAGATGTAATTAAGAGAATTCTAATTTAGTTTGTGTGTATAACTTCAATTGCTACTTCTTAGCAGATAATGAAAAATCTTGAAAGTTTGAAGGATAATAGCAGGTTAGTCCCTAATATTTTCTTCATGGCTAGCTAGCCAACTTCATACAGAGCATCTCTGAAATGCCTTAGTTCAATAATCTGATCATTGAATGTCTAATTGGCAATAGAATTTTAATATTATTGGGATTAGGTTATAAAAGAAAAATTGTCAATCTTATAAATATCACTTACCAGAATTTCAAGAATAGAATAAAGGATCTATTATCAAAACAACCTGCAGAACATTTATCTGAGTTTAGAAAAAAAATTTAAAATGAAAGCTTCATGTCTTTGATTATAAACTTGATCAATCCAAATTTAAAACTGTAACCAAATGCCATATCAGAAATCTTATTAAAACGTAAATTATTCACAAATAAAAAAATAAAAGAATTTAGTAGATATTGTTATAATTATGGACAAATTTTAGTTTATAAATCTATTGTATATTTATTATTTGTTTGTTTATATGCAATTTTTTTATTTATACTTATTTCTTAGATATGGATTAATGTTTTATATTTATAAATAATGAAGATGTTTCAAGTAGCATTTTAATATTAGCCTTAGATAATAATTTTTTATATTTATTGATGATCAATAGTATTGAAGTAATAAATGAGAAATAGTTAGTTTAATAAAAACTTAGGAATTTGAGCCATAAAATTCATTATACACATATATCCCTCTTAGCACTTGTCTTTTATGCTAAGATTCACAATAGTGATCATCATTAATTTGCACCCACTATTTTGATTTACAATTGATTATTCATTATAACAATCTTAAAAAATGTAAAAAAAGTTTTTTTGGTAGCTGTTTGGATAGTTATTAATCATCACATGGTCACTATTCTTTTGCTAGCACATAACTGTTATTAAAACAGGCAAAACTCCTCTCCATACAGTAGTGCCAGTCAGTGCTAACCAGAGTAATCAATGGATGCCAGAAGGCTTATGCATAAAATTCCTATCTAGTACCTACTTATCCTATATCCCCAGACTAGTTTCTGCCTTGTGGCCTTCGTCAGTGAGGAGCTTTGGATCTGAGAGCACTGCACCTAGATCACTGCCTTGTGGCCTTCGTCAGTGAGGAGCTTTGGATCTGAGAGCACTGCACCTAGATCATAGGATCTAATGCAACCTTCCAGCAGCCACCTTTTATCTCTACTTAACTACAAAACTATGAGAATAAGGTTGAAAACACAATAATATTTTCAATCTAAGCTCAATAACTTACATATTCATATGGGCCTGAACCCAGTTCAGTACCCATACATTTTGGTATCTTTGGCTCTTTAACAACCATAGCCACCACTATCCTATTAGGTAGGTTATGACTATGTAAGCTATTGAACTTTGATTGAAAATATTATTGTGTTTTTAATCTTATTCTCATAGTTTTGTGGTTAAGTAGAGATAAAAGGTGGCTGCTGGAGGGTTGCATTAGATCCTAAGATTTAGATGCAGTGCTCTCGGATCCAAAACTTCTCACTGATGAAGGCCTTAAGCCAGAAACTAGTCTGGGGATATTGGATGAGTAGGCACTAGATAAGGATTTTATGCACAAGCCTTCTGGCATCCATTGATTACTCTGGTTGGCTCTGGGTGGCACTACTTTATGGAGAAAGTTTTGCCTGTTTTAATAACAGTTATGTGCTAGCATAAGAAATAGTGATCATGTTATGTTTAGTGGTTTGACGCCAATCCTGCTTAATAGGATAGTGGTGGCGATGGTTGTTAAAGAACCAAAGACAACAAAATGTATGGGTACTGAACTGGATTCAGGCCCATATGACTATGTAAGCTATTGAGATTAGATTGAAAATATTATTGTGTTTTCAATTTTACTCTCATAGTTTTGTAGTTAAGTAGAGATAAAAGGTGACTGCTGGAGGATTGCATTAGATCCTAAGATCTAGGTGCAGTGCTCTCAGATCCAAAGCTCCTCACTGATGAAGGCCACAAGCCAGAAACTAGTCTGGGGATATTGGATGAGTAGGCACTAGATAAGGATTTTATGCACAAGCCTTCTGGCATCATTGATTACTCTGGTTGGCACTGAATGGCATTACTGTATGGAGAGAGTTTTGGCTGTTTTAATGATAGTTATTAATGTTAAGTCATTCGAAAGCAAAATGCTGACTTTCATACTAAAGACTCATAATACACAATACAGTACACAATATTGTTTTATATACAATATTTTGATTATAAACTTAAAATAGAATTAAAGAATGTACAGTACAGGATTTTATTTAATTTTCATCCATTGTCTTTGCAAGGCCTTCAATTCTTCATTAATAGTATATCCAAAGATTTGCATCATTAATGATTACCAAATGCCAAAAAAGTGTTTCATTCAATATGATAGATAATCAAAATCATATTTTAATGACATACAACAATCAAATGTATTAATACTATATTAAAATTTTAAAATGTACACATTAGTTTTAAAACTATATACTGTATTTACTCATTTTTATGGATTAAATTTTTTACTAACCATATTTTGCTTGACAAAAGTAACAATCATTTTATTGTAATTTAGTTATTATAATTATTTTGAAAAAAAAAAAAGATTACATACTAATGAAGTTTGTATCATCAAAAATTACTAAATCTAAATTAAAAATAACAATCTACTTGCTCACTTTTAAACATCTCATAATGCATCATACATGAATAAAAGTGTAGAACTGAAAAAAAAAAAAAATGAAAATTTTTATTCAGCATAAAATTGTTAATATAAATATATTTTCAGTTTAAAAAAAATGTATGCAAAATTGCATACAAATAAACTGAAAAAGATTTATACCTTTAATATTTATTTAAATATTTGGACTGCACTAATTGAACATTTTTTAAATCATTTCAAAGAACATATCTACTGCACTTAATAAAATGCAACATCTCCTGGCAAAAAAAAAAGCCACAGCTAGCATATGTATTTGTATATAAAGTGATCTTTATTTAGAACTGCATGGTATATATTGTAAAAAAAAAAACAAATCCTTAGATATTGATTACAATACGCAAACACAGAATGTATTAGATACATTTTTTTTTCTTTTTTAGTATGTCAGAAATTTTTTTTTTAAGTAGTTTTGACAATGTGAAGTATGCTAATTTTGCTCCTCTTACACTAATGATAAATAAGTCTTTATGATCAATTAAACAAGTTGTTATTAAACTTCTTTTTTTAAATTTTAAATAATTTAATCTAATATAATATAGTATTATAAATTTGAAAAAAATAAAACTTGAATGAGAAAAAATTGTGCAGAAGCACGTAAAAAAATTAACTAGTATTTAATTTCACTTTCTCATCCATTTTGCTGAACTTTTGAACATTTAAAAGGCACATTTTTCAAAATAGGAATTTTGTTTAAAAGTTTATAGCTATATACTTTTTCAATTAGAATCATGGTTACAACTAATATCACCATGAAAACATCAGGAAAATCTCTTGAACTTGCAAACAGAAATGGGTATTTTAATCGACTGGAAAGAGAAGGAAATCACGATATCCTCTATGGGTTTGTCCACATTTACCTTCGCCACTATTTTTAAAAACCAAGACAACTTAGACACAAACTGTTCAAACTATTATAGATATATCCAAACTGTCCAAAATCATGAAATCACAGTATCCCATATATAAAAAAAAAACAACCAAGAACCATGTCAAACATCCATTCTAAATTTTTTCTGTAGATTCTCAGCTTTCATCTGGTGCAAAACAATGAACCTTAGAATAAGCAATTCATGATTCAGAAAATTAAACAATTATAACTGATGAATGGATCATGGAAAAAACAACTTTAAGATCAGGGTTTTTTAACATAGTATAGTTTACACAAGTATATAATGTTCATTGATATGTACTAGATTAAGGTGTTTGGACACAGCTTATAATGCAATTTTTAGCTGGAGTAACCAGCCAATTTTTTTTCTCACAGGAAACCATTACAACTACTTGATCTTTATGTGATATTCTTGTTTAACATTGAGTTTTGGAGGACTTATTGTTCCTGCTAAGTGGGGTAAAGGCGTATAGTGATAATTTTGGATAAATTTGTAGTGGAATGAATGAATGTATGAAAAGGGAATAAAGAAGAATTCAGATTTCTCTACAGTTTTATTTTTATACATGTCAAATAATTAATGCTTTGTTATGACTTTTATAAAAAAAATTTTTTTTTTTTAAAAAAGGGGATGTATTAATTGAGTGTAATAATTTATTTGTCAGTGATTTATATAAATGTTGAACTTAGATATAACTATATATGTTATATATATATTGTTATATTTTAAAGAATATTTATAAAAATGCAACAGCAGCAATTAGATTACATAATGATACTGGGAAAGTCAACATTGAGAAAGGTATAAGACAAGGTGACTCCATATCTCCAAAACTTTTTACAGCAGTGCTGCAAGAAGTATTTTGTGGATTAAAATAGGAAACTAAAGGAGTGAAAGTAAATGGAGATTATTTAAATCATTTAGATTTCGCAGATGATGTAGTTGTTTTTGCAAATAATGCTTCAGAGCTGCAGGAAATATTGCAGGAGTTATCAGATGAAAGTAAGAAAGTAGGACTAAAGATAAATGTTAAAAAGACTAAAGTAATGTTTAATTGATTTGCTCAAAATATGAAAATAAAGATTGATTATGATGAATTAGAAGAAGTTAACAGTTACAAATTATCAGATGAAAGTAAGAAAGTAGGACTAATGATAAATGTTAAAAAGACTAAAGTAATGTTTAATTGATTTGCTCAAAATATGAAAATAAAGATTGATTATGATGAATTAGAAGAAGTTAACAGTTACAAATACCGGTGCTTGTATTATAGATAAAGTTGCCGTAGGATGGCGCCGTTTTCATGCTAAAACTATAAAATCTGAACATTTCAATAGTTTAAAATAAAAAAAAAATCCAATGCAAACAACATTTCAATACAATTCAAATACAAACTCTCTCATCAAGCCGTAATTACTTTATAAATTGTGCGAATTCGGAAAATGTATTTGCTTCCATGCAACATACATGCTGTACTGCGATGCAACATAGCGGCCTGCATTCTGTAGCGCAACAAAAAAGTTGTACTATTGAAAACGCGGGTCTGAACGTGTCGGCCACGGAAACAGCATTTTAATGTGTTTTGGCACGAAAAGCGCGACATAGAGTAGTGCCTTTAGCTAAAAGATGAGTACCCAAATACCTTGGTCAGATTATTAATACAGATGGAAAGATAATGGAGGAAATTAATCATAGAATTAAACTTGGTTGGAGTGGTTTTGGTAGAAATAACTTGATACTAAAAGGAAATATGCCTATGTGTTTGAAAAGGAAGGTTTTTAACAAATGTGTTTTACCAGTTCTTACTTATGGATCTGAGACTTGGACACTTAATAGAAGAGCAATATAGAGACTTCAGACCACTCAAAGAAGTATGGAGAGATGCATGTTGGGAGTAACAAGAAGAGATTGAAAACACAATGTATGGGTAAGAGAATAAACAGGTGTTACTGACCTCATTGAAAAAATTAAAAAGATTGAAGTGGAGTTGGGCTGGACATATTGCTAGAAGAGATGATAATAGATGGACAATTGAAATTTTAAACTGGATTCCAAGAGATTGTAAAAGACCCAGAAAGAGACCACATGTGAGGTGGATGGATGAAATAAGAAAGTGTGCAGGGGTAATGTGGAGAAAAGAAGCTAAAGATCGGAGAAGATGGATTAAACTTGGAGAGACCTTCATCCTGCAGTAGATTGGTAATGGTTGATAATGATGATGATGAATTTTATTTTTATCGATTATCAATATTAACATCAGGCAAGAATATAGTATATAGTAATATGTTATGAGTATATATATATATATGATTACTAGATGGAGCTTTACCAATAGCTCCTAACAAGCTTTGTTTACATAAACACCGAGAGAGATAGAATTCACTATCTCTTTCGTTGTCTCCACCTCTAGACCACCTGGTTTCGAGCTAGTTGACTCATATCAGTGAAGGGTTGGAAGACTAGAAACTGGATCTAAATACCAACTCTAAAATCAGCATTTATCAAACACGTTTCTATCAGTTTGAAAGCATGAAATTTATCAGACACATAATGTCTTGAAATCCAGCTTAACAAACTAGATAGCTATATGGGTCTGAAATCAGTTCAGTTTCACCATATAGTAAAAGCCTCTGCAATATATATCATTGCAAAAACCTTCAAGGGTACATTTATGATAAACAAAACAAGTTATAAATTTCATGACTTGCTTTTAGCTTGCATTTTATGATCACTAGATGGAGCTTTACCAATAGCTCCTAACAAGCTTTATTTACATAAACGCAAAGAGAGATAGAATTCAATATTTCTTTCATTGTCTCCACCTCCAAACCAGCTGGTTTCGAGCTAGTTGGCTCACATCAGTGAAGGGTTGGAAGACTAGAAACTAGATCCAAATACCCACTCTAAAATCAGCATTTATCAAACATGTTTCTATCAGTTTGAAAGCATGAAATTTATCAGACACGTAATGTCTTCAAATCCAGCTTAACAAACTAGATACCTATATGGGTCTGAAATTAGTTTCACCATATAGTAAAAGCCTTTGCAAGTTACGAAATTTATAACTTGTTTTGTTTATCATAAATGTACCCTTGAAGGTTTTTGCAGTGATATATATATTGCAGAGGCTTTTACTATATGGTGAAACTGAATTGATTTCAGACCCATATAGCTATCTAGTTTGTTAAGCTGGATTTGAAGACATTACGTGTCTGATAAATTTCATACTTTCAAACTGATAGAAATGTGTTTGATAAATGCTGATTTTAGAGTTGGTATTTAGATCTAGATTCTAGTCTTCCAACTCTTCACTGATGTGAGCCAACTCGCTTGAAACCAGCTGGTCTGGAGGTGGAGACAACGAAAGAGATATTGAATTCTATCTCTCTCGGCATTTATGTAAACAAAACTTAAATTTAGGAGCTATTGGTAAAGCTTCATTTAGTGATCATAAAATACAAGCTAAAAGCAAGTTACAAAATTTATAACTTGTTTTGTTTATCATATATATATATATGGCTTGTGTGATCAAGTCGAAACGTCAGTATATTAATATTAAAAGTTTTTAACATGGATGAACCCGCAAAATATGTATTTTATATATATGAATCATATTCTTATTCATAAGTTAAAAATAATGATATATATGTTCATTGCTTACTTTATTATTTTCAGTATATTACCGAGAAAGTCTGACATATGATTTGTTCACTTTCTCTCTTTATATATATTATAACTAATTAAAAGAAGTAGTGTGACCATTTCTACCCTATAAAAAGAAATGTTGCCATTTCTAACCTTATGAAACTGTCAGAGATTTTTAATATCTCCACCATCCTAATGATGATGAAAACATCTTATGGCTAAGCTCAATGGGTTATTAGTTAAAGTAAAATTTATGACAGAGATATGCATTAAAATACAAGGGAATTTAAACTAAATGATAAAAGCATATTATTATACTGTAGACAAATTAATTAAGAAGAGGAAAAATCTCACTCATTCTTAACACTATCTTTCATCATATTAAAATGCATTCCTTAAGTAATATAAGTATTTACATGTGATATAAAATCTTATAGTGAATTTTTTTTATTATATCTTCTCGAAATATCTTAAGGAACAAATATTAATCACCAATCCATTTTATTGCCATAATCTGGAACTGACATATTCTTCTAGAGTAAAAACAGTATATTTTTCTTATAGTACAATGAATTATAATTAGTTTCTTAATGTCACACTATTGACTTTTGCAATTATAAAATTAATTTGAATAATCATGAAATAATATATAATGACTCGTCTACAGAGAACATGGGATTTCCACCAACCAAGAGAACAAGCTGGATTTAAAAGTGGTTTTAGTACAGTAGATCATATCCAGGTACTGAGAGAAGTTATAGAAAGGATAAAGGAATATGAGTTACCATTATGTTTTGGATTTGTAGATTATGAAAAGGCATTTGATTCTATAAACATTTCTTGAGTGATTAAAGCTTTGGATCATCAAGGTATAGATCCAGGATATTGTCATATTTTAAAGAATATTTATAAAAATACAACAGCAACAATTAGATTACATAATGATACTGGGAAAGTCAACATATAATATTTTAAGATGCTTACATGCTTGATTCACAACTTTTGCATACCTAGGTCATTGAACTCAATCTCTGTCTAGAGATCTAATTCTTGTTTGAATGAATGTGACTAAATTAGTAAGTTATGTAATATTGTGCACATTCACATCCATGTGAAACATTCAATAATAGTATAATAGAGAATTAAGCATGTTTGAGTGAATATAAATTAAATGAATAAGTCATGTAATATTGTGCACATTCATGTCCATGTGAAGTATTTAGTAATAATATTATTATAGAGAATTAAGAAAACATCAAGAAACACCTGTATTTATTATATAAAATAAGATCATCCTTGACGGTGTTTTTGGTAGAACACCATCTATTGTCATAAATATAAGCGTTAGCAAGTTTTAACTTGTGTTTTTGTTTTTCATAAATGTACCTTTGAGGTCTTTCTTGCAATGATATATATTGCAGAGGCTTCTACTATGTGGTGATGCTGAACTGATATCAGACCCATATAGCTATCTGGCTTGCTGTGCTGAGTTTGAAGACATTACGTGTCTAAAAGATTCACGCTTGCAAGCTGAATAGAAACTGTTTCATAAACGCTCAGAGTTTGTGTTTAGATCTAGTTTCTTATTCCTGTCCTTCACTGACGATAGCAAATAGCTTGAAATCATGATCTGAAGGTGGAAATTAAGTTAGAGATAGTGAATGCTTGCTCTGACGTTTATGTAAACAAACACGCTTGATGGTGTTTTTGGTAGAATGCCATCTATTGTCCTAAATGTTAAATATAAAATTATTACACTATAATGTTAGAATTGAGATTTGGTAATATCATTTTTTATTTGTCAGGTTATTTTGAATATGATAGGTTTAAATTGACTCTTAAACTTTGTAGTTAAGAAGTGTTCTTTAATATATGTTAATAAATATTATTTTTGTTTATGATTAAAAATTTATCCTCTGGTTAAATATAAAGAGAGTCTCATGTTTCTCTCTCACTTAACTAGCATTAAAATAGACTTGGATATGGCATTTCACAGATAAATTTCATAATATTTTATAGAAATGATATGTAAATAGCATAATATATATTTAGGTTACGTCACGTTCAAGGTATTAATTCAGAAGTATCACTTGGGGGATGTTCATGTATCCATTGTTACTTCATATTAATTATTAAAATAAAAAGATATTTAAAAAAATGCTGTTTTTTTTTTTAAATATATAAGTAATTGCTGACTCTTGGTTTTAAAGGATGAATAAAATAATGATAATCGTTTATATATAAAATAAAATAGAATTTCATATAACATTACAATACTAACCAAAAACAAAATTTTACTAAAATTCTTCCACAACCATGGTTTCATCTACTAACATATAGATCTTTTCAAGTGAAATTCAACTAAATGTACAAAATATATATACAAAAGAAAATAGTCTTCCCATCATTTACTTCAAAAACCAACTTCCTTTAACATCAAAGGATGTCTTCATGAGATTGATGGCCTTAGATTTAAAAAATTTTATCAACAAAGTTTTTTTTACTCTTTTTTCATTTCACACTTTTCATAAAAAATAACCCCTGCATTGTCAAAAAATATTTTATGACCTGTATTCAGTTCATGAAAATATAAAGCTGAGTTGTGATATCTATTTTTAATTCTACTCTTAATGAACTTTAACTTTTAATAAGACTTACTTTACTTTGATCTATATAAATTTTGAAAATAATGGATTGATACTGATAAATGTGTTTGTGTTCATATATATTGTAACCTCAACAAACTCTCATTTAATTATTAACTTCACTTTATGTGCGCCAAACTTCACTTTCTATGTGTTTAACTTTAATTTCCTTTCATTTCATTTATTTCAATTAGCTAATTGATTGAATCTAATATTAACCTTAGGATCAAACAAGGATGGCTAGTGTGTTTATCTGCTGATATTAATAATAAGACTAAGTATACCTGGGCGTCCACCAGAGATCGTCATCCATGCTTATGACTATAGAAGATAATGGAGAAAGTAATTAAATTGTCTCTCAAAAAAAAAAAAAAAGAAATAATAATAATGTTGATAAAACCATTCAATTTATTGTGGTCTTGGTTTCAAACCTAGCTTCAATTATGCAAATGTTTTATGATAAATTTATTACTAAATGAATAATAATGAGACAACTTTCTTCCACAACTTTAATATAAATATCTGATCTTGAGTGGTAACTACGAAAATGTTATATATATTTTTAATTTATACATGTCTGGAAATAAATTAATAATCAATGCAGAGAACTCATAATTTATGCTTACACTATAAAATTATTATTTAATTTAATATAGGATAAAAATATTATAAATAAATTCTTCCCATTTAATTCCATTACTTTATTTTTCGTTCTTAGCATCTATCACTTTCAATAGCTACAATTATATAATATGGAATGTCTGTGTTATGTTCTCTAATCTGATAACTCTTAATCCTATTTCCTTAAACACACATATTAACCTTTCAATCAACTATCAATTCATGATCATTATTATAATAATAATATTTCCAATTTTATTATTTATGCTACTTAACTTCCAAGCTAACTCTTATATTTAATAATTGAACTACTCTTTCTCAAGATCTAGATCTGCTATGAGGTGGAAATTATGAATGATTACATTGCAATGGATATGATCCCAAAAATTTGCTAAACTAAATTTTGATGTGAATTTACTAGTGGGAATCATATTAAACATTGAAAGCAGGAAAGGGATTTTATGTCTGCTCCCAATATTCATAACATTGCAATGAACCAAATGATTAAATTTAATAAACTTCTATTAACTATTTTCTCTCATCTTATACTAATTTATATAATCTGCTTGCCCAAATTTAATTAATAATTTTAAATCTATTATATTTTGCCAAAGTAAACTATGGAAATAAACCATAGACATTAATCATATAAATCGATCAAGAAAATTAATCATGTAGGTAAAGTATGGAAATAAATCCTAAAAATAGATTATGCAAATTAATTATGAAAATCATCAATATAAAAATGAATTATATGAATCAACTATGAAAATAATCAATATAAAAATGAATACTGTAAGTCAATCATGGAATCAATCAATATGAAAAATCAATAATTTAAATTTAAATGTGATCTAATATTAGTTTCAGATATAGGTGCGGGATGTAGATTCTGGAGATATTTGAAACATTAAAACACAAGACACAATGTAATTTCATAACAATAACAAATCTTTATTACAATAATAATAAAAAATAAATAAATAAAAAAAACAACAAAACACACTTGTATATAATATCATTACACTCAAATATTATATGATAAGAGATCTACTTAAGAATGATACTGATGATATGAATACATATTTAAATTAAATAAATTTCTAAAGAACTCATTCATTGTTTTGACCCAACCTTTAATTAAATATTAAAACCGCTTAAGCACGGAATTATTCCGTATCTTTAACTTTAAGAAAAACCTATAAATTCCTGCTCCCCCTTTTTATTGCAGTCATCAATTGGACTATTCCAAAATAATTCTCAATTTTAATTATTCTAACAAGCAATAATAAATAACTATCAATGTTAATTATTTCAACAAGCAATAATCTTTTAGATTTCCTATGAAAAGGATGATGTGACATGAAAAATCTCTTATTGGTCCTGCAAATAGGTTTAAATATCAAACCCATAATTTTATGTTCATGCATGTCAAATATTCAGCCTTTCATTTCAATGACTGTATACATTTTAATAGGTCAGCATGTTGCCCCAGCTTGACGATATTCAATTTACCATCTTTCGCAAAATCGACTATAGATCGGTCAGCTTCCAAATTAAAATCTCTGTCATTCCCTTCATCAACACACATACATCTGACTGAAATCCTCATCCGGTCAAAGCGACTTTTATCCTGCCCTACACAAGAAAATACTCTACATATTTCATATCACCATGCAGTATTTTATAACGCGCACCCATCAGTGTCTTAGTAAGGGAAATTAAATAAAAACAACAACAATTCCCAACTTCAAATGTCTGCATTAGCCAGAGAGAAGTCTTCTCTAAGACTTAGAATCATGTGAAGAATTCTTTCTTTACACACTTAACTCTATATAGGCGTGCACAACATTTTCCACAACTCTAGCAATAAAATTCCCTACTTTAATAAAAATAAATGGAGCTGGAAACTGGTCCAAAATCTCCTCTGCACTAGTGAATAAACTATGAGATAGTTATTTCTTATCTATCTCTTCTGAGATGGTAAAATAACTCTACCTCAGTAATAACAAGCATTTATAACTTCACATATGCACGCACATACATCAATTACAGTCCAGGTATAAATGTCAAAAAGTCTGACCAGATCATGAATCAAATCCATGAATTATCTTAATTTTAAAGTCAAGTGCACAGCAACACCCATCCACTATGTATATTAACAACAGATCAACATATTATAGCATAACAATGATTTTTCATATGATCATCCAATCATTCTTCATATATCTAATATTAAGCATAAAATTTTGTCAACAAACAAAAAAACTATTTTGTATCTCTTTTTTTTAAAAAAAAAAATGTAAGCATTTATATTTCATTATCATTATATGTTAACAATTTTAAATCCTTTTTTTTCCTTTTTTACTTCAATGGGATCAAAATCATTTTTCCCCCCTTTAAACTTTTTTAAAACATTTAAAAAAAAATTAAATTAATATAATCGTTAAAGTTTCTATAAAACATGCTACATATTATATAAGTAATGCAAAATAAATAATAAATATTAAACATTACAATTGTCTCTTTCCATTGTCTCTTTCCTTCGAGGCCAAGTTTGAAGACTTGAGATTATTGTCCACCAGTTAATTACTATTTAGTTCATTTTTGTTTTGGAGATAGTTATATAGACGCACATACTGAAATGCACATACTATATTTTATTAAGATGTAGCCACACTGATAATAAAAAAAAAATTAAAAGAGTTCTGCAGATTACTTTTCCATTTTGAAGACTTTGTTTCCTGGGTTTGAATTTAATTGTTTTTCCTTTCCTTTTTTTCCATTTTAGATTTAAAACACAGTCAAAACAAGTAGAGTTTAATTATTAAATATGGATTGGCTTTTTAACATTATATAAAAGTTTGATGCTCTCTCTTTAAACAAATTTTGCTAAACCAAAAGCAAATATTAATGTGCTGGATACAGAGTCTTTTCTTAAGAGCTGATTTGGTCATCATCAATTGACTTTAGAGAAAGACAAACATACACCTATTATATATGAATTAGAAATTCATATTTAAGTCACAATTTTACACTTAAGTATATAGTCAATTCTTTGAGAGAACAAAAAATCAGAGTAAACTTTTTAGAGATAAAAATGGGCAAGTTAAATTTGAATCAGTAAGTCCCACCCCCTTCACTTTCTCCAGCCTTTTTATGGCACAGAGAGAAAAAAAATATCTATCAGTTTTCCTTTCTATGTTTTTTTTCTCTAATTTTAATTAAAATTCTCTCCCAGAACTGACCATTTAAAGACCATTTGTTAACTGTCAGCTTTAACTTCTTACCCCATCTCCAATTTTACCACATGGCCAAACACATTGGGTGATTTATGAAAACCCCAATTAAAAGAAAACCAATTAAAATACTATCTAAGATTGCTTGACAATTTTTACAAAATAAATGTTAGCTAAATAATTTTTTATTTAAAACTTAAATTATAGAGCTGCGAATAACAAATCAAAACCAATTCATTTCACACTATATTACCCAATAATATACACAATATATAAATTTCTATAAAATAAATAAAATAAATAAATCTATATATTTGTATCATACACACACATACACATGTATGCAGAATACTAAATAGAAAACTGCCTGTTCAAATCATATGAGCATAAAATACCCATTATAATTTCTTATAATCACAAACATAAAATATCCATTATTCACATTAATATAAAATGTCTTTACCAATTTTTTATAATTTTAAGCCTATTCTCTTGAAAAGAACTGTCAAACTAAAGCTAATTATAATTAATTCAATTTCAATCTTCACTAACTTTTTATTGAT
This sequence comes from Epiperipatus broadwayi, assembly GCA_028023455.1. Taxonomy (NCBI): domain Eukaryota; kingdom Metazoa; phylum Onychophora; class Udeonychophora; order Euonychophora; family Peripatidae; genus Epiperipatus; species Epiperipatus broadwayi. Next base: position 4,723,526 of record JAQFVV010006283.1, read on the forward strand.
AAACATTAAAATTCATGAAGACTCTTTTAGACACATAAATATTTATTTTTTAAATATTACAGTGCATATAAAAAAAACTCAATTTCCCTTTCATTAAATAGTGCTAAGCTATATTTTACACAAATACAAACTGTATCTATATATGTTAAATCTAAGCTATACAGTTACTGACTTTTCCAAATAAAACTTTTCAACTTTTCTTAAATTAATAAAAATTTTTTTTGCCTATAAATAGTTTATTTCCTTACAATTGGTTTATATATAAAATAAACCAAGGATTGCAATATATATATCATCACAATTTTCAACATTTATCAATCCATTGCAGCAATTTCAACCCATTTCTCCAATATCTAACCTCTTTTCTTCACATCACCCCAACCCATTTTTTTATTTTATTCATCCATCTCACGTGATTTTTCTTTATTTGTTTTTTTTTCAGTCTCTTGGAATCTAGTTTAAGATTTTAACTGTCCATTTGTTGTCATCTCTTTTAGAAATATATTTAACCAACTCCACTTAAGTTTTTTAATTCTTTCAATGATGTCAATAACATTTGTTTGTTCTCTCACCCATGTATTTATTTTTGATTCCATCTAGCTACTCCTAAAATGCATCTCTCTATACTTCATTGAATGGGGTTAAGTCACTATATTGCTTTTCTGTTAAGTTTCCAAGTCTCGGATCTATAAGTAAGAACTGGTACACATTTATTGGAAATCTTTTTCAAACATGTAGGCATATTTGCTTTTAATATTAAGTTATTTCTACCAAAAGCTCTCCAACCAAGTTTAATTCTGTGATTAATTTTCTCCATTCCATTTTATTCCCATACATAGCAATAAACTGGCCAAGGTATTTGTAGTTGTTAACTTCGGTATTCGTCGAAGAGCTCTCACATTCCACTGGATGGCACCGTTTTCGCGCTAAAACACATAAAAATGCCGTTTCCGCGGCCGACACGTTCGAACCCGCATTTTCTATAATACAACTTTTTAGTTGTGCTACAGATTGCAGGCCGCTATGTCACGTCGCAGTACAGCATGTATGTTTTACGCAGCAAACACATTTTCCGAATTCGCACAGTTTATAAAATGGTTACGGCTTGGGGAGAGGGTGTGTTTTTTTTAATTGGATGGAAATGTTGTTTTCATCGGATTTTTTTTTATTTTAAAGTTTTGAAATGTTCAGATTTTGTAAGTAATAATTAACAGACTTTTTACACCGTAGTGTATTGAAGTTTTAAGTAGTCAATGTTGATGAGATATATATATAAAGTGAGTTGTAATTAGGTAATGAGTAAAGTAATGTACTGTTCATAACATTCCACAAGACAATGAAGTTGTAAGGTGTGTATATTTTTGAAATAAAAAAGAGCGTTAACACAAAAATATCCCGTAAGAAAAGTAGAATTGTACACATTTTTTAAATGTCATAAAAAACTTATATTATAAACATTTTATATATATATATGTCGTCGTTTAAAAAAGTTTTAGTTTCTTTCTTTTCTCTGACTACTGTTATACTTTGTTGAATATAGTTTACGTTTATTGTTACCATTTATTTTATAGATGTTAGTAAAAAAAATATTTACAAAAATACGATTTTGATATTTTTTATTTTAGCATTACAACAGAAAAATAACCCTAAACCTAACCCTAAACCTAACCCTAAAACTAACCCTAAACCTAACCGTAACAACTTTTACTTTTAGTTGTCATTCTATTTGAAATAAAAAATAGCGGTAAACAACAACAACAACAACAAAAAAAGCTGTAACCCCAATAAAAAAATCTCCGATAGAAAATTGATTTTTCTAATAAAAAGCAAACCAAAAAAGACAAATCAAGTTGTAATTTGTTTATTTTATTTTACATTTATTATTATCATTTAATTTGTATACGTTAATAAAAAATAATATTTAAAATTAAATAATATTTAAAAAAGACGATTTTCTTTTGTTTTTATTTTCGCATTACAAAAAACACATCAAAATGATTATAATTAATGGCCCGGGAATGATCATATTTTATAGTTTAAACGTGAAAACTGTGCCATCGAGTGGGATATAGTAGCTATTCGAAGACAACCTTAACTTCTTCTAATTCATCATCATCAATCTTTATTTTTTCTTCTGGGAAAATCTATTGAACATTACTTTAATCTTTTTAACATTTACCGTTAGTCTTATGTTTTTTTATTTGATAACTACCTTGCAACATTTCCTGAAGCTCTAAAGCATTATTTACACATTTTTATTTTTTATTGAATTGTCATTTTTCACATCTATCATTCCCAAATCATGATTTTTATCCAATTTTTCCACATGGTTATTTTTTTTTTTTAAATTTGAAACTACATTTTTATTATTTTACTAAAAAAAGTAATAGTCTCATTTTTTTTTTACTTATTTTTAATTTAAAGATTATGTTCACTTATTTTTCCCTTTTAATTTTTATTTGTTCTACAAGTAGATTTTTATCACCAACAAAAATATCACATGATCTTTGCTTACACATTACATTTGAATAGGATTTCTTTTACTTTATTCCTACCATTTTTTGTAAACTTGAATAATCATTTGATCTGAAATAGTAATGAGAAACTTTGATATTTGGATCTAGTGCACTGATATTTTGGGTTCAGTGAATGTTTACTCTAGCAGACATAATTTATTCCATTTTATACTGTTAAAGCTATTAGCCTAAAATTCAGAAGGTAATGTTTTGAATCTAAGCCAACTTGCTTGCATAATTATGTAGATCTGACCCTAGTTCATTATCTAAATATTTTGCAATCCTTAGTTTTATAATGATTTGTAGAAACCTATGTTTTTTGACAGGATTCTTATAATAACAAACATATCACTTGACCTATGACTACGTATTGCTTTTAGTTAGAAAATTTATTTCTGCTCTCATTGTGCCATTAAGTTTAAACTTCAGTAATTAATAGAGGCCAAATGAATAGGTTAATCTGGATAGGTATTTATTAAGCACTACCACCTGGCATCTATTGCTTATACAAAGTAACAGGACTGGAGTAGGAATAGTAGATTTCTACTTAAAAGTAATAGAAGACAGAGATTGTGTGATGGTTTGCTGATGCTATAATAGGTCCATGGATGTAAGTTTTTAATTATTCAAAAACTGATGCCATAATAATATGAGGCCCTGAACTGATATCAGATTAATATAAGTAAGCAAGTAAGTTGGCTTAGATTTAAAACATTCAAGTGTTTTGAATTTTAGGCTAACAGCTTGATATTTATTTGAGGAAAAATGCAATAGATCCAAAAAATCTTGGTGAACTAGATCCTCCTCATTGATAAAAGATAATTTAGAAACTAGTCTGGAGATATAGATTGGACAAAGCTGGGTAGGGGATTTATTAGGTAATACTATGTAACAACTTATTGATTGCTCAAGTTTATATAAGATGACAAAACTGGAATAGAATGAAAAGATTTTGTTTTTATAATTTAGATCATTTCATTTTTTTTTTTAAAAAAATTAGAAATAAAAAATTGATTAACTTGAAAGTCTTAGGCATAAATAGTGAATATAAATTTTGATAGATCAGAATCTGTAGAAATATTTGTTGAAGCACAATATAATTTTTTTTAAAATTTTAATAAATTTAAATAATATTTTTTTATAAGAAAAATAAAAAGTAGATAAAATTATTTTCATTTTTGATGATACTAAGATAATTAATATTAACTCTATTTTTAAAATATATATGATTTTAAAATTATGGGTGCCAGTTTATTTTGTTATTTACTCAAAGTTTCATAATGTACAGTGAAGCTGTGAACTATTCTATAATTTTGTTCCAAGCCCTTCTTACATTGATTAGAATAGAATACATTTTTTTTATTGAACTGAATCATACAATACTTTTGGATATACACAACACACACACACACACATATATATATATATTTAACACATGCTTTTTCTATATTTATGGTATGCATATATTAATTAAAATTATAGTAGAAACAAAATTTTAAAAAATTAATATATAATATATAAGGGATTTGAACTCAGACTTTCACACAACCCTCAACTCTCTGAGCCATCTCATATTGCTGACCAACCTGATCACACACATGTTGAAAAGATAAATAATCACCAATATACGTATTTCGTGCTAAAACCAGCACTCATCAGTTGGTCCAGATTCCCATCTCCACACATATATACATTCAGTGCTCAGCTTTATATTAAGATAGCAAATCTTCACACTTTAATGGACAGAGCGCTGATTATATATATGTGTGGAGATGGTAATCTGGACCAACTGATGAGTGCTGGTTTAGCACGAAATATATATTATTTATCTTCTCAACATGTGTGTGATCAGGTTGGTCAGCAATATGAGATGGCTTGGAGAATTGAGGATAGTGTGAAAGTCTGAGTTCAAATCCCTTATATATTACATATCTATATGTGCAGGTGTAAGCCTGTACAGTGTACTAATTTAAAACACAATATAGTTATTAATAATAAATTGAGGGCTGCAGAAAGGAGTTTGCTATTAACTGAAAGAAGACCCTTTGATTCCTCTTGGAGGCCTTAAAGGAACCGAGCAGGGCAAATTCCTAATGTCCACTCCATACGTTCTTGTCATTGCAGCTGTTATTACTATGTGATTATTCATATAGTATACGAACATGGATGGGCTGCTCACCAACACACGTTAGCCAGCGTGGTGAGTTTATTGGCTTTTTACCTCTGAGTTTAAGATCAAGAAACACCATGGTCTTTCTTCTCAGTGCCTGATAAGGCAGAATGAATGCTTGTGTAAATGATAAATATTTTTCCAATACATATATACAATTATGACAGACAAAAATAAAGCATGGCCCTTATTCCCAGGAGGCTGTAAAGTCACCAACCAAGGCAGCGGTTGGTGGCCGAAGGCGGAGGATGCTAAGAATCCCCTGATTGCGGACCCAGGCTGCCATTTGATGACGACTTTTTATTTAGGTACTTACAACTGCAGATTACTTTTAAGTGAAGGAAGATTGCAAGAATTAGAAGAAGAACTGTCTTATATTAAATGGGACATTATTGGACTTTGTGAAGTTAGAAGAAAAGGAGAAGAAACAATTGATTTAAAAAGTGGACATATACTCTATTATAAAGGCACACATATTGGAAATACAAGTGGAGTAGGATTCATTATAAATAAAAAGTGGAAGAACAATATTGTGGAGATTGATGGTGTATCGGACAGAGTGGCAAGATTAGTTATACAACTTAATAGCGGATACCAAATGCAGATAATTCAGGTTTATGCCCCAACAAGTTCTCATAGTGATGAAGTAGTAGAAGATTTTTATATGGATGTACAAAAGGCTTTTGATCAGAGTAAACAACATTTTAAAATTGTTATGGGAGACTTTAATGCTAGAATTGGTAGACAAATGAAAGATGAAATTTCTGTAGGTAATTTTGGTTATAGTAATAGAAATGAGAGAGGACATAGACTTGTGGAGTTTGCAGAAAAAGAAAAACTTTATATTATGAATTCATTTTTTGAGAAAAATGTTAAAAGGAAATGGACATGGAAGCATCCAAATGAAGATACAGCAGAATTGGATTATATTTTGACTAACAGAAAATACATATTTCAAGATTGTAATGTTCTTAATAAATTTAACACAGGAAGTGATCATCGATTAGTAATGTGTAAGTTACGTGTTAATGTAAAACTAGAGAGACAAAAATTATTAAGAAAAACAATATTTACAGTTGATATTCCTAATCTTCAGAAACATTCTAATGAATTTAAATTAGAACTTACAAATAGGTTTCAAGTGTTAGGAGATTTTGAACATGATTCAGATTTGAATGAAATTAATATGAAAATAACTGATACACTTTTAAAAACTGCAACAAACATAGCTGTTAGAAAAAAGCAGCAATTGACTAATAAAATTTCTACTGAGATTAGAGAATTTATGAAGAAAAGAAGGAATATGAAGATATACAAAAATGATGTATTAAAAAGAATTGAATATCTCGAATTTTGTAAAATGGTACGGAAAAGAGTTGAAAATGATATAAGAAAGTATAACTGTGAAATAGCAAGGAAAGCTGTAGAAGAAAATAAAAGTCTCAAAAATGTTAAACAACATTTTGGTATTGATAGGAAATTTATATCTGCAATAAGAAAAAAAGATGGAATTATTACTAAAAAGAGAGATGACATCATGAAATTGGTAAAAGATTTTTATCGAGAATTATATAGTAATAAAGAACAAGTACCTCCTATATCTATTACATCATCCGAATTGCCCAGAATTTTAAATGAAGAAGTGAGACATGCAATTAAGTGTATGAATAAAGGAAAGGCTCCAGGAAATGATGGAATTATAATTGATATATTAAAAGAAGCAGGTGAAGAAATAGAAACAATTTTAGCAAAGTTATATACCAAATGTCTAAATGATAAAGATGTACCGGAAGATTGGAAGAATGCAGTAATAATATTAATATTTAAAAAAGGTGATAAAGAAGATATTAGAAATTACAGACCTATCAGCCTTTTATCAGTTTTATATAAAATTTTTACCAAGATAATTACAACTCGTCTACAGAGAACTTTGGATTTCCACCAACCAAGAGAACAAGCTGGATTTAAAAGTGGTTTTAGTACAATAGATCATATCCAGGTATTGAGAGAAGTCATAGAAAGGTCAAACGAATATGAGTTGTCATTATGTTTTGGATTTGTAGATTATGAAAAGGCATTCGATTCTATACACATTTCTTCAGTGATTAAAGCATTGGATCATCAAGGTATAGATCCAGGATATTGTCATATTTTAAAGAATATTTATAAAAATGCAACAGCAACAATTAGATTACATAATGATACTGGAAAAATCAACATTGAGAAAGGTGTAAGACAAGGTGACTCCATATCTCCAAAACTTTTTACAGCAGTCCTGCAAGAAGTATTTTGTGGATTAAAATGGGAAACTAAAGGAGTGAAAGTAAATGGAGAGTATTTAAGTCATTTAGATTTCGCAGATGATGTAGTTGTTTTTGCAAATAATGCTTCAGAGCTGCAGGAAATGTTGCAGGAGTTAGCAGATGAAAGTAGAAAAGTAGGACTAAAGATAAATGTTAAAAAGACTAAAGTAATGTTTAATCGATTTGCTCAAAATATGAAAATAAAGATTGATTATGAAGAATTAGAAGAAGTTAACAGTTACAAATACTGTGACAGTCAGATTATGTATGCTGGTTTAACCTAGTTCGAGTCCTAAGCGAAAGTACCTCGAGGCCACTATACGCGAAATATTAAATAAAGAATATAATAACCTCTGCCCTATTTCGCCTATTCTCGGGGCTAATTCACGAACCAACAACACCATCTGAGCCACGCATAAATTATTTTTCAACCGGCCACAAAGCTTAGCAACAGCGGTAGAGACATGGACGGGAAATCCTAAGGAGCTAAAGGCTAAATGTGTAAAGTACTTAAAATATGTGTTGGTGTTTGCGTTATGCGTGCCTGGATCATTGACAAGTAAAATAAAGCATTTAATATAACTAAGAAACTCAAGTTTTTGATAATTAAATAATGTTTAATTACTGGCTTTAAAATATGAATAAGGCTTTAATGGCCTCCGCTATTCCCCTAAATTACTGCCACAAACTAATTAGACAATAAAAAGAAAACAGGTTAATAGGTTTGCGGTCAAATTCTTTTCTTCCCCATTTTATGAAAATTGTCAACTCGATCTTCTCGATAAAGTACGATAGGTAATAAAACCTTTCGCAAAGCATTTCTTATGGCTTTGCGCGAAAAACCGGGTTTAAAATTAACTTAGAACGTATATAGCTAAATCAAATATACGTGACAAGCTAATGGCGGACAAAAAAGAGGCGTTATCAAAAAGATCAAGTTGGCACACCAAAGAAACTGACTTGGATTTAATTAACAACATAAATAAAACTGGAAAGTGATTTCAAATGACAAAAAAAAATTAATTATTAAATTTAACCGCAACGAAATACTAAATCTAAGGAAGAATAGCGAAGGTAAAAAGGTTACATATAGCTAGATCATCCCAAAATATATTTACGGTTAATTCATAAAATGTTTACATAGCAAATACATATAATTCAATACAACAATAAGACAATATGAATCAAAAGTAGCATACGAGATAGTTTAATTTAGGAGATACTTTACCGTCCTTTTTCCGTGATGTTCCCTACGGCGTCCGTGGCTTGATCCGACCGACGATAGGTGTTTGTCCGGACAATGAAAATATGAAGTATGGCTTCCATAAAAAGTTCTCAGACACGGCATAGAGTTCAGATGGTTATTGATTGGATGTTAAGGCATTTTGGATGGTATTTAGGAACCTCGGCGATAGGCAAAGCTATGATTTGCCTAGCCAAGCATATCCATTTTCCTCAAAATACGGTTGGTTTTAACTTGAGCCGGTTCCAACTTCTCCATTGTTTGAAAATGACAGCTGTATAACTTTTTTTTTAAGCACCAGCTAAATGTGAAGCAAAATCTAAAGGATTTCTCCCAAGAGAAATCTGAATGTACTCTCCAGAAAACTTGGAATAAAACAGCAAGAAAAATCTTAATAAATCGCCTTCACAAGCAAAATCAGAATCAACTGACTCATTCAAAAGGAAAAGTCTCAATCATCTCTTTTGTTCTCCCTACTATTTATACTTTCTCTGACAGCTACCTTCCATTGTTTGTATGATCTGAGATCTTGATAAGCCTCCCCATGCTCCTTTGTTTCAAAGCAACACTTTCTAAAAATAACTTTAACTTTTTTACTCTAACTTTTTACTTCAAAGTTTGAATTCTCTTAATTAAAAAGAAAGAAAGAGAAGGCCATCTTTAATTACACTTGAATGGCTCACTAATTAAAACTATACATTCTTTTAGAAAATGTTGGCAGGCTTATCTCAAAATCAAATCATACTAAATATTTTAATAAAATTTGAACAACAATATATTATTATTTTACAATAGCATAAGCATTTTATTTCAGCAGAATTTTGCATTAACTCATATATATACGCTAGATGTATATATATGTATGTTTGACTAATAGGTTAAGCAATTTTTATCAATAGAATGAAATTTATTTAAAATAAAATATTTAACTGTAATACACATTTAATAAGCATAATTATTTTTAACTCTAATGCAAAACCCTGCTGATATTGAACTATAAACCTAATTTAGGTCTACAATACTAATTAAGTTTATAGGAAGATGTGAAGCATGGATTGGACTTCAGATCCATTGCTTCAATACCTTGGTCAGATTATTAATACAGATGGAAACATAATGGAGGAAATTAATCATAGAATTAAACTTGGTTGGAGTGCTTTTGGTAGAAATAACTTGATACTAAAAGGAAATATGCCTATGTGTTTGAAAAGGATGGTTTTTAACAAATGTGTTTTACCAGTTCTTACTTATGGATCTGAGACTTGGACACTTAATGGAAGAACAATACAGAGACTTCAGACCACTCAAAGGAGTATGGAGAGATGTATGTTGGGAATAACAAGAAGAGATCGAAAACGCAATGTATGGGTAAGACAACAAACAGTTGTTACTGACCTTATTGAAAAAATTAAAAGATTGAAATGGAGTTGGGCTGGACATATTGCTAGAAGAGATGATAATAGATGGACAATTGAAATTTTAAACTGAATTCCAAGAGATTGTAAAAGACCCAGAAAGAGACCACATGTGAGATGGATGGATGAAATAAGAAAATGTTATAGGGGTGTTGTGGAGAAGAGAAGCTAAAGATCGGAGATGGATTAAACTTGGAGAGACCTTCATCCTGCAGTGGATTGATAATGGTTGATGATGATGATAAATAAATTGAGGAAACACCCACACACACACATATATATTACTGAGTGTGTGCATGCTCATCGATTTTATGAAAAATAAGAATAAAAAAAAGAAAACTTCAGAGGCACGTTTTTAAGTCTTTAAAAAAGGTAAATAATGAAATGGTTGACATTTATTGAAGTTAAATACATTCAGAGCAATATTCTTTTTTTCAATAACTCTTTTCTCTTATAGAAACCTAACAGATTAGTCTCTTTATCAAGAAATTATGATTTCTGTAATTGTTTTAATTATTTTTGAAGTCATTATTAATTTTAAGCATGATCAAACATTTTGTAAAATTTTTAGCATTAATACTAGAAAATGTTTTACTATGCAAAGTACTGCATACCAAATTTGGAATTTGATAATAAAGGAAGAATCAAATGTATGTGCTTTCAACATAAACCAAAGAAATTTAATTAATGAACATGATCATTGCTTTCAAGTTGGAAAATGGTTGCAAGCAAAATTGAAAATTTGTTTACAAATTTTATTTTATTTTTAAACATAATGATATACAGTGCTCAGAAATGGAAAGTGGTTGCTTGAGATTATAAAATGTATTAAATTTGCAAATTTGACTGTTTTTTTTTTTTTTTGTTAGTTTATTTAAATTTTTGTTTGTTTGTTTATACTTCTTTTGGGTAGCATATAATTGAAGTCATGTTCTTTGATACTGCATAGTTTGTGGCTTCACTGTACTACCAAATGGTGGTATAACTATTTTACAAATATTTAATATATTTTTATAAAAAATCTGCAAATAATAACAAAAGTAATTCATATTGCATTAAATGGTGGGTTGGAATAAATCTATCAAATGTGATTATAAATTAGCAATAAATAGAAATCAGATTTAGTATGTAATGGACTTATTTATTTGTACAAAAAGAATTAGAATTGCAAAAACCATAAAAAAATAATCCATAACAAGTTAAGTGATAATAATAAATGTGGCAAATATAATTATAAATTAATAATATTTACAATCAAGAAAAAATATTTCTAACTTCACTCAAAAATATAATGAGCTTTTGTCATGAAATTTTCTAACAGAAATTGATTCAAGCATGACTGGAAAGGTTTTTGAGATTTACCTTCATTTTTTAAAGATTTTGCATTTGGCTTCTGCAAGAATATTCTATGAACTGTGTTTTGGGGTTCATTCTATATTCTGGTGATTTATAGAAGAATAATGGAATCATCTATTATTTGAATATACACGAGGTAACATGACTGAGTGTAAAAGTGTGCCAAATACATACTGCCTGTCAATAATAGGAAATAAAATGGCTGATTGTCATTGTACATAGAAATAATGGTAATCAAACCCTTGCTTCAAATCTAACATCCATGACATATCTACCCTAGTTTTATGGATTTTTTTTTCTGAAAAAAAGGAGAAAGCACATAATTTTTTATAGTTTTTCACATTTGTATTATGACCTTTTATTAGGACCAAGGTTGTGGCAAAATGAGCTTGTTGGCATATATTGAATGAACAAGTTCTTGCGGTTTCAGAATGAAAAAATACTCCTGTTTTATAACATTGCATAAACTGAGTTTACAATTATTTTTTTGCTATATTGGAAATAAAAACCTCATCATTTTTTATTAAATGAGTGAATTGATATCATTTGTATGTATACTACAAAAGTGGAACAGATTTCCTTTCACATTTTTTTTTATTTTTTTCTCTTGCATGGGAATTTGCAATAAGCACATGACAATTGATGATTTTGTCAAACAGATTATGGTGGCCCCAAAATAGTAATGTTCTCTTTTTATTCTATATCTCCTCACAATAGATCCTAAGTCACTATTTTAATATATTAATATTCAATAATAAACTGAAGAATATGAAAATTAATAAGTAAATAATTCTAAGACAATTAACAAAATCATTGGAAAATAGGTTAGTGTAATTGGTTACTATTGTGACTTCTGATGCTTTTTGCATTATTTTCTGATATAGCATGAAATTTACATAGAATCTAATCTAAACCATTAAACTTAATATATATTGCATAATATTTGAAATGCAAGCATAATTTATAGAAATGGAATTTTAAAACTCCAAGTATATGAATTATGTTTGTATTTCAAATATTACAGATTCAGCCTGTACCCTGTCCACCCCTCTTCTGTCTATTTCAATGGATAAGATCCTTTACACAAGGAGTCTGAGTGACTTAAGTTAACATGTGTATGACAATAATATTGGCATCAACAAGGAATTGGGATGTTCCATCATCAGATTTTCAATGGCATGGATGGCTGAAAAGTTGAAGGGTGGAATAGATTGAAGCCTGACTATTAATGTTTGAAGTGTTAAGCGCTGGTTATATGTATATGTGGGGGATGATGATCTGGATTAACTGATGAGTGCTGGTTTAGCATGAAATACGTTTGTTGGAGATCATTTATCTTTTTCACACGTGTGTGGTCATGTATATCGGTTGTATGAGATAGAATCGATAGTTGAAGAGAGCTTGATAGTCCCCTAGAATTACATATATTGTATACTAAATCAGCACAAACGTATGTAAATGCAATATATACACATTTTCCAAGCAGCGAATATAGAATGTTTTGAATTACAATATCTAACAATTTTTCAACGAATAACCATTAAAATATTATCTACAAACATTTTTATTGTTTTACTGTTTTTATAGTTATTTTATTTTCGTTAGTCTCTTGAAAAATGATGTATGAAGAAATTAACATTTTGGTAAGTGTGGTTTGACTCATTCTCCAATACAATATGTTGCTTACTTGAGGAAATAAATACGGTAATTAAATTATTTGAAAGTTTTAAAGCATAAGGTCTATTTTTTTTTTTTTTTAGTATCTTATTTATAAAATTAGTTTTGACAGTAAGGTTTTACAAACTAAGTTGATAGATTTTTAATGGTTAATATGTGGAAGTAATTAAATTAGGCTTTTTTGAATTCTGACTGCCATATTTTAAGATGGTTCAAATTTCTGAAGAGTTTAAAGGTAAGAGCAAAAAACTAGGTGTGTTTGCATATTTTAAGTATATATAAACATGATCAGAAAAAGAAAGAAGTAAATTTAAATAAGATAATGTATAATAAAATTTTCTACTGTTTATCTGCATTGAAGTATGAAATTATTACGCTTAATTTGTTTAAAAATTATTATTTATAATATATACACAATATTTATAAAATTTAATGCTGTTGGCTGGGCATAAATTCAGTATTTATGAATCTAATGATATCTGGTTTAATTCCTATGTTAGCTATCATTTCCCAGGTCCACAGCCCCTGAAGAAAACGTTAATAATATTACTTGAAACATTGCATTCCAAACTCTTTCTTATTACTAATAGTAGAATATATTTAGCAAAATATAAATAAAATTTTGATTTTTCTAAAAGGAACTTGAACTTAGACTTTTAAATTCCCTACAGCTGTCTAATCCATCTTATACAATCAATACACATGGCCACATATATCCTGCCCATTCCTTTTCTGTACAATTAAATGGATATATTAAGATCCTATGTGTGAGGAGTCAGATTGATGTAAGGTCAACATGGGCATGACAATAATATTGACATCAGTAAGGGCTTTGAGGATTTCATCTTCAGATTTTCAATGATGTGGATAATTGACAAGTTGGAGAGTGGAGAATATAGAAGCTTCTCCATTAAAGTTTGAAGGTTTTCTATCTTAATATAAACTGAGCATTGATTGTATATGTGTGGGGGAGATGGTGATCTGGACTAACTGATGAGTATTGTTTCAGCACGAAATATGTTTATTGGAAATTATCTTTTTCACATGTATGTGGTCATGTGTATCAGTTGCTTAAGATGGATTGGATAGCTATAAGGAGTTTTAAAGTCTAAGTTCAAGTCCCTTATAATTACATTAAGTTTAGTATAGAAAATATACATGTATTTAAATTTATTTAAAAACATTTAACAGATCAGTTAGATAACAGAAATAATCTAGCACAGGGGTCGGCAATCTAGGGCCAAATGTTGCACATAGAACGATTATCAATGGCACTTTGATTAAATTGGAATAATAAAAAAATATATTTTAATTACAGCGCACATGTTTGCACCATCACCTATATTTTGCATATGTGATGCACATTTAAATGAAAACCATGATTCAGTTTAATTTACTAATTATTTTGTGTAATAAACCTACATCTGAACTTTGCTATTTTCACTAAAGATAAGAGCTAAATCGAATGGAAATATTTTTTTCCCCCATAGAGGATTAATTTTGCATGAATTTTTTTTTTGATGGTCAATTGATCTTTGATACTTTTGTATGCAACTGCATGTTTAGAGTAAATTTATATTCAGACAGAATATTATATGATTAATTCATTTGAAAAACTTCTATTCATAATTATGTAATAATGTATTTTAAATTTTGATGTGTTTACTTAAAAAAAAGGTTATAGTTAATGATAGTTGGGTTAATGCATGAATGAAATCTGAAAATACATGAAACTTGATATCATTCAGATCTTAAAGAAGTTAAAAATTGTTTTTTTTTTTAAATGTCTATTGTGTAATTAAAACAAATTTTTCATAGAGAAAAAATTCAAATGTCCATAGTTTTAAAGAGCAGAAGAATAAATGAAAAACTTCCAATTTCAAGTTGATATTTTATATCACAAAATGATAAATGGTAGAAGTTCATTAATCAGCTTTAAATTAAACCATTGAAATCTAAATCTGCTTTGACTATTCTGAATCACTGTACATATAATCGGCAATTTTGTAAACAATACACATTTTTTAAAATGCCAGCGAGATGAATTTTCTCCATGCCAAAGGAAATTTTAAACTTGTGTTCCGAATGCAATATAATTGAACAAAATATACTTTTCATATATGATCCTATGTTATTTTAAAATATTGACTGAGCAATAATATAAGATTGGTCATAATGGGCTTCAAAAGTATATAATATGTAGTTTTGAAGCCTATTATAAACGGACCAATTTACTATATATAATAAGATTGGTAGAATCATGTTGGCACGCAGAATAACATTATAACGTAGTTTTGGCACAACACCACTAAAAGGTCGCCATGCTCTATTCTAGCATATAACAATAATATTTTTAGTCATGTAAAAATAAATAAATCCTAATTTACTAAATTAATTTAATAGCTAATTGCCATATAATTATAATTGCCTATATACTTTAATATATTGTATACATTGTGTAATAGATTAATTTTAATATATGTTACATGATTTGATTCTTAATCACATGGTGGTGCTGTTATTTGATAATACTTTCCAAATCACTTCTGATATCAACTGCATGTAACTTGTTATATGTATAAAAATTATTTTTAAGTACTCTCATTGATTACATTTGATGATTGTATAAATGGTATTTCATCATAATGATATAATATTGCTTTATACTGCCCAATGCCATATTTATTATTGTGATAATTCAGTTCATCTAATCTCATTGTTGCTTATCTTTTTTTAAAATTTATTTTACTTACATTTCTGAGCATTATATATTTTCTAAGGATTTGGATTAACTTATAATCTGATTGGAATCATTCAGTTTTAATCTGATCATTTGTTATCAATGAAAGTTCAGTTATAAGCAGGCTATGTATTACTTATTTTTTTTCATTGTCTATAGTATTTTCAGAAATTTTTGCCAACATATAGTTCAATATCACTATTTTGCCTATCTCACTTCATTACTATATAACTTTCATATCCTTAAAGAGTTAGGATAAAAATACCATAACTTGAACATTTGTGATATTTATTTTATTTGAATATTTTTCTGAACTTTTCATTATATCTTTGCCTAGTGTAATCTAAGCTGAAACTGCTGAATATCTTATTGCTGATGAATGATCTAATGAGATAAAACTATTAAAGATTTTTGTCTCCTTAATATCAATTTTAATGTCAGCTAAATCTTTGCCATTTCATAATTAGCAGTAATAGCATACTTTATACCTTTTTAAAACTTTTCTAATAAATATCTTCATTTTCACCTATCAGTATATTATAAGCTTAATTTTTCTCATCAATTCCAAATCCATATATATATATATTTTCTGATTTGAATTTCTTTATATTTATTAATATGCAACTATGTTTAACTTTTTTGCCATTGTAAATCATCTGTTTTACACATCTGATTTAATATCCCATGTAGAATTTAATTGTAAAAACAGTGAGATGCTCTGGAATATCTATTTTTTTTAAGAATATGTTATAGATTAGCATAGCCAACTAAATCATAGATCTTGTTGTAATCAATAATGCTCATGTTGACTTGTTTTGATATTCTCTGGATCTTTCATTTATTTATCTTTAACCTATTCTGAAATCTGCTTATATAAAGCTCTGGTCTATGCCAAATGATTTTTAAAATAATATTTATTTGTGAATTAGAAATTATTTTATGATAGTTTTCTTACACTATCAAGATTTCTTTATTTGACATAAGAATATAAATCACTTTATTCTTATCTATAGATCTTTTAAGTTATTTTCTTAATTATTTGATGATAAAATTCAACTCTTTTACAGATTATTTAGTTTTCATAACATTTCTGATAGAATGCTATCTGTTTTTATATACTCATGTCTTATATATCTTGAGAGGATATGGTTAAAAGGTTAAAATATTTTGATTAAACAAAAAGCTTCTCAATATATTCATAGCTTAAAAATCAATGACATGAATTTTATGTTATTTTAATTAAAGTCTCTTGATTTCTTTATTTTAGAAAAATCTTGGATTTTTTAATTCATATTCTTTTATATTCCAGAAATACAAGTTGAAAACTATTATTCTGAAACCCTTGGTTCTTGATTTATTTTGAAGTTTGAAAATTTTACAAATTTAAACAAAATCATTTAAGTACATTATAATGACAAAAAGAGGGGAATACTTAAAAGTTATTATTTTATTTATTGCTTTAAAAATATAGTTAATTAAAAAAATAGTATTAATTGAACATAATTAAATATTATTTAATAGTTTATCATAGATGTTATATTATTTTTTTGTGTATCTATCTGGTTGAAAATGGTATTTTCATAATATCTTTAGTTTACATTATGTTAAAGATAAAATAGTATATTTTCTATAAAGCTAGCATTACCATAAATGATAAAGCTGCAAAAATATAATCATTATCATAAAAAAAAAAAAGTTTAAAGTTAATAATTTTCAATTTATTTATAAATTGTGAATTTTGATATATAAATTTTAAAGCAAAAAATAGATTTAAATTACTTTACATAAAATTGCAATTAAATGACTTGCATGCCACTCTATTTGTGAAAATGAAAATATTTTGACATTTTAATCTAAGAAAACATGTTTGGAGAGTGGTTTGTCTTTTCTAATAAAATAAATATTAACTTATGTAATTTATTATCAAATCTTTACTTAATAATAACATTGATAAACTTTAATTTGGAAATGTAAATATAATTAACATCTATTAGTAATACCATTTGCAGAATTTATACACATATATGCATGAATATACATATTTATTTATAAATTTGATATTGATTAAATTGAGAGAAATCTCATATATGTCAATTATTAATATAAAGCTATTAAAAATAGCTTTACAGTAAATAATATGATTGATTTAAATTCATGCTTTTTGGTCAAAGGGTTTCAAACAAATCTCTGTATAATAAAATGAGGTAAAGAGAGAAGGCAGTCTAATCTTTTCTCTCTAAAAAAAGTCTTATGCTTTGCCTTAAGAATATTTCATTTATTTAATAAACCATCATATGAGAAATAATTTCAAAGTAGTACACATTAGGAAAATACTGGACATATATTATGTTCAAACATATATATGTTTATATATATTGTAGCTGTAACAATGGTTATATTACGATGCAGATAAAAAAAATTGTTTAATAAAAACTCGTAAGAATTAACTAATAGATAAATAAACTGCCATTTAGTGTATGTGCATGTCACTTAAGAAATAAAAGTGTCAGACGCCTAATGATTAAAAGAAAAATTAATTTATGCATATTATTAATATTATTAAATATTTACTTTGTGATATATAAGAGAACAATAAATTACAATGTAAAGGGAGAAAGAAAAGTAGTATTGATACACTAAAGAATTGAATATTTTCACTATTTGCAATGACTGATCTAGAGATATTTAAAAATATTAATTTTTCAAATTTATGGTTTTCATAGTAATATAATCCCTATCTCTATTATATTTATTTACATCAACTTTCTCCTAATGTGTATACACGCATTATTACTATATATATATGCACACACAAAGAAATATATATATTCAGTATTTGACAGTATTTATAAGTATATACATATAAAAAAGCAATTTTATCCAATACTTAAATTAAATTATTTTAATTTTTTTTTTACTTGTAAAAGCATAAAAAAGAAAAAGAAAGAAAAGAAAAACATGATTGGTTTATAAAAATATAAAATTATGCAAATTGCTATTCATAAGGGAAACTAAATGAAGTTATGAAATAAGATATTTGGAAAAAAAAAGGAAAATAGCAATATTTTTTTTTGCAAATGAAATATCAGACAAACATTATTTTAATTAAAATGTTTAAAAGCAATATAATTAAAAAAGAAAAGCAGTAAATAATTGATATCATCATCACCATCAACCATTATCATATATATATATTTGAAGTTCAAAATTAAAAAATACCTGTCTATTCTATTCATGGCAAAGATTTTAAAGCAGTACTATAAATTCATGTGATTTTTAACCCTTGTGCTCTAATATTAAGGTTTATGTCTATCATCAATATATTTGTGAAAAGAATCTAGTAAATAAAGCATTTCAGTGATTTATTGTTTGGGAGTTCAAACATTCAAACACCAGAATGAAGAATTGAACTATGATCTACGAATCATTATATCATTACATTAAACCATGAACGGCAGAATGTGTATAGATTAAAAAAAAATAGCAAATTGTTCATTTTTAAAAAAAATGTCAGACTTAATATTTATAAAGTAAGTCATGGTTCTCAATACCTATACAAGTATGACATATATTCTACCATTGATAAGGACTATATCATATTAGAGTTATATATTTTTTTCTACTGTCAGCATGTCAACACTTATCTGATTTACTAATATTAATCTTGATACTTTTATACCCTTTGTGTAATAATAATAATTAGATACTGATTTATTAAGCAATATTTACTGTTTTCTGAGTTGGTTATAGGCTATTGTTTAAATTCGCTTGTGATCTAAAAAAATTTTTAAGGTTCAGTTGACTTGGACTTAAACTTCAGCTTGTGAACATGTTAAGCAGATTTTTTAGATCATTATATCACAGATTCCTTTTTCAAGAATTTATTTGAATAAACATTTTTATTAAAGAATCTTGTGCAGCATAAGGTATATCATTTTTGTATGTCTTTTACATCTCTTGTGTCATTAGAAAAAACATTATGAAATAGTGCAGAAAGCTAATTTTGTTTGAACAATAGGCATCATAATTCATTGTAATACTTTATGATAACTTTATTATTTACTTAATACTTTGATCACTTAATAAAAATTTAGAACCAAGAAGACATTTATTTTATTTACTCACACACCATTTAGTATTTTTTAGTGAGTAGTAATAGCAAATATTCACTATAATTTTATATTTTAAAACTGATGTAAGTAGATTTAAAATATGTGTGGTAGTTAGTTTGTTATATGATTATTGAAAATAACTTAAAATATTTACTCTGACTTTGGATTGCAGCATTATTTTTATGACAATACTTACTTTATTCCCATCTTAAACATGCCTTTGATGTGCTCCTATGCCTGTTGGTGATGGTTTTAAAAACATAATATTCAATTTTTTATCTAATAATATCTACATTTAAAAAAAAATCTAGATATAATAAATGTTAATGTTAAATAAAAATTATTATTTTTTTGTGATAATTTAATTTAACAAACAAAAAAAAAAAAAAAGAGCAAAAAAAGTTAAGAGATTAAATTCCCAAATCCAGAGTAAAAAAAAAAAAAAGTTTAACTTAGAATGATTTTACAAATGCAAAAATTAAAAAAAACAAACAGAAAAAGTAAAACTTATTTTTTTTTCTATTTATTTTGAATATGTTTTACCATTGGGTGCATTGTAGTAAAAGATACGTGATTCATACTGATTGTAATAAAATATTTTTAGGAGATTACATTTAGTTATTATACAATTCTTTTACCAAATGTTTGTTCTAAATTTAATACGGAAATCTTTTATTTCTTACTTGTTTTTTCTTTTTTAAAGTTGTTAAATAAAATCTTCTTTTTAAAAAAAATTAATCTAAAAGCTCATTCATCAGAAACTTCAGTTTTATGAATCAAATATTTATTATCTTAGGTAAATTAAAATTTTGCTTATAGCACTGTCAAGCGATCTCCCTAATTAAAATATTCACTATTAATGTTAGAATAAAGCTAGAAGATGGTCATCTCATTAAATTTTAGAGTTAAAAGTGTTTCAACTTATGTACATATTTAAATTAACAGTTTTCACATCAAAAATGCCATTAGAGTCATCCCTTTTTATGAGTTTATAAATTTAAATAGGCAATATAATAAGAGAATTGTTAAATTATTGCATCTAGATTAGGAAGTTTTAAATTCCATTCTGAATTCACACAACTTTCATCAGTATGTCTTTGATGTATCTATGTAATACATATAGTGTATTCTCCATGCCTACATTAAATCTGTATTTGTCAGCAATAGACTGTTTTACACTCCAAAAATATTTTTGTAAAGCATGAACAATGGATGTCAGCTAGTACTGCCAAACAAATTATCAGATTAATTTCTGCTTTTTGGCTTTTCTCATTTAGGATTTTTTTTTTTTTGCATAATAGCTACCATGAACATTTTTTTAATTCACAATATACTATTAAAATATATGGCTTGAAATATTTAATAATTTTTAAGGTTTTAAGTTGGTTGTCTTGTTTAGATGTATTAGATTATCAATAAGCCAATAGCTTTTTATTTTAATTACATTGACTATAATATAACTGCCATCATCTTTGAAATTTTTGGTGAAAAGATGTAAAGAAAAGCCCCAAACAAGAAGTCTGTTTGGATATCAGGCACTAAAATCAGATTATCACTTTTGATTTCAGATATGACTCAGAAGAGAAGAAAGTTTTGTTTTTTGAATCTTCCTCTTATTTATGCTCTTATTAACTTTTTTTTTTGCAGGAATAGTAAGCTGCTCTCTATATTAGGAATTATCATATTAATGAAACCAAATGAGCTAAATATGTTTGCCAAAGCAGTAATTACATTTTATAATATCTATCTCAAAAGAGACAGTGCTAATTCTATAATGATAGTTAAAAATAAATAGATAAATTGTTTGTGTTCATGCTGGCTTTTATAAATATGTGAAAGCCAGTGTGAATGAATAAATGTATATGGCAATGAATTATGATCTGTTAGTTTTTGGGTATGAGTGTTAAGATAATGTCTTTATATTTGTATTTATTGGTTGTGTTTAATGGTTCTGTTAACTGGGGAACCTGGTTAAGATAAGAAAATGGAAACAAATATTTGGTGAATATTTATGTTCAGCAATTAATAAATATGTCAGTATTTCTTAGAATTATAGAAGCAATGTGGTTAAAATTAATTTTAAATGGCAATAAAAAAATTAAGTTGATATGTAACATTTCAGGTTAAGTTTATATAAATCAACAGCAATGTTTTTAATTTTTTAAAAGTTAGAACAATAATGAGAAATATTAAGCAAAGAACTGTAAAAATTAAAAGAGAAAGAAAAAATAATTCATTAAACGATTTTCAGAAATTGAGCAGATGTGAGTTATTTGAAAATAGAATTATATGCTAGAAAGAGTTAGAGAAAATAGTCTGGAATGGTTTTATGATATTCATATGATTTAAGGTAGATGATCAATTGTGTTGAATAAATATTTTAAATTTTGATTAACATCTACAATTATAAATATTTATTGAAAGTATATTAAATTTTAGATATTTTTGTAAAATTATATACAGTTTCTTTAATAACATAGTTTACATGTTCTGCAATAGGTTATTTATGATTGTCCATAACTTTATGTAGTTACTGATTTTGCTGATGGATAACACTTGATAATGAAGGTGCTGCCCATCTATCCATAATATAAAAGAATTGTTTTAATGAGGTATGTCTTTATATTTGAAAGAAGTTAGATGTAGTATTACCCCTTTTAAGGGTTTGTGAAGCATAAAGAGAAGTTGGAATAAAAATAATCAAATGTTTTGCATAGTATTAGAAAGCCCAAGTTTTTAGAAAGTGATTGAAAGAAAATTAATTACTCATCACTAGGAGTGAGATTGAATTCATTTCTTGAGTTACAATAGCTACAAAATCATTAATTTTAGGATGTTATTTTAGTGCTGCTATCACTTCAGCTTTTCTCTGCTATTTTGTATTTATCTGTGATGCTAGTTTATGAGTGCACTTTTTCTTGTGTAAAAATCAGAACTAAAATTATTAATTAAAAAAAACAACTGAAGATGTCAGTATCAATAATCTCATATAAATATCACTTAAATTTGAATCTCAAAGCAAACCAACAACTCCCTAATTGGTTGCATTGTGATATAAAGAAACCAACAGCATTACTGAATGATAGATTATTTAGCCCTAGGCATTTCAGCGCATGCTGTATTGTTTTGGTATTTCTGAAATAAAAATTTGTAATTTTCAATAATTTTTTTATATATTTAATCTTACTACACTGTGACAGATATATTCTTGTTGGTGAGAGATTTGTAAGCTTTCAACATTTGAGTTTAATATTAAACAGTCATTCTATATCAAGATATGATAAATTGAATTTGATTCAGTAGTAATATGTATTTACAAATGAAATAAATTCGAAAAAATCATTTGTGTTTGAACTTAGCATATATAGAAAAAATGAGATTGTGAGAAAAACAAAGAACTTTTATTATTATGTAATCTTGAGGAGCAGATTGGTTTCTAAAACCAACAAAATACTTTTTATTATTGACATTTGTTTTTAAGATCTAATGAATAAATATTAATATCTGATAAATCTATTAAATTATGCTTTAAAATATCGCAAATTTTAAATAATTTTGCAAAATATTCTAGCAGACAGTTGATGATGTGTTAGCAATCAATTTGAAAAGGCAAATCTCCCAGAATGCTCTGATTTTTTTTTGTTATTGTTACAGCTTTTTATTTTTTAGAATAAAATATATACATATATAATAAAGTTGTAATCATATACATTTTTGATTTTTTAATAATTATTACACACTTATTGTTCAAAATTTTCATGGATTTTAATACACTTTGGGCAAAAATCAAGCTTTTAGTCATTCAAAAAATTACTTGAAAGTAATCTTGCAAAGCACATGAAAATCTGATAACAAAGAGGATATTAATCAAGATGGGATGAAATTTTTTTATGTTACTGTACTTTTGAGTATTTTGATGTCTTTAGATTTCTTTTTATCTAATTAAAATAGCAGAATAAAATATACACGAATTTCTTGATTAAAAAAAAAAAAAGCAAAATATCTTAATATATAGCTGTACAAACAAGTTTTCACTTCAGCACCTTTTTTCAATTTCTTTGCCTGCAGTTTTGCATTTGGCTAAAAAAAATTGGTTAAGCTTATTAGTGTAACATATGTAAAATATTTATTGGTGCTTGTCTTATAGATAAAGATGCCATTGGATGGCGCCGTTTTCACGCTAAAACTATAAAATATGACCATTCCTGGGCCGTTGATTATAATAATTTTGCTGTGCTTTTTTGTAATGCGAAAATAAAAACAAAACAAAATCGTCTTTTATAAATATTATTTTTTATTAACGTATACAATTTAAATGATAATAAATATAAAATAAAATCAACAAATTACAATTTGATTCGTGTTTTTTTTTATCGTATATTTTTTTAATTGTGTTATGGCTTTTTTTTATTATCAATTTTCTATCGGATATTTTTTTCCTTTTGTTATGGCTTTTTTTTAATCAATTTTCTATCGGATATTTTTTTACTTGTGTTACGACTTTTTTTGTTGTTGTTTAACTAAAAAATAATAATCGTAATAAAAAGTAAAATTTCTTAGTCTATTTTTTATTTTTTACAGACAAAGAGATATTATGGCTATTTTTTACTTCAAATAGAATGACAATAAAAAGTAAAAGTTGTTACGGTTAGGTTTAGGATTAGTTTTAGGGTTAGGGTTAGTTTTAGGGTTAGTGTTCTGTTGTTTGTAATGCTAAAATAAAATAATTCAAAATCGTAACCGTACTTGGACAAAAGAAAGAAACTCAAACTTTTTTAAACAACAACAAACACATATAAATGTCTTCTTTACTTATTAAACATGTTTATAATATTTGCTTTTTATGAAATTTACAAAAAATCGTGTATATTTGTACTTTTCTTACTGGATATTTTTTTGGTACCGCTCTTTTTTAATTCAAAAATATACACACGGTAAAATCTTCTTTGTCTCGTGGAATGTTACGAACAGTACGTTACTTGACGCGTTACCTAATTGCAACTCACTAAAAACATAGATATTTAACATTTTCCCAATTAAAACTTCAACAGAGTTTGTTGTAAAAAGTCTTAGAATTATTACTTTAAAAATTCTGAACATTTCAATACTTTAAAATAAAAAAAAAATCCAATGAAAACAACATTTCCATTCAATTCAAATACAAACTCTCTCATCAAGCCGTAACTATTTTATAAACTGTGCAAATTCGGAAAATGTATTTGCTGGGATGCGACATACATGCTGTACTGCCATGCGACATAGCGGCCTGCTTTCTGTACCACAACAAAAAAGTTGTATTATAGAAAACGCGGGTTCGAATGTGTCGGTCATGAAAACAGCATTTTTATGTGTTTTAGCGCGAAAACCGTGCCATAGAACGGCGTCTTTAGCTATAAGATGAGTACCTATTTATTTTATGCCAAAAAACTAAGTGATTACAATTACGTTTTATTTGCAAGTATTTCTTTTTAAAAGATAAATTATAAAAACCTAGTTATGTTAAAGTGGAAGGTTTTTTTACTGGCTAATAAGAATTGCATTACCAATTACTGGTGAGGAAATGTTTTGTGAAATTTTAATAAGTTTAATTTTGAATTTTAATACATATTTTGTCTCAACTAAAATTTGTTTCCATTTTGAAAATGGAATTCAAATGATAAATATTTTGTTCAATAATTTTTATAGATAGGCAATATTAAAATTGAATACAAAAAGAACAAATATGATTGAAATTATCACTAGAGTTTTTCAAATAAAAATGGAAGGAATTGGGTTTTAAATAAGTTAAGTAGAGGTTTGATGTAGGGCTTATTTGTTATATCTTTTATTTTTTGAGAACATAATCATTAAATGGTCTAGTTAAAAAAACTTTAAAGATCAATTACAGATGATATGATTATGCTTGCAATTTGTAAGAAAGCTGTAATGAAAATTGTAAGGAAGATTATAAATAGAAAGAAATTAGGATATGGGACCTAGGAATTATAATAAATACCTTAAAATTAAAACAGTGATGGAATGATATATTTGGTTAATTTAAATATTTAGGAAATTAAATAAGCAAGATAGAAATGAAAATCCAGATTGCAATGACTAATTAAGACTTTGTATCCATTTAGTCATAAGAAGAAAATGAAATTTAAGGAAGAAGATAATGCAATTCTTAATTTATAGTATCTCATTTAGATAGCCAGAAATGCTGTATTGTTAGAGAGAGAGAAAGGATGAGAAAAAAAATGATTGTAGAATATGTCCTTAAAAAATGTTTCTAAAGCAAACATATCCTCTTACTTGGTAAGAACTATGGTGACTAAAAGAAAGAGAGGTAGGAAAGAATTATATATGGTTTAAAATAAAGTATTAGTAATAGTTTTGTGAATTTTAAGAGAAGTCATTTTAAATGGTGTAATTTTCAAACAGTAGAAATGTACACCTGGGTCTCTTTTTACGCGGACTTATTTAACACGATTTTGAAGTTACGCGATTCGTGTTTCACCGGAAGTCAAACTCCGATAATGCGCTATTACTTTAAATAATAAATTTCGAGCACTTACGTTATATTGAAAGTAATAGCACATTATTGGAATTCGACTTTCATCTTAGTAATTTCAATATTTTCAGTGCTTTATAATAGTAAGATTTTATGCAATAATGAAATTAAAATCACAATTTCCACATTTTATGTATACACACATTAAAATTTACAAGATTATAATGTAAATTTGTTCAAACATTGTGCGTGTTAATTTTGCATTTTAAATCACATTCTGTTTTTGCTTTTTAAAAAAGAACTTAATCAATTATTAATCATTTAGTGTCCGCAAGTTTATTTTTAAAAGGTGAATAATAGCAGTGGCACAGTTAAAATTGAAAATTAAAGACAAAAATAAGAATTTAATTTTTAGTTGTTAGATTAATTACTAATTACGTTGTCACCAGAAAACCATTAACACAACATGATATAAAGGCTGTAGAGTTGACAAAGATTATGTTGTGGAAATGGGATGGAGCAGAATATGGGAAAAATTAGACTGGGGAATGTAAAATTAAGTAGCTAACAAGTTTTTCTTGGTATAATTGCTGAGAGATTCTTGACTTCGTTTAAGGAGTAGCCACATCACATCTGAAGAATCTGTTTTTTTTTATTAGTTTGCAAATGAACCTGTTTAACGGCAAATAGCGATAATAATTAAAACGTGTATAAAAAAATGTAAATTATTGTAAATTATGCATAAAAATATATTGTTTTGAATAAAATTACATATTATAGTTAAAAAAAGTTTGTCTTGTATCAATTTTTTTCAAATTTGAACTTTTTTATTAGTCATATTTTATTTCCTTATTTTTTTTTTGCGCGAATTTTAAAGTAATTTTACGTTGGTGCTTTGCTTTTACGCGAATTTTGAAAAATCACAGACCGCATCCCCCCCTTTTCAATGTAAGTTATGTCTGAGGAACCTATCTATCGCATAAAATGAGACCCAGGTGTATTTATAACTCTGGTAGCTTCTTTATATGAGATAAAAAAAAAATTATCTACTGACTGATAAAATATTTTTATGTACATTTTCTTTTTAAATACCTTTTTTTTTTTTTTACTATATCAGAACTATTTAATTCTAATTTGTAAGATTCACTATTTGCTGTCAAAGGTATATCTGGGGAATTAATGCAAAGCACAAACACTATGTTGCATATTAGCAATTTCTCTGTCATTTGAAATATATATAAACTGTGAAGAGAAAGTTAACTCTTTCCTTATAAAGCTAATAAAGATTAGTTTTATACAAGACTTCATTTCTGTGTATAATATTTATCAAAGAATTGACAATTGAAGTAAATAAAGTATATCCTTAAGTATTTGCTTAGATTTTGATAAATAAATTTTTGAATATATAATTTAGATTTAACATTGGACTATAGGCTTTAAAAACATTTATTTCATATTGGACAATTTCTGACAATAAAAGTAGTCTGAATACCAACCTTACTATTATATAGAGAAATGATTTGATAGCAATCATGATTTTTTTTCTATGTCTACTAAAGTTTTTATTTGAATATTTTGTATTACATTTGGTTGCAGTTCATTTAATGTTATGTGGACTTGATAACAACTGCATTTTAATAGATTAGATTGACTGATTATATTTACATTTTATGTTTTTTTTTCCCACTTACAAATTATCTTGTCTAAAAGAAATTATGCATGTGACATGCATAATAGCAATTAAATAACAGAATTTAATTTTAAAGCAGTTCATTAATTAGCTGTAAACGAATGGACTTTATAATAGTCAGTACTTTGAGATGGACAATGCAGTTAGAGATATTTAATAAAGTAATATATCATATTATATATATATATGTGTGTGTGTGTGTGTTTATAAGGGATTTGAACTCTGACTTACAAACTCCCTTCAGCTATAGCACTCCATATTATACAATTGATACATGTGAAAAAAATAAATGATCTCCAGTATATGTATTTCTTGCTGAACTAGCACTCATCAGTTACTCCAGATCACCATCTACACATATATGTAATCAGTGCTCAGTTTATATTAAGATAGCAAATTTTCCAAAATTTAATGGACACGTGTCAATCTTTTCCACTCTCCATCTCTTCGGCCATCCATATCATTGAAAATCTGATGATGGAACACTCAAAGCCTTTGTTGATGCCAATATTATAATCATACCCATGTTGACTTTTAAGTCACTCTCACCCCTCACAGCTATATAGGACCTTAATATGTCCATTTAATTATACAGAAGACAGATGGGCAGAATACAGGCTAAATATGTAATATTCAAATATAAGTATATTGTCTATACTAAATTAATGTAATTATATGGGACTTGAACTCAGACTTTCAAGCTTCCTACAACTATACACTCCATCTTATACATCTGATACACATGATCACATTCATTTGAAAAGATAATTGATCTTCAATATCCATATTTTGTGTTGAACCAGCACTCACCAATTGGTCCAGATCTTTGTCTCCCACACATATATACAATCAGTGTTCAGTTTGTATTAAGAGAGCAAATCTTCAAACTTTAATGGACAAGCTTTAATCTTTTTCACTTTCCAACTCATCAACCATTCATATAATTGAAAATCCGATGAAGGAAAACTCAATGTCCTTGTTGATGGCAATATCATTGTCTTACCCATGTTGACCTTAAGTCAATCTGACCCTCATATATAAAACCTTAATATGTCCATTTAATTACACAGAAGAGGGATGGGCAAAATACAGGCTGAATATGTAATATTCATATATAAGTATTGTTTATACTAAATTTAATGTGTGAGGGATCAGAGTGACTTAAAAATCAACATGGGTATGGCACTAATATTGGCATCAACAAAGGCTTTGAGTGTTCCATCATTGGATTTTCAATTATATGGATGGTTGAAGAGTTAGAGGGTGTAGAAGAATGAAGCTTGTCCATTAAAGTTTGAAGATTTGCTCTCTTAATATAAACTAAGCACTGATTATATATATATGGTTGGGAAATGGTGATCTGGATAACTGATGAGTGCTGGTTCAACACGAAATACATATATTGGAGATCATTTATCTTTTTCACATGTATGTGGTATGTGTATCAATGGTATAAGATGGAGTGTGTAGCTGTAGGGAGTTTGAAAGTCTGAATTTATGTCCCTTATAATTGTTTTAAATTTAATATAGATATTATACTTATATATGAATAATACATATTCAGCCTGTATTCTGCCTATCGCTCTTCTGTGTAATTAAATGGATATATTTAAATCCTAAAGTTAACATACATATGACAATAATATTGGCATCAACAAGGGCTTTGAGTGATACATCATCGGATTTTTAATGATGTGGATGGTTGAAGAGTTGAAGGGTGGAGAATCATAATATAAACAGAACATTGATTGTATATATGTGTGGGAGATGGTAATCTGGACCAACTGATGGTGCTGGTTCAGCATGAATTATATATATTGGAGACTCGTTTATTTTTTTCACATGTATGCGATCTTGTGTATCAGTTGTATAAGATGGAGTGTATAGCTGTAGGGAACTTGAAGATCTCGGTTCGAGTCCCTTTAATTAGATTAAATTTACTATAGATAATATATTTGAATATTACATATTCAATCTTTCTGCTCATCCCTCTTCTGTGTAATTAAATGAACATATTAAGGTCCTTATATATGAGGCATCAGAGTGACTTAAAGTCAACATATGACAAATAATATCAGCATCAAAGGCTTTGAGTTTTCTATTATCGGATTTTCAATGATATAGATGGCTGAAAAGTTAAAGAATGGTGAAGATTGAAACTTCTCCATTAAAACTTTGAAGGTATGCTATCTTACTATAAACTGAGCACTGGTTGTATATATGTCTTGGAGAGGGTGATCTCGACCAACTGATGAGTGCTGGTTCAGCACAAAATATGTATACTGGAGATCATTTATTTTTTCACTTATATGTGGTCATGTTTTTCAGTTGTATAAGATGAAGCACATAGCTTTAGGGGATTTTAAAGTCTGAGTTCATAGACAATGTATTTATATTTGCATATTATATATATATGACTTAGTTCTGTTTGCCTGATATTATTTCTTAGCACTATAAGGTATTTAAGGAATTCTATACAAGCTTTTTATGAATAAAAGCTTCAGAGATTGAATATTAAATTTTGTGTAGGTATTATTGGAAGACAGTGATTGCTTGTGACTGTATTATGTCATTGGAAAGTACCTGAAAGTCTATAATACAGAAATGGTGATTTAAAATTTCATTCATGAACTGGGTTGTTAAAGAGATTGACTATATGAAATTTGCTATATAAAAGTATTTTGTAATGAGCAGTATGTCTGTACCTGTAAAATTATGGGCATGCTGCTTAGATAAAATGTATAATTCATTGCTGAATGAAGCATGATTCCAATCCATTTCATAATTCAGTACTACCATCCAGTAATTGTAAGGAATCTAATCTGCTTTTAAGAAAATTAATTGTTAAGTGTCTTCAAGCTTTTTTTATTATTATTTAGAGATGCATAAAGTGACAAACAATTATTATATTGGATGGATTAAATGTTATTTTACTGTAACTACTCCCCCTATTCATATTTTGTTAATTATCTACATTTTATTAATTATTTTCTTAACATAATTATTCATAAATAAAATTAAAATGAAATCAACAAATAATATTACATTAAAGAAAGTAAATTAAAAATAATTTAAGTTAAAACATATATATATATATTGTAACGAGCACATACATACGTTACATTGTTTTTTTATTAGTAAACATGAAAAGAATAAAAGTTCGCAAATAAAACTTCCTTTTTAAGAATTAAAAATGGAAAATTAAAATTCTATACTAAACTCATACATATAAAATCGCACAGATGAAAAAAATTATTAAAATAAAACTTTGTTAAAAATAGAAAAGGTATTTTAAAAACAAGAACTTAAAAAGATTTGGAGATAAAAATATATCTTTAAGTTTGAAAATAAATTAGTTGGTGTTATTGAAAAATGGAAATGATTGTTTTAATTAGTTAAATGTAAACTAGCCTTGGGCATTTAAATGTATAAGCAATGGTCAGATAGGAGAGAAAAACAATGGAATTGGACCTCAGTGAAAGGACCATCACATCGATGATGTAAGGTCGATTGAATCCTTAAAATTAATATAAAAGAAAAGTTTGGAAATTATTAGTTAGTTATTATGAGGAGAGATGTGACTATATGTGTTAGTGCGAAGTTGAAGGAGAAGGGATTGAAAAGACACACTCTTCAATCCCTTCAGTTTGTTACAAAAAAAAAAGAAAAGAAATGACATCGTTTTTTCTACATTAAGGACCAACAGTATAAGACTTCCGGATAAATAAAAAACAACGGCTAACTGGATACCAATATCTTCAGGACGGCATGGGAATTCCCTTTTCGAAATTACAAACAACTACAAAAGTGGACCTTTCAAAACCATAAGAACTTTAGATAATTCATGAACATTAAATTAAAAACTTTCCATATTTAAAATAATTGCAATAGATTCCTATCTGACCAAACTAAATTATTTATTAATTAGTTATAATTTTATTTGTTGTATTTCCTTTGTGTAAAATCATTTCCATTTTTTTTTTTTTTTGTTCTTTAAGTTTTATTTATGATTTTTGTTTTGCGATAAATTAAATTATATAAATGTTAAACTTAAGTCGGCATGAATGGCTATATAGATTTGTAAAGTTATATTAGGGGAGGGTAATCTTAGGTTATTTGTTTTGTAGTTGAATTAGGTCAATGGATTGGATATATTGGTGTAATTAGTAGATGTAGTATGAGGTTCGCTACGGGAAGAATCACTTTATACGCCACACACTTTCTTTTTGGCCTATGGAATGCGATTCGTAAGTCGGCAAAATGACGACAGTCCTTTCCTATGGAGTTTTTTTTTTTTGCTCTTCTTGTCAGATAGATGTAGTATTCCTATCTGACGAGAGGTAATTTCTTCTCTTAACCTTTTGTGCTGCTGTATTTCATATTACATTGAATGCATCAATATATCAGATGAATTGATGTTAGTTTGACTGCAAACTTTTGGCCTAAGATTAAATAAGGATAGAATATTTTCTTTCAAATGCAAATCTATGTATTCATACTCGACACTCTAAATAAAAATGCATTAAATTTAAGTTGGGTATGGACGTTGCATGGATTCATTATCGGTTAATTATGTTTTTGGTTTTCATATTTGATCAAAATATATAGACATTCGGTAAATAATGATACCTTATGGTGAGTATCTAAAATGTATTTATTCGGATGTCTTTTAAGCTATTGGTGTTTCTGCAGTATCTTATGATGAATACCATTGGGTTTCTTGTATTCCCTATGCAATTGATGGTATCAATGACTTTGTATTTTGATCGTTTATGTTTATTTTGAAATGTTTTTTAACCGTGTAATCTATGTAATTGATCTATACTCAACATTTTAAAACAAACTTTTATAAACCCATCTGTGCGAACTTATAATAGTATAAAAATTAAATGTAAATTAAAATCTAAAATCAAGTTAAAAATAAAAGTTAAAATAATGTTAAATGTTAAAGTAAACATACTAAAATAATAATGTTAAATTTTATATATATATGTGCGTAAATAAATGTTCGTGTGTGGCAGTGGCTTATTTTATTCTTTTTTTATATATATTCTTAGATAAGAATTTATGAAATATAAATCTCTGCTATTTTACTGAGCTAGTGATGATGGGCTAATGACCGGATATCAAAATATATAAAATAAAATAAAATTTTTTTTTGACTTACGTATCTGCCTACTTTATAAATTTTTCTAGGTTCAAATGCCTAGATGGCGCCCTGTAGTATAAATTACGTTAATTCCTATTCTCCGGATCGTTATAACTGGTGCCCAATGTGGGGCCAGTTATAACGATCGAAAAGAAAGTGAAGATCGAATCTAACCGCAATCTGCACTACAAGGATGCCATCTAGGCATTTGAGCCTAGAAAAATTTATAAAGTAGGCAGATACGCGCTGTTAAGATTACTCTTTATTTAAATATTCAGATCGTTAGCCCATTGTCACTAGCTCATGGAGACTAAGAGATAAGAAATAACTTGTTTAGTTTATATATAGTTTAAGGGAGGGTAATCTTAGGTTATTTGTTTTGTAGTTAAATTGGGTCAATGGATTAGATGTATTGATGTAATTAGTAAATGTAGCAGGAGATCCGCTATGGGCAGGATTGCATATATGCGCCACCCCCCCTGTTTGACTAATGGAATTGGATAGTAAGACAGAAGATGCGATCCTATCCTATGGAGTTTTTGTTTATTGTTCTTCTTGCCAACAGATGTAGCATTCCTGTTTGGTTGAGAGACAATGTCTTCTCTAACTATACTGTTCAGATGTACATTCCTGACATTATAGTATATTTAGTGCTGTTGTATTTTCATGCTACATTGAATACATTAATATATCAGATGGATTGACGCCGGTTTGACTACGAACTTTTGGTCTAAGGTTAAATAAGGGAAAGAATATTTTCTTTTCAAATGCAGATTTATGTAGTCTATTCATACTCGACCCTCTAAATAAATATTAAACTCATTATTGCAATCTATTTAAAATTAAAGGTTAATATAAAAATATAAAGTGTTAAATGTATTCCTCAAAGTTATTTATACGTGCGTTAATAAATATTGTTTCCGTGTTCATTACTGGCAGTGGCTTTTATTTTATTATATATACAAACTAAATAAGTTATTTCTTATCTCTGTGTCTCCATGAGCTAGTGACAACGGGCTAACGATCTGAATATTTAAATAAAGTGGAATCTTAACAGCGCGTAGCTGCCTACTTTATAAATTTTTCTAGGCTCAAATGCCTAGATGGTGCCCGGGTAGTGCAGATTGCGGTTAGATTCGATCTTCACTTTCTTTTCGATCATTAAGGATCGTTATAACTGGCCACCCAACTTGGGCCGATCTTTGATAAACCACGAGGGCCCTGAGTAAATTTCTTTTTCAAAATGAAATATTGTTATCTGTTTACATAAAGTCGGATACTTTAAATCTTATAAAAGCACTGCCAGAAAGAAATTGCACATATATTAAACATGAGAAAGTATAAATAATTTTAAATTGTACTTTGTTAAAAAGAGAAAGTCAAAAGGTTGCAATTAATGTTTTTTTTGTTAATATATATTATGCTTTAACATGTATAGGTGTGCACAGCCATGTGAGTTTATGATCGCAAATGTGGTACCTTACGAAGAGTACTATTGCGAATTTACTTCAGTGTAATCTTATGTAAGCATTTCAGTCAGTCATAAATATGTTGGTGGTATTTATAATTGTGCTGCAAATATACACATTTAAACCCATTATTTCTTAAAACATATTTACCTCAGTGCAACCTTCTTAAATAAATAACTTAAATAACTTGCTTGTCATGCCATGTGTAAAAATAAAATGTATAAAAAAATAGAACTCTTGTGGGGAGGAGGTGTAAACGTGGATGGTCCTTAGGAAAACGATAGTCAACATTTTTTTTTTTTGTAAAATTACTAACCGGATGTTTTTGTAAATGTCTTCGTTAATCGTGTACCGTAATTACTAACCCTAAGTAAAATATGTATTTTTTTGTTTATTTTTTAAGCAAGTTTACTGATATGTAACGGGCACATACGTACGTTACATTGTTTTTTTATTAGTAAACATGAAAAGAATAAAAGTTCGCAAATAAAACTTCCTTTTTAAGAATTAAAAATTGAAAATTAAAATTCTATACTAAACTCATATATATAAAATCGCACAGATGAAAAAAATTATTAAAATAAAACTTTATTAAAAATAGAAAAGGTATTTTAAAAACAAAAACTTAAAAAGATTTGGAGATAAAAATATATCTTTAAGTTTGAAAATAAATTAATTGGTGTTATTGAAAAATGGAAATGATTGTTTTAATTAGTTAAATGTAAACTAGCCTTGGGTATTTAAATGTATAAGCAATGGTCAGATAGGAGAGAAAAACAATGGAATCGGACCTCAGCGAAAGGACCATCACATCGATGATGTAAGGTCAATTGAATCCTTAAAATTAATATAAAAGGAAAAGTTTGGAAATTATTAGTTAGTTATTATGAGAAGAGAGATGGGATTATATGTGTTAGTGCGGAGTTGAAGGAGAAGGGATTGAAAAGACACAATCTTCAATCCCTTCAGTTTGTTACAAAAAAAAAGAGAAATGACATCGTTTTTTCTACATTAAGGACCAACAGTAAAAGACCTCCGGATAAATAAAAAACAACTGGATACCAATATCTTCAGGACGCCCCGGGAATTCCCTTTTCGAAATTACAAACAACTACAAAGTATGGACCTTTCAAAACCGTAAGAACTTTAGATAATTCATGAACATTAAATTAAAAACTTTCCATATTTAAAATAATTGCAATAGATTCCTATCTGACCAAACTAAATTATTTATTAATTAGTTATAATTTTATTTGATGTATTTCCTTTGTGTAAAATCATTTCCATTTATTTATTTTTTTGTTCTTTAAGTTTTATTTATGATTTTTGTTTTGCGATAAATTAAATTATATAAATGTTAAACTTAAGTCAGGCGTGAATGGCTATATAGATTTGTAAAGTTATATTAGGGGAAGGTAATCTTAGGTTATTTGTTTCGTAGTTGAATTAGGTCAATGGATTGGATATATTGGTGTAATTAGTAGATGTAGTATGAGGTTCACTACGGGCAGAATCGCTTTATACGCCACACACTTCCTTTTTGGCCTATGGAATGCGATTCGTAAGTCGGCAAAATGACCGCAGTCCTTTCCTATGGAGTTTTTTTTTTTATTGCTCTTCTTGTCAGATAGATGTAGTATTCCTATCTAATGAGAGGCAATTTCTTCTCTTAACCTTTTGTGCTGCCGTATTTCGTATTACATTGAATGCATCGATATATCAGATGAATTGACGTTAGTTTTACTGCAAACTTTTGGCCTAAGGTTAAATAAGGATAGAATATTTTCTTTCAAATGCAAATCTATGTAGTCTATTCATACTCGACACTCTAAATAAAAATGCATTAAATTTAAGTTGGGTATGGACGTTGCATGGATTCGTTATCGGTTAATTATGTTTTTGGTTTTCATATTTGATCAAAATATATAGACATTCGGTAAATAATGATATCTTACGGTGAGTATCTAAAAGTATTTATTTGGATGTTTTTTAAGTTATTGGTATCTCTGTGGTATCTTATGATGAATACCATTGAGTTTCTTGTATTCCCTATGCAATTGACGGTATCAGTGACTTTGTATTTTGATCGTTTATGTTTATTTTGAAATGTTTTTAACCGTGTAATCTATGTAACCAATCTATACTCAACATTTTAAAACAAACTTTTATAAACCCATCTGTGCGAACTTATAATAGTATAAAAATTAAATGTAAATTAAAATCTAAAATCAAGTTAAAAATAAAAGTTAAAATAATGTTAAATGTTAAAGTAAACATACTAAAATAATAATGTTAAATTTTATATATATATATATGTGCGAAAATAAATGTTCTTGTGTATAATTACTGGCAGTGGCTTATTTTATTCTTTTTTTTATATATTCTTAGATAAGAATTTATGAAATATAAATCTCTGCTATTCCACTGAGCTAGTGACGATGGGCTAATGACCGGATATCAAAATATATAAAATAAAATTTTTTTTTTTTTGACTTAAGTATCTGCCTACTTTATAAATTTTTCCAGGTTCAAATGCCCAGATGGCACCCTATAGTGTAGAATATGTTAAGTCCTATT
Organism: Epiperipatus broadwayi; assembly: GCA_028023455.1. Classification (NCBI taxonomy): domain Eukaryota; kingdom Metazoa; phylum Onychophora; class Udeonychophora; order Euonychophora; family Peripatidae; genus Epiperipatus; species Epiperipatus broadwayi. The sequence continues at coordinate 4,760,433 of JAQFVV010006283.1, forward strand.
CTCCGGATCGTTATCATATATATATTACTTGTATCAATTTTCAGGGAGTCAACCAAATTCCAGTTCCAGATAATGACTGGTTTATAGGTCCATTATGACTTATTTGATCTTCCATCAGTATCATGTTCTCTAATTGTTTTGATATTCACAGGGATAGAACTTTTAATTTTACAAAGCAACTTTTTTATCATATGTGATAGTTCTAACTGTTTGATGAATCTAACCTGGCTTTTGATTTATGCCAGTCATAATCATTTTTAATTATCATTTAAAGTAAGACATTTATCCCAAAAGAAGATCATTGCTTCCAAAATGTTTTATATTTAATAATATTATGTGCTATAGTTAATTTATATGTTTATGGGTTTATAAACATGAAATAATGGCAATCTGTGAATGAATGCATGCTACTTCCAATATTAAATTTAATTGTTATATTTATAAATACTTATTTTACAAGAGATGTTATTAATCTTGCTTTAATAGCAATTGAAAATTATGAATGTGCTGAATTAGATACAAAGGTAATTATTTTTAATTCTGTGAACATGACATCAAGAAAAATAAAGTTTTTATAAATTTCTTGATTCAAATGTAAATATTTGTTGATTTTAATAATCTATTCATGTTAATATGCAACATATGTTTTTTGATCCTTTTATTTTGTGTGTGTGTAAAGGATGCTCAGCTATTTTTGCAGATAAGTACTTCTAATGTAATGTTGACTATTTTTAACTTTTTTTATTACAAGGCCTATATATCTTAATATTTCAAATATAATGTTTAATAACTTCATACAAGTTGGAAATTGACAAAATTTTGTAAATGCTGTCTGAAAAATGCCTAGATACATATTTTAATGGCGAAAAGCTATTATTGTGAGATATCTTTGTATTCATAAAAATGACCTCTGATGAGTTGGTTGTCTTAAAATCAGTAGACTTTTTAAAAAATCATTAATGAATATTATATTTTGCCAAATTGTCTTCTGACTGTTGCCTATCCTTTTAATAATAATTGCTATTGATGCATTCAGAAGTTACTATTCTTTAATATTTTTAACTTTTTTTTTATCAGTGTATACAGTGAATTCTCAATCCATTATTTTCCAAAGTACCGAAGAAAATAAATAATAAATAAATGGAAAATGATATAATGGATTTATTGATTAAAATAGTTTAAGGATATATTCACTGAAATACATATATAGAACAATCCATATTTTATAATTTAAAATATTTTATGCATATTATTTTTTTAAAAGTACATGAAAGCATATACAATTTTAATATCATAGTAATTATATATATTTAAAAAATTAAGTGAATGCTAATTTGTTATTAGACAAAGGTATAGTTTTTTTTTCTAGCAATTTTGTTTTTATCTTCATAGCATTTACCTTTGATTTAAAGCATGGAATTTAATACATTTGTAGCAGATTAAGGAGGATTTTAAGATAAATAAAACATCAAAAAAAAAAAAAAAAATAGGTGCATGTAATGAGTAATTTTTGTTATATTTTTTTAATATCATGGGAGATAAAAAAAAAAAAAGAAGAAGAAAACAATGTGTTTGTAATGAAATCATCACATTTTTTTAATGCAAAATTGTAAGATTATTTTGTACATATGTTAATTTATTATTTATAATTGAAATGTATGAAAATCTAATTATAGGATCATTATTTAATAATGCTTAAATTAATTACTATTATTTATATATATGGATATATGGAACTGGAAAACAGGATAAAAAATTTATTCTACAATTAATAATAGATGTGAAAAATGACAGTTTGAAGAATGAAATATTCATAAAAAAAAAATAAAAAATATTTCCATGATGGTCATTTCAGGACCAAAGAAAGTAGACACTAGATGCAAAAGAGTGATACACATGTAAACAATATTCATCAATTGTATATAGATTTGGAATGATATTTTTTTGAAACTTGCCTAATTACTGATGAAATTGATTAAGAGATTTAAATATTTTCAGTTCTTGGAACATCTAGTATGCACTCTTTAATAACATGAAATTCTGTTCTAGATGGTGGGGGGGGGGGGTTGAGTTCTCTGTTCATATGTTTCTTGAAACATGTTTGAAATTGATTACTAAGTTTAATAATTTAGTAACTCACAACTATTAATTTGCATGTTATAACATCTTTTCCTCTTAGTTCACAATTTTATTTTGAACAGCATAAACATGAGGTATGAAAAATAACATGCACTATATATCTCCAAAGCTTTATGCCAGAGCAGCAATGCTACTTATCATTCAGATAGATACAATTTGATCAAACAAAGTTATTATGTTTAGGATTCAGAATAGATGATATCCACATCATTGATAAGTGTTATTAAATTTATCAGATCATATTTATACATAAATAATATTTTTAGACAGCTTATAGTAATCTCTTTCAAGAATTTCTTGCGACTACTATTCTAATCAGATTTGATGGGCAGTGGCTAAAGTTAATTCTATAATTTAAGTATTAATTTGATTTTAAGAAAAAAATTAAACCTATACTTTGTTTAAAATTTATATCTTCTTTTGATCATCTAGGCAACTAAACAGAAGTAGGATCCAATTTAATATATTTATTTTATAAAGTTTATGTCTGAAGTAAATAAGTTGAATTCTTTAATTTTGCAAATGAGTTTTTTGTTTTCTTTGATCACTGTTTTATGAGGTTTAATGCAATGGTAGAATGATATTCTCTAGAGTTAAAGATTTTTAGATGGATGATCAGTCTATCGTCTCTGGTGTTCGAATATTTCATGATCTGAACAACTAACCAGAAATTGTTCTCAATTCATTAACGATTTCCGTGAAACGAATTGATTTCTTATTATTTTATAATAATGATGTAAGGACTCATTAAAATTTATCATTAGCTCTAAAACTCGAATACTAAAATAAGCCGTGTTATGCAGTGACAAACTAATATTGATAATGATCAAGTATGATGGTAAATATTCTGTTACGCTTTGAATTACAGAACTTAACAATTATCATTTTATGATCTTACAACATTGTATATACTTTACATAAAATAAAGTGTGTGTGGTTTTTTAAAATAAAAAGAATGAAAACTTTTTGTAGTTTATTTATTTTTTAATATAGCCATTTGAATTTTGAAAAACAGAACTCTGATCTGAATTATAATAAACTTGGTAACACTTTTTTTAATTTTTTATATAAACAACTTAACACCACTTTTGATGTTGTGGAATGTTATATTTTTTAGAAGTATTTTGTGTTTTATTTGCATTTTTTTTTTTAAACGGGTAAAAAAAAAAAAAAATTTAAAAAGAAGAAAACCATTTAAAAATTTTAAAATCATTTTAAACTAATGTTATTTCTCTATAAGATAAAAAAAACATTTACTTTATATATATCACATATACAGCAGAAAAGCTGTTTATATATTTCTATTTTAATTTCTCTATGATTTTTCATTTCATATTAGATGTATACTTAAATATACTTCTATTATTAGTCGATTAGTTTGTTGATTAGGAGTTATAAGGACCAATTGATTTTGATTTCCAGTATCTGTCATTCTAGTATTTCATTAGACTATGCATGCTATACTTCTATTAATAAAAACAATTACAGAGATAAAAGTGACAGCAGAAATAAGAATATTGTAGGTACTTTGTTGTGTATTCATTTAGAGTGTGCTCATCATCATTTTGATCATCACTGACACATCCAAGTGATAAATGACATCAAACAATCCAGATGGGGTTGCCTGTATGTGTTAGAAATGGTTTTGGGTGGTGACTTAGAATTCAAAATGGCCATGAGCACATTCTAAATACTAAAAGCTTATAACTTCTAAAATATGAATGTTATTACAATATTGACAGCACAAGGTGCTGAAGTATGCAAGGAGGGGGAAGGATGTTTTCGATGATAGGAAGTATTGTCCAAAAGATGTAGAAGTCTGATCATACCAAGCCTATAATTTTGAAATACTAAAAGTTTATAAATTCCAAAATACTAATTATATTATAATATATGCCTATAAGCACACATTGAATAATGTAAAATTGATCATATCAAGCTCATAATTTCGAAAAACTAAAAGCTTATAAGTTCTAAAATACAAATTATATTATAATGTATGCCCATAACCATATGAAATAAAGCGTATTAATTTTACAATTAATATGATTTTTTCTTACCAGAAAGAAACTCTGATGTTGCATGCTTCCTTTGTTCCATGTAGTTAGGAAAAAAAATGGAGAGAAGAAAAATAGCATTGTTCACATTTGATCTACTGACATGGATATCAAATCTACACTTGATAATGTGAGGTCCTTACAGGCTCTTGAAATTGATAGAAATCTATATGTCTACTTATATAATTTTCTATTATCACTGAAGCGACTTTCATCATCAATAAATGAAAACAGAAACATGTTTAAAAAATATTTATAGATTTTAATAAAAATTTGTTGATTATTTCAAATGTAAAACAGATATTGGATTTTAAATAAAATAAACACTAACCGTTTCACTGTTGGTAGGTAGCATTAGAAATTTAATGAATAAATCTCTTATTTAGATTCTTTTTCTCCATCCACTAGCAAATAATGACATATGAGAAGTTAAACACACAACATTACTCGATTTGGTAACAAAAAAGTCTGATTTATTAATTGTAAAATTAAATATTTTTTACTTTTAGACAATTCTTCTTTCAACTAATGTTAAGATAAAATGCAATTTATTATTAATTGTAAAATTAATATGCTTCAGCAGTTGTTTCTACATTTATTTAACATTTATATTATTTTAACATGAGGTTATAGGCCTATATTGTAATAAAATTTGTATTTTAGAAGCTTCTAGTATTTTGAAATTATAAGCTTTATTGATCAATTTTACATTTATTGAACATATGGTTTTTAAATTAATATATGTGATCATTATTTTTTTTCCTTTACTTTTTCTGTTTAAATATTTTAAATTCGTATTTTAAAAATTACAATCTTTTAGTATTTTGAAATTTATTCATTACTCTCATTTTTTATATTTTGTATATTTTATTCATGTGATTTGTACAAAATTTGCACTTTAATTTTTTAATTATTGATGTTAATTGCGATTTTGTAATGAATGAGTCACATATCATGGTCATGTGTGGATTATTCAATGTCATTTATCACTTGTTTATGTCAGTGGTGGTTTTGGGCAGTCTTTAGATTTCAAAATGGCCATGAGCACACTCTAAATCAGTGCCCATTGTTGCATTCCTTAAAGACAAAAGGTATTTTTTTTAAAAAAAATCTGTTTAAATTTATATATTAAACAAAATTATATATATATTTAAAAAATCATTTTAATCCCAAATGGCTATATGTGGTCAATTTTACCACTTTCAAATGTCTTAATTTCATATTATTTTTTAAATTGATCACGTGTCCATCTGTTTACCTTCCTAAATATGTCTATTTTACAAAAATCAAATTAGTTAAAATTTTCTCACATAGTCTGGAGTTTTATGCCACTTTTATTGGAATTTACTAATGTCTTACTGAGTGACGACTAAATTTAGATAATTTTTATTCTCGACCTATGGTTCCATTTTATATAAATCTTATAATATTTTTTGTAAGTAATTCTCACAATAATAAAAATCGCATATATTTTATTATAATGGCTGATTGTAGTTTTTTTTAAAAAATGGATTCAAATGAACTTAATTGTCAGGCTTATGAAAATTTTCTGTGATATTGCTTTTTTGTGCAGTATTATTGCATAAAATTTTCACATGTTCTGGAAAGCCTGAGATAATTGTAGATTATAACTTAAACAAATCATTGGTTAATGACAATTTTCTTCAAATGTTAAATATTTAAACTGTCACTGTATTCAATTTACATAAAATTTTTTAAGCAGGCAAAGAAAATTCAGTGCATTAGTAAAATTGCTTACAAATGCATGCTTATAAGAAAGGATCCTAAGGTATTTTAGGAACATTAGGAAAGTCTGAAGGTATGAATAATGATAGTGGTTAATGTAAATGATAAAAGACTTGAGATAATTATTTTTTGGTTTACTTCTTTTAAATGTTCACAGGGAAGCATAATTATATTACAGAATAATATTTTTCTAATTTAACAGTATTAAAGCACAAGTGCGTGTGTGGCGCAACTGCTCCCAAAAGCTGTTAAGCAAATACAAATAGCTAACTAAAAATATTAAAACAGCTGAGCGCTTTCAAAGGATCTTGCCTTCATAATCATAGCTTGCTTACGTTTAAATTTATGCAAATATGCTAATTCCATCTTTTTGATAGAGAAAAACACGTGTCCTTCCTGTTTATGGCATCGCTGTCGCGAGAGATAAATAAAGCCTCTTTGATCTTTCTTTTGAGGTCATGTCTCTCTCTACATACGATGGTGGGATTGTCCGGAATGCACCAGTGCACAAGTCACCATGAGTGCATTCCGGACAATCCCACCATCGTATGTAGAGAGAGACATGACCTCAAAAGAAAGATCAAAGAGGCTTTATTTATCTCTCACGACAGCGATGCCATAAACAGGAAGGACACGTGTTTTTCTCTATCAAAAAGATGGAATTAGCATATTTGCATAAATTTAAATGTAAGCAAGCTATGATTATGAAGGCAAGATCCTTTGAAAGCGCTCAGCTGTTTTAATATTTTTAGTTAGCTATTTGTATTTGCTTAACAGCTTTTGGGAGCAGTTGCGCTGCACACGCACTTGTGCTTTAATACATACATTTCCCAAAAGTAAAATTATTTAACTTAATTTAACAGTATCATTTTATAGTGTGTAGCATTTGTGTTACAAAACTACATAAGCATTGCAAGTTAAATACTAAGTAAAGCAATGAAAGTCATATTTGCTTTTAAAATTAATAGGTTTCTAGTGAACATTAATATATATATATCTGATTTATTTATTTTCCCTCATTTAAAATAAATTATTTTTTAAAAATAAGATTAAATTGGTTATACTGTGATTGTTTTATTTTTAATTGAAATAACATTGTTTTTTTTTTTTTTTGTGTGTGTGTGTAAAGCTTTCACATTTTGAATTTATAATGTTCTGTCAATATATATATTTGTAGCAATTTTGTTGAAAGTGCATTTTTTTTTTAAAGATTTATAAATTAAAAAACAATTTTGAAGGTTTTTCAGTGAAAAACTTTGAAGGCTTTTAAATATTTCAATCAAAAATGTGTCAATGTCTTTAATTTTTTCTTATTTATAAGTATTTTTGTGATTAAATTTTGAAACAATTATGAAATGAAAAGTATCAATTAAAATAATTTCAAAATATTTTTTTAGTCCTAGTAAACCTTCCCCCCCCCCTAATATAAAATTTCAAATGTCCTAACAATTGAGTGATTAATATTAATTTAGATTACATTATCTGTAAAAATACTTGATTTAGAATAGATACAATTTTTAAATATATGCATTAAAATTTTAGAACTTTTTTACCCATACTTCCTTCAAAAATTCACTGGAAGATTTCAAAGAAACAAAACTGTTTATTCATCCATTTTTATAAATATTACTTTGATCCACAATTGCAGTTTGTATTCAGCTTAGTTAGCCAATATATCATTCTTGAGATAATGATCCAGGAAGATTTTTTTTTTTTTTGATGAAATTTTAAATTCATGTATATTTTACACAATTAACTAATTTCAAAAATTACTTTAATATACTTTAAAAACTGCAACAAAAACATTTAATGATTTAAATCCAGCATAAATAATAATAAAAAAAAATAGAATACTTTTGAAAAGAACAAATATATTTTTATTTTAAAATCTTAATGTGAAAATATTTGATAATGATCTAAATATGAAATAGATATAAAATTTATAATGCCTTTTTAATTTTCGTTTTTTTTTACATCTATAGATGTAAAAGCAATTATTTGATTAATAATAATTATTATACTGGTTAAAATATTTACTAGTAAACATTAAAATAAGTAGTTAATGATGAACTTGATTATTTGCTTGTAAATAGCTCATTGATTAAACAAGGTTTGTTTTCATATGTGTCATTGAAAGAAATGTATTGTATTAATCATTTAAGAAAGCATCATAATATTCTGAAAATACATTGAAAATATTTAAGACCAAACTTTATGTTCTTCAGTTCGAAAAATGTGATAATAATAAATTTATGTATATGGGCATATTTTTTTTTTTTGGCATATCAAGATATGAAAATTCTAAAAAATATATTTTTAAGTTGAGTCTGAACATGGTTTTCATGTGAGTCAGATTCCATTTATTTTATAAATTTTCTCAAAGGCACATAACATAGTATCATGATAATATTGAATGCTTTTATTGAGAGGACATGGGTAAGGATAGAATCAACTAAGAACTGCAATTAGATAAAGCGTTGAGGTTTTTTAGAAATAAAAGCTTGTTGTAGACAAGATGCCAAATAAACTAAAGGAATAACATACGCTATGTTTTATTATAATGGAAATTTTTTAGACCAGCATGGATATGTGTTGTTATAATTCAAAGAAATTCAATCCTTAATATTAGATTTCATAAATTGTGCCTAAAATTGTCAAAGTTGTTGCAAAGTATTTTAATATAACATTGATATCTCATATCTTTAAACAGATTGTTGAATAATACTAGAAAGAATAGAATAAACCAAAATGACAAACATCGAATTGAATATTTTATTGATATGGGAGACATAATTGCTCACCCATTTTTTATGAAGAGATAAATAAATGATAGTATGTCTGCTTTTTTTACACTATCTTTTTATCAATATAAAAGATAAATGAAATACAATCCTCAATTTAATTCTGTATTTTTTTATCATGGGAAAGAATATGGCCATAATTGTTAATTGTTGACCTCAAAAATTAGTTTTGTACTTAATGAGTCAAATGATAGAAAAAGAAAATTTGGATATTGTTATTGTATAGTGAATTTTCTATCAGTTAATTGCTACAAGTTTTGTATATTGCACTAAAAGAACACATGGCGATTAATATTTTTTGTTTTATAAATTATTAATAGGGTGTGTGTATATCATTTATATATAGAGGTATGTTTATTTTATTATACATATATAAATCAAGCTATTTCTATTAATTTTTTTTAATTGGCACACAACAATTGATAGTATTATTTGAATAAAGGTTTTGGTTTTGAAAATGTTAATTAAATTAAGCATAAAATTCTTTTAATTTCATGTTAGTTTCAGCAGTTTACATCTCAGGTGCCTTGAGTATCATTTCTTTTTAACTACGACAAGTATATCTCCACAGAGACATTAACTCAACAAGAAATGCTTCTTTTTCAATCATTACTGGCTTGTATCTTGTCCATTTATACTTCTCCAGAGAATATATAAGCATTCTGAAAAGGAATGCATATCAATTATACTAAGTTTCTGCATTTGGACCAAAACTTTTATAAATATTTTTATCTATTTTTAAAATTTGACAGAAAATTAAAAGTTGTATGTCTGACTGTTTTTGAATTAACATGCTTTCTGTACATGTGTACTTTCATATACAGGTATAAAATACATATGGAAAGTTTCTCTGAAGTCTTGCATCTTAAAAAATGCCAACTATTCTGTTAACTCTTGGTAATGCACCACCTCAGTATAAAACAGATTCTCCACAGAACAGATTATTGGATAGAAATTTGACATTCCACTATATTAATATATAACTCATTCACAAAACTGCACCCATCAATTGGGATTGTCTTTTCAAATTTTAATAAAAACTACAGTTTATGTTGATGCCATTTGTAAGTCTTAATAATAACACTATTTTTTGACACTCTTATTTTAACAAATAGTTAGTAAAATATGTTTTAGAACTTATATATTAAATGAGTAACTGCCATTTCATCAGTAAAGGATTTTTTCAAAGATCCACTGCTTGGTTTATCATGTGTAAATTATATTTTCTTAAGTTTTGAAACAAATCTTTCAAATAATTCTGTATTATTGATTTGTCATCTAGCTACAATTTGTTAATTTTTGCAGCTAGGTTTATTTTCTCTGAGTAAAATTATTTTGCTTGATTCTTCTTTACTCAAACACGTTATGGAATGTCTTATAGTATTCATAGCTTATATTATTAATAGTTTTATTAAAGGCTTTTATCTTATTCGATTGCTTTTTTATGCATTCTCTCTTCAGTTTATTTTCAATTTTGAATTATTATTTCATTTACTTTCAAACATTATAATTTCATTTTTTTCCGTTGATAATGATTTAATATGAGTTCTTTTATTGTATTTAATTTTTTAAAATTTCCATTCAGATTATGAACTTATTTCCATTTTTTTAATAATAATCTGAAATTGCTGATAAACTTATTAGATGATTTGTTGATGCTAGCAAAGTAAAGTGAAGGATTATGGAAAAACGAAAATTTGCAAGATCTAATCACAAGATCTGATCACATTTACATAAGCTTGGAACTTATAAAGGCATTTGCAAAAGAACTACTACTATCACGACTAAGATTGCCAATTTTGTGTAATATATTTGACTTCTAAACCCAATATTGATAGAATGAGAAAAGCATTATTAATCAGATCTGTAAATTATTTCAGTGTTTCACTAATATGAATTTGATAAAACCAGTAGTTATTGCTGAAGAATTTGCCCTTGATTGGCTTAAATCAGAAAAGGCTGCAGGGGTGAATAGCATACTTTCATAGTTTTTAAAAATTTAGTTTAAAACCACAGCTTGGTTTGAAAAAGTATTCAGCAATGTTATTCATATAGATATTATTCCAAAAATTTGGCATAAAAACAAAACTAGCAGTTTTAAAATCAAATAAACCCAGCAATGATCCAAAATATTATCACCAATATTATTATTATGATTTCCCTACATATTATTTGAAGTAGCATATTAATAAGAATTTGCCAATAGTTGAGACAGTCTATCTATAGATCAGATTTGGTTATCTTTAACAACCTACATTCAAATAAGCTTTCAAGATAATTGAAAATGGGGCTACCATTTACTGATTTAATTTCAGTTTAAAATTCTATTGCAAAATAGTTTTTTAAAAGTTTATAAAATCCTTAAATGCAGGAAACCATTAATATACTTGACAAATGCTCTTCATTAGAAAAATTCAAATGAGAACACTAATCTATTAGTATTCAGATTTGATTCCTCAGACCACTATTCTGTAATGTTTATGAGTGTAGTCAATGTGCTTCTGCTAATTGAAAAATGTAATGACAATGAAGAAGTTATTGAACTAATGAAAATTATCTTCATTTCTGCTTTTTAAGTCCAAATTTCTGAGATCCTTTTTCCCATTTACAATATTGGCACTTATAAGTTTGGCATTCTAATCATTGATTATCCTGAAAATACATTTTTCCTGGAAGTATTGTCAGTTTTTATCTGATTATAATGTGCCAGTCTTTTCTTCACTTTCTTGAATTGTTGGAATATAAACTTTAATTAGAGTAATGTTGAATGTGAATGAATTATATTTTTTATAATTTCATTACACAACTCATTTTTCTGTATTTATTAATATTCCATAAAAAAGATTTCATTTATCGAGTCTTGGAATTGGATCAGTGATGAAATCACATCTATTAACTACAAAACTTATAAAACAAACCATGGCTGGCCTATAGAGCTTCCTTTCAGTGGAGTGATATATAGCTTCTACCTTTCTAAGTTTGAGTACTTAATCATCCCTGAATTTGAATATCATCCTAATACTTGCTTATACTTTAGATACATCAACGATACCCTTATATGTGTTAATGAGGAAACCATTTACCAAATACATGAGTTGGCTTCTTCACCGTCTCTTATGTGGACCATAAAGTCTGAAGATAACATCCTCCACAATTTAAAATTTCTCAACTTGGATATAAAAGACAGATTAACACCTTGGATTATAAAATGATTTTGAAATCCTTCACCCAAACTTCAATACTCCACTTGCTCATAAATATGCAGGCCTAAATAACTTTCTTCATATAAAGCCTAAGTTCTGCAAATTTGAGGCAGTCGGAAACAAAATATTGAATTATTTATTAGAGATCTTATTAACATAGAATACAATAAAATATTCACACAATCATTATTAACTTTTACAATAAAATCTCTCACTCTACAATCACTTCCTTCAATGATAAAAAATGGCGAGTCTCCCCTACATCTTGAAAGTTGTGAATAAGCTAAAAAATATTTGTATCAATAAATACAACATTACTTTTTATTCATCTCCATCTCTTAACAAACTTTTACATAATTCAAAAGATAAAATCTCCAAAGAGGCCTCACATCAAATTGTTTATTAAATCAACTGCTCTAACCCTATTTGTTTAAAGGTATTTTTTGGGGAAACTCACCCAACATAATTATTTGTATAACCATGCTAGGAAAAGCACTGAATATTCTTACCTTTTCCTTGACATGAGCTGCTGTCTGGTCATAACTTTGATCTTCCCACAACTGAGATTATTTGTTTGTAGCATGACTATCAAAAGAGAAAGATTAAGGAGGCTTTGTCAATTGCCAAAGATATTCATACCATCAATAAAAAAGACTCTAGCACCCTCTTTCTAAAAAATAGTGCTTATGACCCCCTCACTTCTCATTAGTATGTAAATTCATTTTTAAATATATATTTTGATACAATTTATTATTCAACACTTACATTATTTATGGATGACAACTCCCTCCCTTTTTATTATGCTATGATTATGATACTATATGGTATCGAAAGTACTTAGCTTCAAATAAATTCTTTCATATTTCAAACCCAAACCTGTTAATCGTTAAATGTTTTAACATTTGGTTTTCCATTTCTTTATTTTATGTAAATCAACAAATTATTTTTTCATTGATTTATCACATTTAACACACTTTTTGCATACCCAAAATTTATTAATTTCATTCTTAAATATATTAATGCATTTTAAATAAAAGCTTCTCATACACATCTCTTCACCAAAGTAAACCTGTTAACAAAATTTATAAACTATCTAATATTTTTCTGACTTGAAAATTTTCCATCCCACTTCATGTTATTTAACTAATTACTGAATCTTAATGTGGTCTATTTTCATTTTATCATGTTGAATTTTTAAACACTGTGCAAAAGTATTCCTCCTTCACATATAGCAATATTGACTACTATATATCTAAATGGCTTTAATTTAAAATGCTTTATAGAGATCAGTTTTGCTGACAAATATTTGTGGATTTTTTTATTAGCATATTCAGTGCTTTATTATTTTAGGAATTATTGATTGTATAATGTCAATCTACTTTTTTCTGCCTATTTATAAATTTTTAACATGATATACAGGAGTTGTTTATGATTACTTTTTACCCAGGCAGTATTGTTGATAGATAATGATCTATACTGTTGCCAATATTGATATTAAAGTATTAGAAAAATATAGCAAAGCAAGTTGAAATTAAATGATAAATTGTAAGAAAAATAATGCAGTCTCTTTTTATGAATAATTCTTAACTGATATGCTGGCAAAGCAGCCATATTGAATATTTAAAAAGTTATATTAATCCATAAATTTTATCAAAACTTAAGTTTGTATTATTGAAAAATGACATAGTATATGTTATTTGAAATATGAAACACCAAAGAATGTAATAAAGCTGAAACTCATGGAGAACATATTTAACAATCTGGAAAAAAGTAGACATTTCAAAGCATAAGCCTATCAGGAATATAGTTCAGAGCATATATAGCAGAGAACTTAAAAGATGCATGAAAAAATAAAGACTTTTGTATTATTTGATGATTGTACAGACATGATTAATATTTCCCGGTTAGCAATATTTATTTTGTGGCATTGATACCAATATGAATGTGACTGAAGAACTGTTGGATATGGTGTATATGTTAGGAATGCCAAAAATAGTTTATATTTCTGTATTAAGTTGTCAAAATGATTACAGAAACTGTTTTAAATTAATAAATTGTGACTACAGTTGGGGTTCCTAATATGGTTGGTGTACTAATTGAAATGGATTGACAATTTAATGCTTTATTGGATGAATTGAATTCACAATACAGCAGTTTGTTATAATATAGAGAGATTAAATGGTTTTGTTGCATTGTTTTAAAATTTTTTTTTGAATTCTTGCAAGAAATTGACATATTCATTTCATCCAAAAAAAAAAAAAAGATTTCTCAGTTTTTTGTTGATGTAACAAGACCATTTAAACACTTTGGATACTGCTCTGCAGGGATATGAACAGTTGAAATGCATATGTAGGATTCAGTTAAGTCATTTCTGCAAAACTATTATCTTTCCAAATTGACAAAGAATAGTTTAGCCCATTTTCCTACACTTAAATCAAATTCTCAAAATAATATTGATGTTCAAAATTGAATTTGAAAAAGATTTTCTGATTTCAAGTAGTTCAAAATGTATTACTATTGACCAGTTCATCTTTTTAAATTAATATTCAAAATATTGACAAAGAATTATAAATGGAAGTAATTAGACTCCATTGCAGTTACCGAACTAAAACATAATTATAACAAAGTTGGCATAGCAAATTTTTATAAATATCTCAGCATTGTGCATATTTATTGTCAATCATTGGAAGCACCTATGTATGTGAACAATTATTTTCAATTAAGAAACTTATTAAGTCAAAGTTTTGCTTACAGACAAAAAAAAAAAAGATTAAATGCAGTACGTTATATTGCAACCTGATATGAAAAAGCAGATATTAATTTGCTAATATAGAGGAAAAGATGTCAGGTTTCAGGATCAAAATCAAATTAAAAGGAGGACTTTTAGATAAAAATCATTATTTCAGTCAGTCAAAATTCTGTATTTTAATAATTTTCTTAAAGTACGACTAAAATGTAATTAAACTTACATTTTTTAAATTTCTTTATTTTTAAAATTTAAACATTAAAATGGTTATATATTTTAAATGTAAAAAATGGTGTAACTATTTACATAAGTTGTAAAAGCCCAGCATTATAAGAGCCTTTCTTATGCTTTGGTTCACAGAATTATACTGAATAGGGTTTGCATTTGATATACAACTAATTGACTGGTCCTTTGCTGCATTTGATTTTGAGACTCTTGCTTTAGAGGAATCAAACAGGATAAACTTATATTTACTACATTATTCTATTTATATAAAGCAGCTGTTATTAGCATGTAAATTGTTCATATATTAATTGAAAATAAGTAGATTATTCACTAACATGTATGAATCAATGTGCGAGTTTACTTTTACTTTTTTGAATTTGAGATCAAGTAGAAATCATGTCTTTTCAGATGACAGATTGTTATTACTTAAGATATTAATTAAATTTTCGTGAAAGCATGATATATGTATGCATCCAAGATTCCTCTTTTATTTATGTATCTTCATTTAAGATTGATAGAAGTAAATTATAGCTTTCCTATTTTAGTGACAATATCACCATCTAAGCTAGGGGTATCCAACTTTTTGGCATTTGGGACAACATAGGAAAAAGAACAGTTGTCTTGGACCACACATTAAAAATACAAACATTATCAAAAGCTGATAAGCAAAAAAACAAAGTCCATGCATAATTCTCGTGATATTCACTACTACAGATAATCAAAAAAGTCCTTAAATAATAGTCCTAATTATGGAGTGACCTATATAGAGTGAGTGTCTTTTAAAATTATTGAGAAGATTTGTGATCACTAATATAGAAAATGTACACATTTAAGTAACAAAATATCAGTGATTCTTTTTTATACATTTTTTGTTATAAAAGTAAGAGGGAAACATAAAATTGGGTTATTGGACATTGTATTTGAGTGCATACATGCATTTATTTTAATCACATTGTGACATGTAAGCACACAAAAAATCTCATAATGTGTTAAATAAGTTTAAAATTTTGCATTGGGATACATTCGTAACCATCTTGGGCCACAGATTGGATACCCTTGATCTATGCATTTGCTAATCAAAAGTATAAGATTATTAACTTAGTCTATAATTTGGTCACCTATATATAATTTTGGTATTACTTTCAAATAAGAAATATTGCATGAACTGTCTTGTCTGACCTTGAGAAGTTATAAGGAAAGTTGGGAAAAAAAAAATTGAAAAGTGATTAGTATTTTATTATAAAGATACAGATATTGAAAACATACGTGGAATTAGATTAATTATAAATAAAATTCAGAACAATTTTGAATAAATTAGATGAATATCAGATTGGCAAAATTAGCTATTGCAACCTGCCAAATGTGTTTAATTTGCCTTTTTGCCTGTACAAATTATCATTGTGATGAAAATGTATAGAATGTTGTATGAAATACTTTAGAATAAAATAAACATTTTAAAATTGTTATGGGAAATTTTACTGTTACAGTTGGAAGAGACCTAAATGTAACTTTAATTATGAGATAGAAATGATAAGGGATATAGATTGAGGAATATACAGAAAATGAAAAACTGGGCATTATGAATTATTTTCTTGAGGGAAAAAAATCATATTTAGACAAAACTATTTCTAACTCATAAGAGGTAAATATAACTTTTTTTTTTTTACAGTTATAATAAATTGAATATTGGATAGCAGATAATAAACTAACAAATTATTATTTAATAAATGTAACATTTTTACGCATTTAGAATATCAATTATACTATCTTATATTCTCCATCCAACTTATCTATTAAATCATTATAATACTTAACTATTGCATTTGCAGTTATAGAAACTTTTTTCCTTCCAACAAATTTCAGACATATTCAACTTTTTATCTTTTTATTTTAATTTTGTTCAAGGTCCATCAGTAGCCCACTCACTTTTGAAATTGAAAATTTCTCTGAAGAAATAGAAAAAAGTCATGTGATTTTGTCAAGCGTTGTTAGCCGAGAGGTCATCATAGCCGCCTTGCAAGCAAGTAGTCTGTTGCAGACGGTTGTGGGTTCGCGTCCCGACCGATGCTATGACATGGGGGGGAGTCATGTGATTTTATATGTGACTACATTTTATTCTCACAAAAGGTAACTTTTTCTGAAAAATAAAATAAAATAAAAACATAATTTTTTGATAAATACAAATAATTAATTTCTAAATAGCATCACTTTTGCTTTTTAACAATTACAAAAGAGTCTGAATTTTACTTTATTTATAGCTAGGAGATAAACTGATAGTATATCACTGAGTTTTTGATAATGTGGCAGAAAACAACAATAACAGCTTATTTTTTTCAATCAGAATAAAGTTTATTGAAAACATTTTTGGCTTATTACCTGAAATAATGAATAAATTATATAGCAAGTCAATCTTTGGAAAAAAAAAAAAAGACAAAAGCCAGCCGAGTAAAGATCATATTAGGATGGTATCATCATTTTAAAAAGTGGAGAGATTTTAGATTAAAACATACTCAGATTTTTTAAGAATGTGGAACAGTATTGTATATACTTACAGAAATGAAGTGTAATCAAAAATATAAATTTGTACATGTAATGTTCAACAAAATAATGAATAAAATTTGGTATTTTTTTTTAAAAATCTTATCTGAAATACTAAAATAATTTTTTAAAAAGATTAAAGAAATATTACATTGTTGTAGGTATTTTTAATAGATAATTTTATATGAATTTATTTAAACAATATATTTTATATGATTTAAGGCATGAAAAAAAAGATTATGCTTCATATTTACTCTGACTTAAACTTTTATTATTTGTTATCTTTGGGTAATAATGTAGCATGCCTGCATTGTTTAGTGCAGTGGTTGAGTAGCATATTAATACTTAAGATCCACGGTTTACCTGCAGTACTGGCACTCCCAAGAAATTAAGCCATTTGATTATTACTTTTACTTTTATATTATAGAGTATTGATTGTTGGCAATGCTATGTTATAATGTTATTTTATTTGGAGAAGTTGTCTTCTTTACTTTTCTGAGTAGCGTATTATATACTTAGATAGTTACCTGTTGGATTAGTCTAATTGGATAATCGTTTCTTATGCATAGTTTGAGTTGAGAATCTAAAGAAAATATTATTCATTACTTTGGTTTTTCTCAAGATGGATAGTGTGGTGTCACGGACAAGTTAGTTTAGGATTGTTTGAAATTTATTATGTAAATAATATTGTAAAATTAGGGGGATTCATAAGTAAGTATAAAATTGTATGACTAAATCATATTAGAAGTGTATAACTAAATAATATTGGAATTATCTAAATAATTATCTAATGTAACTATGTCATGTAGAAAATAACCATATATGGTGTGAAGGTTTAGGTACAATTTACCACTAAAATGCCTTGCCTTATAAGGTGAAATTGGGGATGAATCAAAACCCATAGGGACTAGTGAAGGGCTCAGTTAGCAGACCATATAAGGAGAGGTATTTATGGAATTAGAGATGTTTTGTTTCAACTCCAGAAGTCGGGTATATAAGTAGGATATAGAGGGAGAATTGGGGTAGTAAAAAATTAGAGACTACAGGGATCCTAACAGGCAGACCTATGATACCCAACTTTAAAGGAGTGCTTTACCGATGTATGTAATTGAATTTTGCTGGAAATTAAACTAATATTTTAACATATGCAAATCTGTCTAAATTTCTCATTTGTTTGACGCATACACATCAGATAGATTTACAATGAAAGTCCAGGCAGGGAATTTCTTTAAATATTGTATTGAGCATTTCAGGTGTGTTATTAAGATCATAAAGTAAATCTTGTGATTGATTTTATGATGTAATGTAGTAAGAGTTATTTCTAAATTCACTGAAGTAGATTCCTCTACATTGTTACAATTTAAAGTACAGTGTTTTTTAATTAATTTGGAATCAATATTAAAATTACTTTACTGTGAAGAATCTTTTAACAACATTGTGATTTTGATATTTCAATTTATGTTTCCATTATATCTGTAATTTTATATTTATAGTTAATTTATTTGATGATTTTATTTCATCACATATCAGTCAACAATGATTTTTCAAATTGGAATCCATATTGAAATAAATTGTTGAAACTCTGTATTATATTAATCAATGATTTTAGAAGTTATCAAAATTTCACAATCACTTGGAGTGCTCGAGTGTTTTATTTATTTCAAAAATGATTGTTTAAGTTTTGTCATTTTTTATTTGAGACAAGTTTGAAAATTTCATTGCTGTTTAATTTATTATAATTTGTTTTTATCAGATGGATTCTGCAAGTGTTTTAATATCTCCATATTGATTTTCTTTACAGTGGAATAAAGATGTAGCTTTTTTTTGTGAGTCTTATAATGGACATCCTTTTATTTTAATGTTTTGAGTAGTTTTATATATTATACCAGTTCAGATCATCTTTTAGAAATAAAGCTGATTAGACCTTACAAGTTTTTTTTTTAAACCACACACTATATATATATATTATAACAATCCAAAACAATAGTGGAGTCAGCAATCTACGTATCTGCAACTACCAGGGTGCCATCTAGGCATTTGAACCTAGAAAAATTTATACAGTAGGCAGATACATGCTGTTAAGATTCCACTTTATTTTATATTTTGGTCATTAGCCCATAGCAGAGATAATAAAATATAAATTTTATATCTTAAATATAAAAGAATAAAAGCCACTGCCAGAAATTAACACATAAAAATATTTATTTACGCACATATAAAATAACATTTAAATTTTGAGGAATAAATTCAACATTTTAGATTTTTCTATGAATCTTTAGTTTTACATTTAAGTAAATTACAACCATGAGTTTAATATTTATTTAGTGAGTCGAGTATGAATAGACTACATAGATCTGCATTTGAAAAGAAAATATTCTTCCCTGATTTAACTTTAGGCAACAAATTTCGCAATCAAACCGGCACCAATCCATCTGATACATTTATGTATTCAATGTAGCATGAAAATACGACAACACAAAATACTATACTGTCAGGAATGTACATCTGAACAGCAAGTAGAATTAGAGAAAAAATTGTCTCTCTACCAACCAGGAATGCTACATCTGTTGGCGAGTAGAACAATAAACATAAAACTCCATAGGAATGGACTGCGGTCCTTTGCCGTCTTACAAACCCATCCATAGGCAAACAGAAGGTGTGTGGCATATATATATAATCCTGCCCGTAGCGGATCTCATACTACATCTACAATTACACAAATATATCCAATCCATTGAACCAATTCAACTACGAAATGAATAACCTAAGATTACCCTCCCTTAATATAACTTTACAAAACTATATAGCCATTCACGCCTGACTTAAATTTAACATTTAAATACGTTTGCACAGATTATTTTTATACAGTTTGTTTTATAATGTCGAGTATAGATTGGCTGCATAGATTCCACGGTCAAAAACATTCCAAATTAAACACAAACGATCAAAATACAAAGTCAATCGATAACGTCAATTGCTTAGGGAATACAGGAGACCCTTTGGTGTTCATCATAAGACACCGCAGTGACATCGTTGACTTATATATTCTAATCGACTGCGAAAACCACAACATAATCAACCGCTAACGAATCTATGCAACGTCTATACCCAACTTAAATGTAATGCATTTAATAATTTCTACAATAAATATTACTACAAATAAAAATAATAAAATGGAAATGATTTTAGCAAAACTTAACTATATAAATTTAAACAATCAATTATTAATTTGAAAATCAAATAAGAGTTCATTTTAAAATTTAAATTAGCTGAATCTTTAAAAAAAAACAGTGACAAAAGTTCTTAATTACTTTTTTTTTGTTGTTGTTAATTTGTAAAGGTCATAGCTCACGATCGAAGAGTCCAGGTTTCTGCTTTTAATTCCCATGACGCCTCCATTGGAAGATAATGTTCTGGAGATGGCAATAGCTGGTTCAAGGTATCACAGTCTTTTCATTTTTTTTTTTAAATAGAGAGTGTGGTATGTGCGTCCTACCACATCTCTCAAACAAAACGCTGGAACTGTCAGAAAAAACTGTATTTCCCTTTTTATATTATCCACACGGATTCAATCAACAAAACGTCACTAATCCATCACTTTCGTTAGGGTCCGAGCCAAGACTTAGTGCTTCCATTGGTCAAGCTAATTTCTCTTTATTTTCTTATCTATCTTTCATCAGATCATTTTAATTATACAAGAGCCCAAGGCTAGCTTGCTTTTCAAACAATTTATAAACAATCATTTCCATTTACAGATTACAAGAATTAATTAATACCTGTTTTTATTTTTAAATCTTGTACTTTTTTTTTTTTTTTATAAAAAAGTATGTTCAAATACTTATTTATTTGTTTTTTTAAAAAAAAAAATTTTTTAAAGTTTGGCATCTGTGCGAATGTATATTTTTTACTTTTATTTGCGAACTTTTTATTTTAAATTACTGTAATGACATATTTATATATCGTTACAATATATATATATATATTTAAAGAAGAAAATTAAAAAAATATATAAGGGTTTTTAATATTCTTATTTGTTTATATTAATGTAATAATAAATAAAACTTTCCGGATTTCCTACTCGCATCTTGGCATTCATAAGAAAAAATTGGATTTGCTAGGTTTAGGGGGTGGGGATTGTGGTTGGAGATTTAAAAAGGCTTTTAACAAATTTTTTTTTTTTTTGTTTTAACAGAACTATCATATCCTCATAGGGAAGGAGAACTAGATTATTTTTAATTCTCTGTTTAATAGCTTATCAAATTAAGCTTCATTGAACAACAGAGACAGTTTGTGAAGTTTAAAAAACTCCAGCTAAAATGGAAAATTCTGCAATAACTGAAAATCTCATTATCACAGAATAAAGGCTTTAATTAGTATACTGGTTAAAGCTGAAATTATGCAGTCCCCTTCAAATTTCAATTTTAGAAGTGTTTTTATTATGTGCTTTAACTATGGAGGATAAAGAATTATCTGTAGTTTTTCACATAACATTCTAACTATTCATGAATGTGTAATCTGGAAAATAATTCAACAAAATACTCAAGTGGAGCAACTTCTTATAGATCAATTTTTCATAGAAGAGTTCAAACCTAGTATTAGTATTAAATTAAAGTCTAATGCTGTGGTAACCAGATACTATTTAACTATGATTTCTATGTAGTGTATGGGTGATCATCCCTGTCTTCTGATCATTTCAGATTCATAGTGGGTCTATTGGTAGCTGGATGTTTCCTCCTGGTTCAGGGTACTACTGCTAGGTTTGATTCCATAGATTTAGTTCATGGTGGATATAAACAACAGAAAGAATGTCGGAGATATATATCACGGCATCTGGCTATTTGTATGCGGGAGATGGGCAGTGGAAACGAACAAACACTCAGCTTTGGTCTAGCAAGACATTTTTCTATCAGCATGACCGTATAAATATTGTTTTATTCTGCTGGATTAAATCGTTTAGCTGGCTTATAGTATAGATCCTTTCATCAGCTATCATGGAAAATTAACTGGCTTTCTTCTTTGCTTTTTGCTGCACTGCTCATCTTCTTTTCTTTCTCTTCTGGCTCTGCTTTTTGCTGCTGCTGCTGTTCTTTTTTTAGTCAATAACTGATTGCAGTTTTTATACTCTTCAACTCCACCCATTGTTCAAATTCATACTCATGATATCAGTTCATTTGATCTTTATTTTTTTTAATTAGTTACATTTTTGTTTTTTGTTTTTTTATCTTATATTTTTATTACACAGAAAGTATTGTTAATTAATCAGTCTGGAATTTATGTTCAGAAACTGATTAATCTTGTACAAATTTGTTTTCAATTATATGTAGCTTTTAATTAAAAGTGATTTCAATTAAAGTACCTTTGAAAGGATTATATGTTAAATTAAATTACAGAAAAGAAAAGAAAGATAAGTTATAATTAGTATTTTATCTTAATTCCCAAGGTTTGTACTTTTTCTTTTCATTTTAATTCTTTTTTTTCTTCAAACAATTAAATATTGAAATATAATTTTTATTTTTTTTATTTTATTTATAGTATTATGTAATTGGTATCTGTATATATACTTACTTATATACCTTACAAAATATTGTGAAATGATGTATTACTTATCCCAGGAACTTTATTAAAATTAATAACATATGTATTTCACAGTAGTTTTCAGAACTTTTTTTAAGATTTTAAAGATTTATTAACAATATAATTTATCTTAATAGTTTATTTTCATTATATAATTCTTTTAATAATCATGAAACCACATCCTCTTTTTATAGCATTAAATATTGTGAAATATTAATTAAATTTGTTTGTTGCTTAGCAAAGGTACATTTTCTGATTTAAAAATCTAAACACAAATTTCTACTCATCAAATAATTACTTGTAATTAAAGTCTTTTTGCCAACTAAGTACAATATCAATGAATAATATTTATTGATTTGTAAATTTGAATCATTAAATATAAATAATCAAATAGTTTTTTGATCAAGAGTTCAAGTGAAGTTTGAACACCAGAATCAGAAGTGATAGAGTTGAGGGTTTATTTATTGATCTTAAGCTCTAGAGCCTGTGCTGAACCACACATAAATTTGTATTATTTGTTCATCACATTTTAACAGCTATATGTTTTAAATATAGCTATATCTCATCTTAATTTCCTTTTTTTAAAAATCAACATTACTCTTCAGTTTATATATTATATATTTTTTTTCATTTTTTTTTTGTCAAAATTATTAACATTATTTTCACTGTTTATATAAATTCTAAAATGGAATAAAAATTGTAAAGAATACCATTTGTTTACAAAGGAAAGCCAAACAAGAAAATGTTTTTTGGATTAATATAAAAATATACATCTTAAGTAAAAAATAATATTTTGAAATTTGTTTAAAAAGTTGTCATAGACTGCAATTCAAAATGTACAATTATTAAATCCAATTTAGCATTTGACATAAATTTAAATTTAATGAGATTTTAAAAATGCCCTAATTATTCTCTATAGATATGCTTAATTATTACATTTTTTGCATCACTTATGTAAAATGACAATCTTATATTTAAAATACACTTCATGAACTGTAATATGGATAGCAGTTTTAATAGTTTAAACTATTAATTATATACAGGATGCTGTAGTGCTTAGTTAGATACAAATTTGCCATCCTTTTGTTTTTATTTCTCCAGTTCATGAGTAGTTAAATCTATTTTCTCTCTTGCAAAACCAGAAATATTGAGGTCCTTAGACAATTTTTCAAGAATGAATTAAATCTATACTTAAAAGGAAGCTGTAATAAGACTTGAGGATTATTAGGATCCATTAGAATAAATGACTATAAGAACAAATAAGTCAAGTGTTGGGGGCCTTGTGGTTAGCATAGCTGCCTTCCAAGCATTTGGCTTGGGTTCGCTTCCCGGTCAACGCTTTGATATATGAAAAAAAAAAGAGAGCAAATTAATTAGTTCAGTGCTATGCCGCTAGTCTTGCTTATGATCAGAAGTATAACAATAGAAAATATTAGTCATCTGTTAAGTGAATGTAAATGCTTGAAAACAGAAAGGGCACATATAATGAAGTTATGGAAGAATAAATATGAAAAAAGTGATTATACAGAAAGTGGATTATTGGTTTTTATGTTGGGCTTGGGAAAAGATAAGAGGGATTTAGATATAAAGGCCATAGAATTGACAAAGATTATGTTGTGGAAATGGGATGGAGCCAAATGTGGGAAAACTTAGACTGGGGAATGTAAAATAAAGTAGCTAACAGGTTTGTCTTGGCATAATTGCTGAGAGATTCTTGACTTCGTTTAAGGAGAAGCTGCAGTACACCACATCACATCACAATAGAGTCTTGCCTTTAGATAATAAATATATAATCTTCAGTAAAAATACAAAATCATTACTGGAGTATTATAAAAGTCATCTGGACATTGAATGGAAGAATGATCACTTTAAACTATTGCATTTTTAATTTGACTGCTTGAAATTTATAAACATTTGCAGTCAGCACAGTGATTTGTTTTGATGTAATCAGTTCTTTGATAAAAAAATTCTCAGGTAGAATTTTATTGCACATTTGCTGCAGACAAGAAGTTTGTGCTGTTTGGATTACCAACATCTAAAAAAACTTCACTTATTTTGTTTTATTTATTTAGTGCAAGTCATTGAAAGATTTTAATATTGAACTTTTAAAACTTTTTGGTATTCTACCCCATTTTTTGGAGTCACAAATCTGATTAAAAAAGCACCATCACCTTTTCCGCAATTGGAATCACCGCTTGTAATAAAAGTAAAGTACAATGCATTGATTCCGCCAGTATTTTTTGACAAATCTTTATTATAAGCTAAATGTCTAATATATTGCAGGAGATATTGACTAATCCTGACCTAAAACATTTTCATTAGTTATTGTTTATTATTCTCTATATTTGCAAGACAATTATGCAAGTATTTTTGATTATAAGCTATATTTAAATGAGCCTAGAGAATTATGAAGGAAAGAAGGAATATGAAGATATACAAAAATGATGCATTAAAAAGGATTGAATATCTCGAATTTTGTAAAATGGTGCGGAAAAGAGTTGAAAATGATATAAGAAAGTATAATTGTGAACTAGCAAGGAAAGCTGTAGAAGAGAATAAAAGTCTAAAGAGTGTAAAACAACATTTTGGTATTGGTAGGAAATTTATATCTGCAATAAGAAAAAAAGATGGCATTATTACTAAAAAGAGAGATGACATCATGAAATGTGTAGAAGTCTTCTATCAAGAATTATATAGTAATAAAGAACAAGTGGCTCCTATACCTATTATATCTTCTGAATTGCCCAGAATTTTGAATGAGGAAGTGAGACATGCAATTAAATTTATGAAGAAAGGGAAGGCTCCAGGTAATCATGGAATTATAATTGATATATTAAAAGAAGCAGGTGAAGAAATATAATTTTTTTTAGCAAAGTTATATTCCAAATGTCTAAATGATAAAGATGTACCAGATGATTGGAAGAATGCAGTATTAATATTAATATTTAAAAAAAGGTGATAAAGAAGATATTATAAATTACAGATTTATCAGTCTTTTATCAGTTTTATACAAAATTTTTACTAAGATAATTACAACTCGTCTACAGAGAACACTGGACTTCCATCAACCAAGAGAACAAGCTGGATTTAAAAGTGGTTTTAGTACAGTAGATCATATCCAGGTATTGAGAGCAGTTATAGAAAGGACAAATGAATATGAGTTGCCATTATGCTTAGGATTTGTAGATTATGAAAAGGCATTTGATTCTATAAACATTTCTTCAGTGATTAAAGCATTGGATCATCAAGGTATAGATCCAGGATATTGTCATATTTTAAAGAATATTTATAAAAATGCAACAGCAACAATTAGATTACATAATGATAGTAGGAAAGTCAACATTGAGAAGGGTGTAAGACTATGTGACTCCATATCACCCAAACTTTTTACAGCAGTCCTGCAAGAAGTATTTTGTGGATTAAAATGGGAAGCTAAAGGAGTGACAGTAAATGGAGACTATTTAAGTCATTTAGATTTTGCAGATGATGTAGTTGTTTTTGCAAATAATGCTTTAGAGTTACAGGAAATGTTGCAGGAGTTATCAGATGAAAGTAGGAAAGTAGGACTAAAGATAAATGTTAAAAAGACTAAAGTAATGTTTAATAGATTTTCTCAAAATATGAAAATAAAGATTTGATTATGATGAATTAGAAGTTAACAGTTACAAATACCTTGATCAGATTATTAATACAGATGGAAACATAATGGATGAAATTAATCATAGAATTAAACTTGATTGGAGTGCTTTTGGTAGAAATAACTTTATACTAAAAGGAAATATGCCTATGTGTTTGAAAAGGAAGGTTTTTAATAAATGTGTTTTGCCAGTTCTTACTTATGGATCTGAGACTTGGACACTTAATAGAAGAGCAATACAGAGACTTCAAACTACTCAAAGAACTATGGAGAGATGCATGTTGGGAGTAACAAGAAGAGATTGAAAATGCAATCTATGGGTAAGAGAACAAATAGGTGTTACTGATCTCCTTGAAAAAATTAAAAGACTGAAGTGGAGTTGGGCTGGACATATTGCTAGAAGAGATAATAATAGATGGACAATTGAAATTTTAGACTGGATTCCAAGAGATTGTAAAAGATCCAGAAAGAGACCACATGTGAGATGGATGGATGAAATAAGAAAGTGTGCAGGGATGATGTGGAGAAGAGAAGCTAAAGATCGGAAAAGATGGATTGAACTTGGAGAGACCTTCATCCTGCAGTAGATTGATAATGGTTGATGATGATGACTATATAATATAAGCACCTATTTATATAGAAATCTCTATGTACACCCCCTCCCTTTAACCCATATGTTATTAAGTTTAATTTAATTTTAAAGGATAAGGAACCCTTTTTTTTTTAATTAAAGGATTCTCTTAGTTATTTGATTAACAGGGTGAGAATAAGAAAAAGCAAACATTTGACATTACAAAATTAATATTTACATAGTAAAAGAAAAAAAAAGTAGAAAAACTTAGTACACTCTTTCTAAAACGTTGTTCTGAAGTCTTTGTTTTGCATAACTAATTCATGCTGACATTTTTATCTATTTTGCATTATAAAAACTAAACTGGCGGCATTGTCAATATATTTTAGATAGGTTATCAAAGTTTGCCGCTACTGACGTTTAGAAATCAGATTACTTTTTTTTTTTTTTTTCTAGTGAAGTTCTTTGAAAGAGAAGTTGATTATAAAAGCTTTCAGTTTTAACACATTTTTGTAAGATTTGCCTGCCAAGTCTTCATCTCAAAATACCCAAACTTTATATATGTTATGTTGAGAAAAAATAAAATTGATTATTTAGCAGTATGTGGTTACTTAATCATTTGTCTTAAATTTTTTTTCTTTCTATCTTAATGTTGTGGACTCATTAAAATTTATAATATAGCTATAAAATTGAGATGCTTGAATAAATTATATTATAAAAATGGTTATCATTTACATGTTTCCATTTACTCATAATACTATGTTGCCTAGTTAACCTACTATGCTTGTGAGTAGAGAACTCGATAGACCATATTTCTGCTGCGTTTGTATGTACTCTTGCATCAAAATATACAAATTTTATATTGTGATATAAAAAACGGTTATGTAAAGAGGAAAGATTATTTTAAATACATGGGACTTTTTTTTTGCTTCACAATTAAGTAAATAAACGACTAATATGAATTTAATACTTTTTTAATCAAACATAGCCCTGAGATACTTCCAGAAATATTTAAAGATGGATGAATAGTTGACATAGAATGTTGGAGTGATTTTTTTTTTTTTTAATTTTGTATTATCATTGTAATGTTTTTTTTTACTGCTATCTCATTGCAACAGGAAAACATTCTTCTTTGGATTTGTTGTCAATTATTCAAACATTTTTGTATACAAATAAGAAATGTTCTATATAATTCACATTCTTTTATTTCAAAAGCTAATTATAATACATTATGGAGGTAGATTGGTGGATCCAAGAGCTGAATGTTTTTTGATCAAAGTTCAAAGTATGACTGAATGTTACACAATTTACTCAGCAGCTAAGTATGCGATTATATGGTATACATTACCATTGTATTTATCATAAAAATATTATGAACTAACATCTTCCGGTTTTTATCACATTTAGTCTTTTTTTAATGTATTGTTGCAATATGCTTAGATTAATAAAATGGAATAATATTTTAGTTGGATAGTTAACTAGTAACTAGTTCTCCATGGGTTAGTTATTTGGAAAAATAACTTGAATTTGTGTGAGAGAGAATTTTTCCATTGTCTCAAAAAAATCAAAAAACAAAAACACCCTAATGATTTTAACCCAGATTTGAATTTCTGTGATGACATGATAGGCTAAGATGAGATTAATGTACACAATATCCATAAGGCTTTTACATGCTATTGCAGTGTTATCAATAACCAAAATATTTGTTTTTTAGGAATATGTTAGTAGCAAAGTTTTTGTTTTATTTGTACACTTGGCCTAGTATTTCATGCACTGTCAAGAATGATATATTTTTGGTGTGTTTTGTTGATATAAAATAGTCTTTTTTTTTTTTAAAAAAAAGAAGATATATATGATTTTATAATTATCAACTGAGTTGGGAAAAACTCAAATTAAAAAATTTAAAAATTGTATTTTTTTTCTCTTCAATACTTGCTTTGGGATATTCAATTACATCTATTTCCCCCCTCCTTATAATGTTTATATTAATCAATTTCTCACAACACAGAATTATTTCATGATTTTTTTTTATGTTGTTGTATATGTGTAAATATATTTGTGCACTAATTTTGAAAATTATTGCATTCAATTCCCATTTCTTTCTTCAATACAATGTTGAATATATCAGTGATGTGCAATCTCTGGGTAATGACTTCTTGAGGGATCATAGAAATTTTTTTGGAGATAATGTAATTTTCAAGAAATTTATGCAAATTATTCAAAAAAGTTTTGAGAAGTTGTGTTTTAGGAGTCACAAATAGATATGTCTTGTGCACTACTATTTGGTTTTTATATATCTGTTCTTTTTTACTATTTTTTCTAGCACTTGCAGAAACTGTGACTTATTTAGACTTAAACACTCATATATAATAGTTGTCTAGAAAACAGACCCAATATTATTAAATTTTAAATATATGGTTGTAGATATTGGAAAAACATGCTAATTAATGACATATATTTTATATATTTGTATAATATGTAATCACTTTTAGTGCAAATTGATTGTTTACTATCAAAAAAGCATTTTTAATATAAAAGGAAATTGATTCATATACTAAAACTAGATAATGTTATCCATATAAATCTGCATCATATAAATCTGCATCGATTAAAAGGACTCATTTCATATTCCTTTATCCATGAATATTGTTATTTATGTTTAAAGGGATAGTTTATAAACAATATGTTATGAAGTGGAATATCATTGATAATATAAAATTGCTTCATTTGCTCTTATAATACACACATATAATTATATGTGATCTTTAAACAGTCATTACTAATTGTAAATTTTTATTAGGAGTGCCAGTTTGAAAATTGAAAATAAATATTTTAGCTAATGTTTTAAATGCTATCTACTTTTGAGTAATTCCTTTTTTTTTAATTATAAATTTTTAACTTACTATATTTTGGTGTCCTTGTCTAGTCTACCTTATGAAATCTTGTAACTCAATTTTTACCCATTTCTGTATTTTCTATTTAATTGAAACTTTGTATACATATGTATTCCCAACATAATAGTTTTTTTTTTTACAGTTTGCAAATAATTTTATTAAAATTAGTGAAAAATTCAAATTTTTAATTGTATGTGGGATTTAATGTTCTTTACACTGATATTGTTTAGCAGTATTAAATTGTATCTAAACTTAGTATATTTCTGGAACTATATAAAATAGAAAAAAAAAAATATAAATATTTTTATTCTCATAAATGCACTAAAAAGTAAAAAGAAAACCTAAAAAGTAAAAAATAATTTTTCTTCAACTTTCATAATATTCTTGACATTATATGACAGACATGCAGCACTCTTAAGCATCACATTGGTTGCATAGTATCTAGAATAATGTAAAAGCTGAGAAAAATTTATTTTTTACTTCTTAGTGCACTTTTTCTCTTTCCTTTTTATCAACTAATTTGGTGGAAATTCTGCCTGTCAAATTTTTGACTAGAATATAGCAAATCTTTCATTAAATACTCTTCTATGTTTGATATTTTATTTTTACAATTAAATCTTTTTCTGTATATTATATAATTAAATTTAATATTTTAATGTACAAATGTAAGTTTTTAAATGATATCAATTTTAAATATTCAATTTTTTACTTTTTAATATGAAAATAAATATGTAAATGAAGTTCATATCTATAACAATAGATCACGTGGCTGTTGGATGTAATTTATCTATTCAAAACGTTAGAGGAATGAAATATTAGATATTTGAATTTTGTTACTAAAAAAGGATATATTTAGAATTAATCATCATCAAAGAAAGAAAAAAAAAATCCAAACGTTAATAAATTATTTATTGTTATTAAAATTTTAAAGAGTGTTCTATTTACCATTTTGATAAAGCTATTTCTTTTTATTGAATAGAAAATGCTTTCAGTTGTCATAACAAACTTTCTAAGAGTTGTCTTTTTAAAATTAAAGTGTTTTCAAACACAACTTTCTATTAGTGACATAGTTTTTGGTTTAAAAATAAATCTTTTATAAAAAGATTGCATCAAATCATTAATTTGTAAACTAATTACATTTTTTTTCTTTACAAATCTATAAGATTCAATTATTTGATCTCAGGCTAAAACAATCTTAAAGCACTCAAACAATCAGAAATTAGCTGTCTCCTTTATAGCTTTATCAAAACAATTGGCTACTGTTCAGCATGCAAAAAGGTCCATACAATGTTGACATTTTCAGGTTTTTTTTAAAAAAATTATATTAAAGTTGTAGTTAAGGGGAAAAGGGAAATTGCAAACCATTGCACACTGTAATACAAGAAATTATAGATTGACTCAAACAACACAGAAAAGATAGCAATCATAATGCCATTGTAACTCCTAAAACATTAAAAATCAGAATTGAATTACCAGTCAGCTGCCAAACTAGTTTAACCCTTTCCCATTCAAACCTAGTGAGATTTGTGTTAGTAGTTCAACATTTTAATGTGTAAAACCTTTATTTAGCATTATGATTCAATAAATTGGGGTTGACGTGTTACATATTTACGGTTACTAATGAAAACATTTAATAAAATTATATTTAAACTTTCCACATATAGAAAAAAAATAAAAATGTGGTATATGTAATGGGAACAATGATTTTATGTTAATAATTCTTTAACATAATGCAATTGTAAAAAAAAAAAAGTAATATTTCTTGGAATTAATTTCAATTTTTAAACCTGAATGAATTATTATAAAGTTATAATAAATCTATGAAATAGTAGTCTGAAATTGAAAATTGCATTTATATTTATTGAGGTGAATTCAGAACTACCATACTAAATAGGATATTTACATGAGGGTTACACATTTTAACTAATAACAGAAATATCTAGTGATATTTATATATCAACTATAAGTTTAATTTAAAATACTATATAGTTTTACATTTTTATTTAAGATGTCAATACTAAAAACTTAAAAATAATAGAGATACATTTTTTTTTTAATAATAAATGCTTTTATTGTTCATGCACTAAAATGAAAAAAAAAGTTTCTTCAATTTACAATTAGGGGTTTTAGATTTAATTTGAAATGAAAGCATAGGGTGTGTGTGTCCAGAAATAAATTAAATCAATTAATCTCTTTTTTTATAACAAGGGATTGACTTAATTAATTTCTAGATTCCCTCATGCTTTTATTTCAAGTTATATCTAAAAACCTCAATTGTCATTGAAGAAACATTTTTTTTTCTTTTTAATACTCACTCAATAAAAGCACTTAATATAAAAATTTTTTTTATCTCTATTATTTTTAACATTCATTATTGTATTTTTTTTAATCTTAATAATTATTTTTAATTTCTAAGTGATACTTTAAAATATTAGTTACTGCAATTATAATTTTTGTTCAATTGAAGTTTTAAATTCCTTTATTACAGTTATTGTTGTTTCAATATCCACCATTTTGTTTTGGCATTAGTAATATGTAAACATTTATCATATATAAAACATTCCATTCATTTTCATTTTTATGTTGAGATATTAAATTATCTTTTATATATGATACATGGAACTTATTATTGCATTTACTATCAACTATCAGATCATTGCAATGAGCTCATGATGTGCTCCATAATAGTGCAGCAACAATTCAGTCTAAACATAAGTTTAAAATATTTACAAATAATTAATTATTTATACTGATGTTTTTCAAAACTGAAATATTTAATTTTTTTTTACCAGTATTTAAATGTTTAATGCATATATTATCTGATATTTACATAGAAATTGTTTTGCAGTTGTTTGACAGCATTTTGGCCACTTAGCTTCTTTTCTTTATTTTGAAAATTAACTATGGGTTTCCAATTCGGTTAATTTTCATAATATGGTTGTCTTTGAATCCACAATTGATTTAGACATTCTTTAAATTGTAGGTTAATTTTAAGTTTTCTTGGTAGATATAGAGCTTTGTTGTTATAGAAAAGCATAGGCAGTAAATAAATCATTTCTGGATCAGATCAATTTATTTTTTGGCATAGCAAGTAACGACTAAATTTCACATTTCATCTAAGCTTTTTTCTCCTAAGCACTTCATGGCTGAAGATTATGGACTGACACATGTAATGGCCTCTAGTCAATAAATAGAAATTGCTTATCTTGATTGTAGTTGGAATATATTAAAAAGTATTTTCCTCACTGATAACCAGCCTTCTTATTTCTTTTGTTGTCTAGGTTTACTATTAGGAATAGCTACTGAGGGTTGCAAATACTCTTCTCTATTCATTTGGTTTGTCATGTCTAATTTGATGTCTACTATGTTTTGATCTGATGTATGAAATAATTTTCTATACACTGACTCTTATGATTTTCTATAATGCTGCATATTTAATAAAAACACATTTTCCACAAATTCAGAAACTAATCTAACACTATGCAGAGTGTTTATTAAAATATTTTGACACTTTTACTTTGGTTTCCAAATTTTATTTACCTATTTATTTTATGAAAAAATTATTTTCTAAATAATATTTTGTGATAGTTTCAAATTCTTACATAAATTAATATATATATTATTGTATTTTTACATTTTTAATATTTCCATATTATAGCTGCTACAGTTGAATTTCTACAATTAATTTTTATCACCATTAAAAATTTTCACCAACAAATATATCCATTGTTTGATAATTACATTTTAAAATTGGATCTAAGCCCCCTTTTTTTTTTTTTTTACAAAATCAATGCTGTAAATACTAATGCTGAAATTTTGCATCTAACAGATATTTTTATATGATATAAAATAGATATTTTGTTTTGGTTATATTTTATTTTTTATAGCAGTGCTGTAACAAAATCTGTATTTAATTACGTTTTTTTTAAAAACTTTAAATCCTATCTATTTTGTGATTCTATTACATTATATATATATATTTGAACAATTACTGGCTGTAGAAAGGAGTTTGCTATTAACTGAAAGGAGACCCTTTGATTCCTCTTGGAGGTGTTAAAGGAACCAAGCAGGGTAAATTCCTAATATCCACTCCATAGGTTCTTGTTATTGTGCTGTTATTACTATGTGATTATTCATATAGTATACAAATATGGATGGGTTGCTCACCAACATGCATTAGCCAGCATGATGAGTTTATTGGCTTTTTACCTCTGAGTTTAAGATCAAGAAACACCACGGTCTTTCTTCTCAGTTGCCTGATAAGGCAGAATGAATGTATGTGTAAATGATAAATATTTTTCCAATAGATATATACAATCATGGCAGACAAAAATAAATCATGGCTCTTATTCCCAGGAGGCTGTAAAGTCACAGACCAAGGCAGTGGTTGGTGGTTGAAGGTGGTGTGTGCTAAGAATACACTGATTGTGGACCCAGGCTGCCATTTGATGATCACTTTTTATTTAGATACTTGCAACTGCACATTACATTCAAGTGAAGGAAAATTGCAAGAATTTGAAGAACTGTCTTATATTAAATGGGACATTATTGGACTTTGTGAAGTTCGAAGAAAAAGTGAAGAGACAATTAAAAGTGGACATGTATTCTACTATAAAGGCACAAATATTGGAAATACAAGTGGAGTAGGATTCATTATAGATAAAAAGTGGACAAACAACATTGTGGAGATTGATGGTATATTGGACAGAGTGACAAGATTAGTTATACAATTTAATAGCAGATACCAAATGCAGATAATTCAGGTTTATGTCCCAACAAGTTTTCATAGTGATGAAGTAGTAGAAGATTTTTATATGGATATACAAAAGGCTTTTGATCAGAGTAAACAATATTTTAAAATTGTTATGGGAGACTTTAATGCTAGAATTTGTAAACAAATGAAAGATGAAAGTGCTGTAGGTAATTTTGGTTATGGTAATAGAAATGAAAGAGGACATAGACTTTTGGAGTTTGCAGAAAAAGAAAAACTTTATATTATTAATTCTTTTTTTGAGAAAAATGTTAAAAGAAAATGGGCATGGACGCATCCAAATGAAGGTACAGCAGAATTGGATTATACTTTGACTAACAGAAAATACATATTTCAAGATTGTAATGTTTTTAATAAATTTAATACAGGAAGTGATCATCGATTAAAAAGATGTAAGATACATGTTAATCCAAAACTAGAGAGACAAAAATCAAGAAAAACAATATTTACCATTGATATTCCTAATCTTCAGAAATATTCTAATGAATTTAAATTAGAACTTACAAATCGGTTTCACGTATTAGTAAATTTTGAACATGATTCAGATTTGAATGAAATTAATAAGAAAGTATCTGATACACTTTTAAAAACTACAACAAAGATATCTGATAGAAAGAAGCAGCAGTTGACCAATAAAATTTCTACTGATATTAGAGAATTTATGAAGAAAAGAAGGAATATTAAAATATACAAAAATGATGTTTTAAAAAGGATTGAATACCTCAAAGTTGTAAAATGATGTGGAAAAGTATTGAAAATGATATAAGAAAGTATAACCGTGAATTAGCGAGGAAAGCTGTAGAAGAGAATAAAAGTCTCAAGAGTGTAGAACAACATTTTGGTATTGGTAGGAAATTTATATCTGCAGTAAGAAAAAAAGATGAAATTATTACTAAAAAGAGATGACATCATGAAATGGCTAGAAGACTTTTATCAAGAATTATATAGTAATAAAGAACAACTACCTCCTATATTTTTTATATCTTCCGAATTGCCCATAATTTTAAATGAAGAAGTGAAACATGCAATTAAATTTATGAAGTAAGGAAAAGCTCATGGTAATGATGGAATTATAATTGATATATTAAAAGAAGCAGGTGAAGAAATAGATTTTTTTAAGCAAAGTTATATACCAAATGTCTAAATGATACAGATGTACCAGATGATTGGAAGAATGCAGTATTAATATTAATATTTAAGAAAGGTGTTAAAAAGATATTAGAAATTACAGAACTATCACCTTTTTATCAGTTTTATATAATTTTTTTACCAAAATAATTACAACTTGTCTACAGAGAACATTGGATTTCTATCAACTAAGAGAATAAACTGGATTTAAAAGTGGTTTTAGTACAGTAGATCATATCCAGGTATTGAGAGAAGTTATAGAAAGGGCAAATGAATATGAGTTGCCATTATGCTTTGGATTTGTAGATTATGAAAAGGCATTTGATTCTATAAACATTACTTCAGTGATTAAAGCATTGAATCATCCAGGTATACATCCAGGATATTGTCATATTTTGAAGAATATTTATAAAAATGCAACAGCAACAATTAGATTACATAATGATACTAGGAATGTCAACATTGAGAAGAGTGTAAGACAGGGTGACTCCATATCTCCAAAACTTTTTACAGCAGTGCTGCAAGAAGTATTTTCTGAATTAAAATGGGAAGCTAAAGGACTCCAAAGTAAATGGAGATTATTTAAGTCATTTAGATTTTGCAGATGATGTAGTTGTTTTTACAAATAATGCTTTAGAGCTGCAGGAAATGTTGCAGGAGTTATCAGATGAAAGTAGGAAAGTAGGACTAAAGATAAAAAGAGTAAAGTAATGTTTAATGGATTTTCTCAAAATATGAAAATAAAGACTGATTCTGATGAGTTAGAAGAAGTTAACAGTTACAAATATCTTGGTCAGATTATTAATACATATAGAAACATAATGGACGAAATTAATCATAGAATTAAACTTGGTTGGAGTGTTTTTGGTAGAAATAACTTGATACTGAAAGGAAATATGCCTATGTGTTTGAAAATGAAGGTTTTTAATAAATGTGTTTTACCAGTTCTTACTTATGGATCTGAAACTTAGATACTTAATAGAAGAGCAATAGAGAGACTTCAGACCATGCAAGAAGTATGCAGAGATGTATGTTAGGAGTAACAAGAAGAGATCAAAAATGCAATGTATGGGTAAGAACAAACAGATGTTACACTCATTGAAAAAATTAAAAGACTGAAGTGGAGTTGTGTTGGACATATCGCTAGAAGAGATGATAATAGATGGTCCATTGAAATCTTAAACTGGATTCCAAGTGAATGTAAAAGACTGAGAAAGAGACCACATGTGAGATGGATGAATGAAATAAGAAAGTGTGAGGGATAATGTGAAGAAGAGAAGCTAAAGATCAGAGAAGATGGATTCAACTTGGAGATACCTTCATCCTACAGTGGATTGATAATGGTAATTGTTGTCGATGATGATGATTAACAATTACTGTATTGATAGTATATGTAACTATAGTTGTTATTTATGTCAGATATATGTCATTTTATTTGCATTTATTGTATAGTTTTTGGCTGAAGATAACAGCTATTTTAGTTGAAACATATTAAAGTCAATCAGAGGAAAAAAAAAGATTATGATGAATGTTTTATATATTTTTTGCGTATGTTAATGGAATCAATCAATTAATCAGTCAATAATATTCTGTCCAATAGAGAGGTCTATAGAGTAGTCACATCAATTCATCCATTCTTGCATTCCATTCTTTTCCTTGCCCATTTCTTCAATTCCACATAAGTCTTTCCATCTCTTATATCATTCAATAATGTCAATCTCTTTTGTCCTTTATTTTTTTTCCACTCACCATTCCCTCCAAAACATCTTTCATTAAACTATAATCTCTTCTCAATATATGCCCAATCCAGTTTCTCTTTTTCTCTCTGATATTTTCAATCAATCTTCTTTCCTTACTCATCCAACTGATTTTTTCCATTTTTCTTCATGTCCACATCTCAAAAACTTACAATTGTTTCTTAATTCTATTACTCAATGTCCATGTCTCACAACCATACATTAATGCACTCCACATATAACATTTAATTAATCTCTTCCTTAATTCTCTTTCCGAAGATCTACAAAATATCTTCTTTCTCTTCACAAATGTCTTCTCTGCCAATGCTATTCTTCTTTTAACTTCATCTTCGCTTCGCCCATCCTCACTCAACCAACTACCCAAATATCTAAATCCCTTCACCTGTTGAACCATGTCATCACGGATTCCACTTTCAGTCTTTTTGCATCCCTTCCTATCCATAAACACTTAGTCTTTTCAATATTATTCTTCATTCCATATGCGATATATTCTTCTTCCAATTTATTTAACATTCTGAAGACCCTTTTCCTCTTCAGTAATAAGACCCATATCATCTGCAAATCTTGTGCACTTTATTTATTCTGCCTCCAACATTTGCTCCTTCACAATCCAAATAATTATTTAGCATATCTTCTAAATAAATATTAAACAGAACAGGTGACATACTACACCCTTGACTAACTCCATTTTCTATATTCACTTGAATCAGTCTCAAACATATGGAATATGCTTAGAAAAAAAGCTCTTTCAAATCTAGACCAATAAATGTTGCACGAGAAAAATAAACCTTTCTTAAAATAAAATTTCATAGTTTTGCAAATGAGGCTAAGTTCTTCATACAGAACATTGTGTGAAAAACATTTAATTTTCAAAATAGTATATCAAGAATTCAGAATTATGTTAAAGCATGCACCTTGTGCAGTTTGAATGATTTTATTAAGTGCACCAAACAAGAAATAAAATTGAAGATAAAAATATTAGCTTACTTTTAAATATTTAAGAAAAGAGATGGTAGGAGGTATAGAAACAGCCCCTGAATTGAAATAAAATTTCATAAAGTAGGAAATTTTTCTTATGCAATTAAACACATTTGTGGAGAATATTGAGAAACAGTGGTGGCAATAGAAAGATTACTTATAAAATGTGAAATAATTGGAAATAAAAGAATGGGGAGGAATGTTTCATGCTAGTAATGATTAATGACTAAAAGATGAAGTAGTTAGATATGCTATGCTAATTAGAATGATTTTTCTGCATCCCTCAATGAGCTCTGTACCTTAATTAGCTGTCTAGTTTAATGCTAATGCCACCCTTAGATATGGAATGAAATAAATAATAGAAGTTAAAATGGATTAAATAAAAGAATTGTTTATTTGGATTGATCAAATAAAATAAACAAACATATTACATACTAATCTAAAAGTGAAAAAGAAAAACTTAAAAAACATTAGTATAATTTAAATATTCAGAAAGTGATATAGTGAGTTGTTATTGATTGTAATTATTCATTGACATTATGTTAAAAAAACAATTTTTAGATCATATTATTTAATAGTATAGTGCAAACGTTTAAACTATTTTATGAATATCCATCTGTGGAGAAATTTTTTTTGTTAAATGCACATCACATAATCACTGTTTCTTATGCTTGTCCATAACTGTTATTAAAACAGGCAAAACTCTCCATACAATAGTGTCACTCAGTGCAAGCCAGAGTAATCAATGGATACCAGAAGGCTTGTGCATAAAATCTCCATCTAGTGCCTATTCATCCAATATCCCCAGACTAGTTTCTAGCTTGTAATTAAGTAGAGATAAAAGATGGCTGCTAGAGGATTGTATTAGATCCTAAGATCTAGGTGCAGTGCTCTCAGATCCAAGTCTCCTCACTGACAAAAGCCACAAGCTAGAAACTAGTTTGAGGATATTGGATGAGTAGGCACTATATGGGGATTTTATGCACAACCCTTTTGGCATCCATTGATTTCTCTGGCTTGCACTGAATGACACTACTATATGGAGAGTTTTTTCTGTTTAAATGCACATATAAAAAATATATATTTTTTTATTTAATTTGTTTTGTTAGATAAATTGATAGCTTGGCTAGATAAACTTTGTTTGCTATTCATTATTATCATTCTTAGTTACTTAATATACAATGTTTGAGTTTGGTATTGCCCTTTTTACTTTAAAATTTGAATTGTAGATCAGTTCATTTTTTTTTTTGGTGAAAAGTATGCCTGGAATTTAAAAAGTGTAATCAATCTTCAATTTTTTTTATTTTTTATGCTGTGACTACTGTATCGTCTCAAATTAATATTATAGGCGATTTTTGATATTAGGCTTAACATTTTTTTTTTTTTTTAGATTAAAATTTTTATTATGTGTTGTTATTATTTTTCAATATTTGCTAATCTGATG
Organism: Epiperipatus broadwayi; assembly: GCA_028023455.1. Lineage (NCBI taxonomy): Eukaryota > Metazoa > Onychophora > Udeonychophora > Euonychophora > Peripatidae > Epiperipatus > Epiperipatus broadwayi. The sequence goes on from JAQFVV010006283.1 coordinate 4,800,642, forward strand.
AGAACAATTAAATTTTTTAAGTCCAATATCTGCTTTTGAATTAAAAAAATTCAGCCACTTTACTAGTTCTTTTAAATTAAAACTTGTGTTGACAGAAGATAGATTGGTTTATTTAAAAATTCTAGTCTACTTTAAACACAAGCACGCTTTCCTGGTGTTCTCTCTAAAATGAGCATTTTATTGATTTTAAAGACTGGGGTTTAATTTATAACACAATTCAGATTTTGATGGACACAGTGGGCAAGTGATTGAGTTTTAGGATCATCACAGACATATTAATCAGAAAAGTGTAAATATTTTAAAATGAAACGCCTTTTTAGTTTTTGTATATATATATAATATCAATAAAAATACTAAATATAACGGTGATCAACTATTTATTATACACAGTTTTTCAATTCACAGAAGATGCCTTAACCCTATTCTGTGGATTGAAAGATTGTGTATAATAGTTAATCACCGTTATATTTAGTATTATTAGAATATTTTTTAATTAACATACATTTTATTTGAATATATATATAATGTCACTGTTAGATTGCTATAACTGATGTGTGAATATAATTAAGGCTATAGTCCAATGCTGTCTTAAAATAATGAATATATATATTAAAAAAAATAAATAAACATTTAAAAATAATTTAGTAAAAAAATATCTAAATTGAAATTAGATATATGGTTAAATTTGTATGGTTCCAATAATCTTTGTTTTGTCATATGAAAATTTCTACAAGAATTGAGAAAGTCTTTCTTTAGTTTCCCTTCTTCCTAAATTGATACTCAACTAACTTTTCTTCATGAATCAGAAATTGACAATACAACTTGTATATAGTTAATAATTTTTTTTTTTAATATCTCATTTTTACATCTGATTTTGATTTAACCCAAATCTATTCAAAATAAATAACCTCTAGTAAAACTATTGGATAATATTGTATCATGGTAATTTATTTATATATCTAGAGGCAAATTTCTTAGATTACATGAGCCTATGCATATGTAAATCAGTACTTACATGAAAAATTTATGATATATGTCATTAAAATCAGTCAACACTATGATAATCCCATTATCATTAACAATCAATAATCTCAATCTATTGTCTAGGCAATCTTCTTTTAACAATTAATGATTATAAACTCATTTAACCATGAGCATTATTATACTTATATATTTTAACGGGCAGACAGAGGTTCTTTCTCTATCTGCTATACCAGGGCGCCGCTAGGGTATTAGAACTTAGAAAATTTAGCAGATACATATGGGTAAGGTTCAACTTTTATTGACCAAAAACTGAGCTTAAAATATCACTCTGCTTATTTAAAAATTCTCTAACTCTTGATTTTTTAAAAAAAATATTATTAATAAAAATATATAAAAATAAGTTACTGCCACAATTAATCAATAAACATTTTTATTATTATGCATGCACATTAAAAGAAAAATGCTAGAAACTAAATGAATTTAATTTACATTGTTTGCACAGATGGATGAATTTAAGATTTAATATAATTTCAATATTTTGTTAAACGTAAATACGCTACATAGATTACACAGTTATATACTCGATTCTTTTAACTCCAGGTGACAAGTTCATGTCCAAACCAATGCCAGCTTATTGATATACTGATGTGATCAATGCAAAATGAGGATGTTAGCATAAAAAACATGCTGACAGGAATGTGCATCTGTAGCATATCATTTAAGAAAGAATGACCCTTGTCCAGTACAGGAATGTCCATCTGTCTGGCATGATAATTATTTGGAATACTCCTGGGTCTCATTTTATGTGGTAGATAGATTCCTCAGAAAATGCGCATAAAAGAAATCGCACAAAAATAGATTTAACTTACCTTGAAAAATGGGGGATAGGTTACTGTAATTTTTGAAAAAAAAAAAAAAAAGAAAACAAAATATGACTAATAAAAAATTTCAAATTTGAAAAAAATTGATACAAGTCTAACTTTTTTTATTAACTACAGTATTTAATTTTATTCAAAACAATATATTTTTATGCGTAATTTACATTATTTTCATACATTTACAGTATTTTAATCATTATCGCTATTTGAGACATCAGATTCATCATGATGTAATGTGATGTGAGGTACTGTAGCTTCTCCTTAAATGAAGTCAAGAGGAAATACAACTAAAACGTTTTCCAATCGCTGTTGATCCTTCCCATTTTGCTAAACGATCTAAAATTGAAATTTTTGTTTCCAAAGAAATTCATTTTCTTGGGTGTTTTTTCCTCTCCATTAGGGTAAACTAAAAGTTTAAAATAAAAAGAAGAACTTAGACTTACGATAATAAGAAGACACTGACTCATCACTGTTGGGCAAAATTTAATTAAAACTAACAATTAAAAATTAAATTCTTATTTTTGTCTTCAATTTTTTAATTTTCAATTCCGTTTAAAAATCAAATTTCATCGTTTCACATCACATTAATTTCAGATCACAATACATAATTTTTAAATTGTTATTACAATTAAAAATCAGATTTTAATTGTCAAATTTAATTGTGCCCACCCCTGTTACTCACCTTTTAAAAATAAACTTGTGGACACTAAATGATTAATTGATTATATACTCTTTTTATAAAAAACAAAAATAGAACATGATCTAAAATGCAAAACAACAACATACATAGTATAGGCATCTATAATGTTTGAACAGATTTACATTATAATCTTGTAAAATTTAATGTGTGTATATAAAATGGGGAAATCCTGATTTTACATGAATTATGAAATTCTTTATTGCATAAAATGTATTACAGTACTATTACAAAGCACTGAAAATATTGAAATTATTAGATGGAAGTCGAATTCCGATAATGAGCTATTACTTTAAATATGATGTGAGCATGCAAAATTTATAATATTTAAAGTAATAGCGCATTATTGGAGCTCGACTTCTGATCTAATAATTTTTATTACATAAAAGAAAATGGCATACAAAGATATTAAGAAGAAACATGAATCACATAACTTCAAAATCGCATTAAATAAATCCGCATATAACGAGACCCGGGTGTATATATTAGACATGCTTCATAATGGGGGATTGCAGTCTTTGCATCTTACTATCACCAACCAGAGCATAAGGAGATCAATGATGTAGGAAATATATCATGATCATTGGCAACATGATGGCTACACTTTTGGGCCATGCATTTAGTTGGGTACTATGTTCAGGATGCTAGTGCAGTCCAAGCGAATGAGAATCCACTGCATTTTCCCACATTACATTGACATAAAACACCTGTACATTCTCCACCAGCATCTATTCAGCTACAAAACAAATAACCCAAAATTAACCCACTTAAACTAACACAATCTTACAAATCTATGCAGCCATTTCTGCTTATTTTTAAATTATTAATTTAAAAGAAATTATGAGAATGGAAATAATAAATAATGGCAACCATATTAAAAGAAAATAGAATAAATAATTTAAATTTTTGCTTAATCAGATAAGAAACTAGGAGTTAGGTACCATTTAGATATAGTATTTGAAAAGTTCTTTTTTTGATTATAAAGTTCATACTTTCTATGGCTGCAGATTTATTTGAAGTCCCTCTTGGCGGTCCACAATTCATCGCACAATTCCAATTGAAGTCCATTTAGTATCAATATTGTTTTTGGAAGAGCAGTTCATTGTTTGCTGCTTTTTGGAACCATAGCTCTGGAGGTCACCTCAGCTGGTGCAAATATGGGAAACTAATTTATTGCACGACTCTTACATTTTTGAGATCTGCAATACATGTAAATATTCTTAAGTAACCTATGGAACAAGAGTAATATCAAAGAACAAAACTCCACTTAACCAAAGTTTTCCTTACTTCTTTTTTATATAATTTTGAATTTCTTATCATCAAATTACAGGATCGATCTTGCTTGGCTTCACGCTGATCTTTTTGATGATGTCAATTTTCTCTGTGGACCATGTGTTCATTTGCATCATTTATTGAGCAGTTTACTTTTGAGCAGGAACATCAGATTTTATTACTAGAAATTTTTTTTAATTGATATCTTATCTGATTGGTCGGTTAAATGCCCTCAAGGGCCTGTTTGTCCATTCTACTAATGATGTAAACATAATTTTTGAATAGAAACTAATTAACAGTTTTATTATTTTCTTTTACATTATTTTAAAATAAACTTTTATCTTTAGATTTTAACTTTAACTTACTATTAATTATTTAATAGCTTTCCATCTGTACAAATGTATATTTTGTTTTAAATAATGTTTTAATATTTTTACAATTCTACTCTAGAGCGATGAGTGATTTTATTTATCGTTCTTTTTACCTCTTTATTGACAGTGATGTAACAGCATATATGTATACCATTACAATATTGTAAATTATATCATAGATTTAAAGAGCCACTTTAAATTATTTCTATTATATTATATCTTTTTAATACAATAATGTTATAATTATAAAATTATTATATTTATTGTTAGTACATTAATATATTATGGAATTCAAAATAAATATTTTATATACACTTGCTTCACAGTTTTGATTTAGAATACTGTTAAGATCAATAAATTTATAAGCCATTGAGTTCTGAAATTGGGAGTATATAATGCCTCTAACAGCAATTGGCTTAGCAGTCATTTTATAATCTAGAAATTTTTTAATTTTTATTAATGATTAAATCCAAAAATTTTAAACTTTCTGTACTAGGATTTTATGATTTTAAAAAACCTGTTTGAAAAACCAGTATTTTATTTAAAAATGTTAAATTTCAAAACTGGTTTTAAAACTTAAAAACAAAAAACAAAACAACAACAGTTTTAATATAAAAATTATTTTTAAAAATAAAATCTTATTTTGTAATGTGCCTTATGACTTAGTTTGCAGAAATATACAAACATGTAAAAAATTTACAAGAGACCAATTGTGTTTCAAACAAACCTACTTTAATATGAAAACGATTATGACTTTATTCCAAATGAAGAGCCTTTATTTCTGTACTTTATCAGGTGGTTGGCACAGTTTATAAAGAATTATACATCTGTTATTAGATTTGATCCGTCTGTGTAAACACTTTTTTAAAACATTTCACAAAATTCTTATATAAAAAGAGTAATTTTTGTCAGCCTATATTATTAAATGCAAAAGAAAGGCAGAAGAGAGCTTATCCATTGAATTATTTATTTTAATTCTGTGGTCCTAATAGTGCATGCCAAACATATTTATTGGGAATAAGTAGTTTGTTGTTACTATTTTAAAGACACTAAAATAAATACAGTACACATAAGTATATTTATAAATTTTATAAAAGTGTTTTGATTGAATATCATAGCTGATATTCTAACATATTAAAATATTAAATGTTTTAAAAGTTAAATTCCTTTTTAACATATACATTTATAGTTTTAAGATAAATTTGAGTAACTGAGAACTTTTCTATGAGAATCATAATTTTTTGGTCAATGTCAATGCTAATCTAAAATGAATCAGTCAAATTGATTGGAAGATTAGGAACATTTTAGAAGAATTGGGCCAGATAAAGCCTATTGCAAACATTGTAATAAAATGATGAGCTGTAAAGGGAGCATCGACAAATAGTCTTCATAATCATCTTAAAACAGTTCACAAAATATTAAGTGACTAGAAAGCAAGTCATTATTGAGAAAGAAACCTCTGGGTCTTCATTTTGTTCACAAAAACAGGCAACTTTTTAATATCATGAAAAAAGTTAGTTTAGAAGAAATTGTAGTGTAACTTGCTGCATTAGATGGATTGTCAATAAGCAGTATTTCAACAAGCTCATTCATATGAGAATCTCTGCAACAGTGAGTGTATTCATTATCAAAAAACAAGGCTTGAGTAATGGCATTGCTAAAAAGGAAATTGTTACTGATTTAGATAGTGTTAAGAAGCAAGTAAAAAAGTTTTCTATAAGTTTAAATAACTAGATTAGTAAACAAAATCACAAATATTTAAATATCAATGCATACCATTTTGATGAAGAAATTAATTTAAGTTTAGTTCCTATTGCTAGTACTTGTGATGCCATAAAAATATTAGAATTAGTGTCGTAGAGACTTCAAATGTTTAATTTGGATTAAACGCTAGATAAAGTTGCAGCTACAAATGATGGTGCCACCGTAATGAAAAAAATCTGGACAGTTATCATTAATAATAAATCAGTTATGCTACTTGCATGCTGTTCACTTAGCTGTCACAGATGTAATATATAAAAATAAATTAGATAATATGATACAAGTGAGGAATCAGAAAATGAAGATGATATAGATTATGATTATGACAGAGAACTGTGTGTACTATCTGATGACTATAAACAGACAATTTCTCAAATTAGGAATAACTCAAAATCTTTAAAGAAAGTTACCCCTTAGAGAAAAGAAAAAACATACACACTCCAGTGGACCTAGTTCTGATGATGATATACAAACAAATCCCAAACTCAAAGCACTCTACCTATAAATCCTACAACTTCAAAGACAAATCCAACAAAGAAAAACTTATTCCAACCAAAAATATCAATGACTAATGACAAAACTTTCAATAAATGAGAATATATCTAAAGATGTCAACCCAACAAACACTCGACATAATGATTAAAATTCTACAAACCATTACTTTCATCAAACTCTCCTTATCACTACTCCAGGAACACATAACAACTCGTAGCTAATTCAATTTGAATTGTACAATGAATTCACCGACACATCTTTCTACCTGAAAATTTTAAAACCAATTATAATATCTTAAAATTGTTTCCAATGTGAGAGGTAAACTCTCTACAACGTATATCCATAAGACAGTGTTAATATTCACACACCCCACATCTTCTTTATGGAAACTAAATTCCACATAAAATCAAACTTACAAATCACTCAGATTTTAGAAAACTTTTTACACTAAATTCTCCATTCCACCACTGCTTCCGGAGGTAGGTTTCATCATTAACAAAAATAAACCACCTAATGATTTCAACATTTTATATTTAGATGGTAACATAGTCATAATCAAATTAACTACAGTGCTTATCTTCAACATCCTGTTCATTTATATTCAAAACACAGTCAATAATTTTCATCACATCATACATACAATAAATATTACTATACTCCAACTCATCACCGACACTTCTCCTAGTACTTCAATGTAACTATGCCCACTTCAACAATAAATACTTACACCTAATCAATAAAACTCTCATTTTAGGGATTTCTCCCCGGGACCTTCTCCTTCTACACACAAACTGTAAAATCTCATAGATCTTTTCTACTATTCACCAGAATTCACTTCCAAATTGACACACTTCAACTGGAACATCTCAACCACCTCGCACAAATTATTAAACTTCTTCCTGACAAGACACTTTACCTGGAGAATACAGTCGCCAAACTCTCCGCATGATAACCCCACAACACGACTGAAGCTATCATCTCAGATCCTACATTTACTTCAAAAATTGACATTCTATCACAACCCATTAAGTTCATGGTTTCATTCATTAAGTCATACAATCACTGATAAGTAACTACACACGAAACTAAATCAGTTAAATTCTTAATATTTACAAAACATAAGCTCCAAACTTAAAGAAATTCCAAGTAACACAGACAACATTAAAGATATTATTTCCTTAAAATTGAAATACAAAACACAACAGGAAAAATACAGAATACCTATCTATCAAGAACAAATGTTCCTGAATCTCAACATTCTACCTTTACATCCTCCCTTGGAACATCAAGAATAAAAAATCACCCTCAATAATTATTTCAAATGGGAATCCTGGATTTCAACAAATGTTGAAATACATCACTTCCAGGAAATTCTTCAAAAGATCCTGAAACACCACTCACTATATGGAAAATGAGAATTCCAACACATTCTAACGGAATCCATCTACAAAACAAAATCACATCCCTTAGGATCAATTCATCCTCTTCATATTCACCCATTCTCCCACCTCACAAATTTTCAATACCAATTATCCATAGAATGATAGACCACCTAACAGATGAAACAAAATTATCCCCAATCTTTCCCGATTCCATTACCCTTTCTTAAGAAAAATACCCATACATATCTCGACCCATCTCAATTCCCCTCTAATTATAAAAATCATTGAATCCACTATAAAAGATATCATTCAAGAAGTATTCTCAAATACATTTCTCCATCCCAGTTCCCAAAACCACAACCACCCTAGATCAGTAAATCCCTAGTTGATCACTTAAGAACAAACAGAAATCTAAACCAATCTGTTCAATTACAACCCATTTATTCATCAGACAACATCCTGCTAAAACTCTGGCGACTATCACCCAACCATACCTCCAAATCATAAGTAATCTTCTTAGAAACAGACACATATTGATATCCTTAGATGAAGACCACTGACATTTCAAACCACACATTCAATTCCACAAGACCCCCTTACGATCTTTTCATTCTACATCAACCACTCCTGTTAGACATTCAAAGACAACTTCCAGGAGTCTACATTCCCAGACTAAAAGAATAAATCCCAAATATATTAATCTCCACACAAAAATATCTTCATCCAACAAAATTTTAAATGACTACACTCACCAATATAAACTTTCCTTCAATCTTCAAAATCATCTCATAAATCACAGGGAAGAAGATACAACTAACTTCCTGGACAACCACAGAACTTCCTAGATTCCCTTTCACAAACCACCTACTATCATCACACACAAATACAAAATGAAATATTAAAACTCCACAAAATAACAACACACTTCAAGTTTACCTTTCACTTCATAAGGCCTACCAACATTCCTTTTCCCCAAAATTAATTACCTCCCAATTATTAAACCTACCAAAATCTTTTCATAAAATAACCACTTTCTCTAGTTGTTCTGGAAAAGTTCACAGTCTAAAACCCCCTGTCGAATGTCTCACTCCACTCCCCTATACATTTTTTCTCCAAAAATCCACAATCTTATTCATAAATTAACCCTTATTTTTGACAACTTCCAATCTAACATTACCCTCCGACCGACCACCACCTCTCAAACAGGATTGATACATCCTTAACCCTGCTTCCAACCTTTACAACTTCCTCAACTCTATTCTTCCAAAATGAAATACTGACAAAATTCACATCCTCAAACATATTCTCCTATTTCCAGACTTAACTTATCCAACAAGAAAACATACACAGTTTAAATTTTACCTCAACAAAATTCCTGACTTCAAATTAAATAAACTTGATCCCTACCAACTAAATGGTTTTGTAACAGAAGAGGATTCAAAACATTGACCCACTACCAACTCTGTCAACAAACATTGACACATTTAAACACTCCCCAATCTCAACAGTATCAGACAATAACCACACAAACTCAAAGACAACTTTCAAATAATTAACTCAATCCACACTCCTTCACAAAACATTTCATGGAAAGACATCCACATTCCTCACCTTTTCCATCTTCCCCCAACACCTGAAGGAGCCTTTAAATCCTCTTCAACTCTTCATTAACATCATCAACAATATCAAAAAGGAGAAACCTCACCTCTACCTTCTTTGAGACAGGAGACTTTTCCGAACAACAATAACAAACACCAACAAACCCACATCAAACCCACCACAACAATATTTATCATCCCTATATTCTACCACACCCCATCTCAACCACCCACACAACCACCACCCACCACCCCACCCCTTTTTCAAACTTAGAGATATCATTCTTAAAAATTATGTTAACAACAGAAGGGAAAGGAGTTAACTCTAATTTTGGATTGTAAAACAAGGTGGAATAGCTAATGGCCATGATAGAGAAATTTATCTCTTTAAAAGTGTGTATTGTACTTGCTTTAAATCATTTCAGTGCTCTTCATATGTGGAATGAAACTTCTGCTCAAATTATAAAGCTTTATATGTTTTAAAACCAGTATGACTCACAGCAAAATCCTTAGGCTATAAAAATCCTAATTTATTAATGACTGAAGGCATTTTTGAATTTTTACTGAACAAATTAAAACCTTTAAAAATTAAAATTAGTTTCAAATTATTAAGTGTATTTTATACTAGAATTAATGGACGGCATCAAATTGACTGATAAACATTGCCTTTTTATTTGATGAATTAATCAACAAAAACAACTAACTCCTTTTCTTTATTGACAAAATGTCATGAAATTATAAAATTGTCAGAATTTTTTTTACCAAGAATATCCCCAAAATCAAATTCATGTACTAAAACAAATTCTGATGATGAAGCTGAAAATAAAGAAATTAAAAATATTATTTTAAGAGAAGCATAGAAAAATCTATTCAACGATTTACTTGAGGAACCAAAGAAAAAAACAACAAATCCTAAGACATTAAAAGTGGAGTTTGCAATTTGTGAAGCAACAAATAAAAGGACAAAGAATTTAGATTTATTATTTAATGCTTTAAAAATGATAAAGCCAAGCTCAGTAGTAAGTGAGCATATCTTTTCAATATCTGGCAACTTTGTAATTAAAACTGGAACAAGTTTAAATCATCAATAGATGCATTATATCTTTTAAAGTCACATTTTCTTAAGAAATCAACTAAAACCTAATAATTTATATAATTTTTTTTATTTATTTAAAGTATACTTTTGGTTATTTTAATCATTCTTTATTAGTTTTATCAACTTCATTTGTATTTTGTTATTTTAACTGGTTGATTCTGCAGGCGCCATATTGAATTTTTTAAAAACTGACCTGAAACACAATTTTCACAATAACTTCAGCTTTAATAATATTAGAGCAAAAAACTTTACATTGATAGAAACTAGAGAAACTAAGGAAAACAATAAGTCCAAGACAAATAGTGATAACCATTTAAAAAATAAGGAAAAAAGAAATTTCAAGATCCGACATAATTATTACTTTATTGTTTGTTTATAATTTCTAATTTATCATTAACTAAGTTTAAATTATACGTTCATTGATAATTTTTTTGTATTCCTCACAAAATTATCTTTCAAACCATATATATAATACTTTTTATCTGAGAAAATCCATAGCATCAGAATTTCCAAAACTAGTCTCATAAGAATTCTTCATTTTTATCTTGTACCCCAAAAATTAACAAATCTCAAAGGCATCTATAAGAAAAAGATTCATCCTAATAAAAGATACAAAACAAATCATTTTCAGAAGATGGCTATGCATCTGTCATCATAGCAATTGACTTATTGTCTGTCCAAAACTAGAAATTGTAGGCTAAATCTCTGTATCACTGATAAAATGAGTTTCATCTCTTCATTTTATATTTTTTTGTGTACATCAGTGATGTTTATATTCTTTATGCACACCAGTAATGCTATCTTATTATATTTATTGTATCACAGAGATATAATTTATTTGCATATAGCTCATTTGCTAGCTATAGACTTTGAAAATAATGTGATGCAAGATATGACAAAGTTACTGACTCCACAGTATGAGTATCAAGGCATAGGCAACAATCAGAATTGGATTTTTTGCCTGCATACGATTCCATGTGGTATATGCATAACTGTTGCAGCTACCACTACACACACATTATTTGAAATCTCTATTGGTTTTAAGTGATTATATTTTTACATGGTACTATTTCCAGTAAATTTTGTGATTGCTTTATCAAATGCAATCTGCAACCTTTCTGTACATTTGATTATCAGTTTTTCATATTTACATTGCAGTGCTCCATATATATGTAAATCATTACTTGTTATACAAACATGACACAAAAGCAAACACAAACACACTTAATACAAATATAAACATACTAATAAAGTATTAAATCTTTTGAGCATCATTATGTCTATAAAATAAGGTTGCCTCAAACTTGGATCAGAGACATAAAATTACATTGTACATACCATATAATAAAGAGCATAAATGATTTAAAATTATGTAATTTATATGCTACACACCAATACAAACGCAAATTAATAAATTATACCATTTATCAAATAATTAAAAAAAATTAAAAATATTCAAGAAATTAAAAAATTAAAATTGTATACTTACGTCTGATATTCTATGATTATGTTCACATCCCATTGAAGGCCTTGAATGTGAATCATCAGCATATTTTTAATCCACTTTAGTTACATAATGAGGCTGATAAAAATTTTCTGCCTTTATTGTCCTAGTGTAAACTAGAAAATTGATCAAAATAGAAAAAAATTAAATGTGCCTAATAACAAAAAAATTAATAAAAAATTCAAATTTTATTCGATTTCAAATTGTGATACATCATTTTAAAGATGGAATTAAGCAGTAGTGAATGCTGGGATTTCTGTTGACGTTATGCTTTTAGTTTTGCGCAATTTAAGAAAGACAGAGTTTCAATTAATCAGCTTCTGTTAACTCACCTTGCACTACAAAGATTCAACCCATTGTTAATTAAATGTTATTTCTAAATTTATGTATAAAATGTACTTTTTTTAAAAATATTTGAATTGTAAATTAATTTGTGTACATTAATAATCATACATATTTTCAAATAAGGAAAATTATTTAATAAAATTTTAATTTTATTTTTAAGAAATATTCCAAAACCGGATTTAAACATTTTTTTTTAATAAATGAGAATTTGAAAATGGTTTGTTTAAAGTTTTTTGTATAACCCTATTCTATACCATCACCATTTTCTGTAATTCACTGTAGAGCTCATGCAGTAAATAATTTTTTATACTTGTCTGACAAGATTTCAAAAGGTCTACATGCATTCACATCACCAATCTCTAGAAGTCATATTTACATCTTTTTCAAGGAATGATTGTAATATTTTATTTTCTATTTTTGCAAATATTAAAACACAAATATTACCACTACTTGGAAGTCCCATTGACTAAGAGCCTTTCATCTTAAAGTTTATACTATTAAACATAGCTGTAATATCATTAATGGTCCAATTTAAAGTATCAGTAATGAAATGATTGTCACACAACTCCATTATATCAAATGATGCTAGTCTGTAATCTTTTTTTAATTTAAGCAGTTTTTATTGATTCAGTAAAATCAAAGGATGACTTAATGTATTTACCAAAGTCAAATTAACTTTGTTATCATAATATGATATCTCTCATTGCTTTATAATAATACAGCCCTCCATAAATCTATCATCAAAAACATAGTGGATAATCTACTTTGCATAACTTAATATTAGAGAACAAATGTGGAAGTATTGTAATAGATAAATACATTTTCAAATAACTTATTTTTTCATATACTTTATTATGTTTTCTCAAAACTGAATTAATAAACTTGTCTTTCATCATTTTAATAATATATGCTGAAATTATTTTAAATTTCAATTTATTCATTTATTGAGTAGTTTTTTTTTAACAATCTGTTTGATCAAGTAATGCAAATCTATTATTTTGTTCTCCATTAAGTTTATAATCTCATTATCATATAACATTCATTGGAAGTCTTTAATAGTTTTATATCAGTTGTTTATAGCAGGCTTATTAGGCACACCATTCAGAATATTTGTGCCACTTTTTATTTTTATTTTAATCCTACGTAACATTCACAAAGCTTATCTTCACTATCCACAACTGCCATATTATCAGAAAATCTGGTAGCTCTTCTACTTCCAATTATAACTTTATCATTATCAAAACATCATCTATTTAAAACACATCTAAATAGTTATATAAAAAAACAGAAAATATATAATATTCTTTTCTTATACTTATTTTCAAATAAATAACATGAATATTTTCTGATTACAAATTTTCTAATAATTTTTTTTTCAATCTATAACTCATTTTTAAAACATTCAACCTAAGTAATGTACTTACTCTATTAAATACTATTTTTGAATTATGGAATCAAATATTTCCTTTTCTTTTCATATACCTCTCTATAACTCATGTCCCTCTACATTTTCTAAGTGCAAAACCATTCATGATATTTAATCTGTTGGAATCAGTGTATTTAAGATTTTTGACAACATCCTAGGCATAAAATTTCCATATTTTATTGCATCCAACTTTATTGGTATTATAACTATTGAAAGAAAATCTAATAGCCAATCTCTTAAGGCATAGATTATATTACAAATATCATTTAATACTTCCTAATAATTAGAACAATAATTTTAATAATTTCTTTGCTTTATCAATTTTAAATCTTATTAAAAACATTTAAAACATTATTACATCTGTATTATTTAATTTTTTTCCTCAGTTTAAAAGTTTAATTTTTTGATTATACATCTTTCATGTATATTTTCCCACTGTTTATAATAATTTATCATGTTTATTTTTATTTTTTGGTTTGTATTTATTCCACCCAAACTTTATTATAGATATCAAACCTACTTTTAAGTGTAATTTTTTTAGTCATTTTTCATTTACCTTTTAATTTTCCTTCTTTTAATTTTATCTGTTATTATCTTTATTTGCTTAATTTACATTCTAAATGCCATATTTCATAGTCAAGATTTTTGTATATATTTCTCATTTTCAGTATCTAAATTCTGGTAATATTTTTTCTAATATTTTTTATCAATTGTTTCATTATTTAGTAAAGTTTTTTTGGTACTGTTCTATTAGCATGTTGAAACTGCTTGATGACATTGTTTCTAGGAAAATGTACATAAATATAACGTTACTGGGCCCACCACTTTATTTGTGAAAGAATAATAATAAGAATAATCATACAGGTTAACGTATTCATTTATTTTCCTTAATAAATTACTGTAATTCTTTTTATCTCTGGATATAACTACGAGAAATTTTTTACACTCAGACATTTTATCATATGGATTAACATAATTCATTGATTGATTTCCTTAATAAATTATTGTCAAATTTATTCGATTAACAATTTTACAGTGATTAATTTAAACCTTTAACAAGTGTCTACAAATTTCATCTTAGTCCTACAATGTAGGGGGGGGGTATGCCTTTTCACATCCACAAGAATTGAAACTTATCAATTAACAGACGTTATTGCAAATATTCTATTCTAGTAGAATTCCCCATGTATGCCAGCGCTTTGCACCGGGAAAATCCCTCCTCCTTCCCACAAACTTTAAAAAGTCTATTATCACTGCTTGACAGAAAACTAATTACATTGTGGTGGAAGAAATGAGAATGCTTTAATTATTGAACTGCATTTGTCTCTTTTTTTTGGTTATTTTTGAAAAGGAAAATTAATCTTTATTTATTTCAATAGCTATCTTTGAAAGAATGTGTGACTAAGGTATGGTGGATAACATTACTGGCACACCTATTTATAATGATTAATAATTTCCAACTCTATTTTTTTTTTTTTACGATTAAGAAATGTATTCTTTTTACAAGTTCTTTTTGTTTTTGGATATAACTGTGAGAAATTTTACAGTCAGACATTTTTTTACCGTGACTTTTTTCACGAGAACAGTGAAATTGTGATTTTCCCTAATCTTTTCTAATTATTTATACTTTACATGTTGGGTTCAGAAGTGGGGTAATGGGCTTATAATTATTACTTTTTAATACTGTGTTAGGTAAGTTATACAGTAATTACTTTTGAATGCAGATTGCAATAGTTTTGCAAACTTTAAATTCATCCACTCTGAAATGGTACGGTAGCAAATTGTTAACATTGCTAAAAGATAGTATTGTGAGCACTTGCACAAACTGCGCAAGACAAAGGAAGCCATTAGTTACAACAGAAAAAAAAAGTTGTGGCTAACGCTAATAGAATAGTACCGTTTTTTAAATCCTTATCACATGTTAATACTTTTGTAGTTTTATGTTTTGTTTTAAAATATTTTTCTCATTACATTTGAATTTATGCCATTATGTACTCTTCTGTTATCTGTAGGCCAATATGATCCAAATTCTCATAACAATAAAACTAATAACATTGAATTGGTATTGTAGGCCAATAAAAGTGCAGTATTACTTTTTATATATTGACAATGGTACACTGTAGTGCATTATATGAGTGTTAATATTTTTCTATAGATATATTTATTTAAAAGCACAAAAATACGGATTAAATGTGCTCAAAAGTTAAAAAGTTCTATTGCAGAATAATACTTAAAAAACAAAAAATTAAGTCTACTAGCCATTCCTTCACTATTTTTTTCTAAACTGCTTGCATATGCAGCAATGCACTGATTTCTAGGACGTAGCATAAGTATTTCTATATTTAACATCATGGTAATCCAAATAATTTCTGTTTATTTCATAAATTCATGCTAAATATAAAATAAAAAATAGTTTTAAACATTAAAATTTGATGAATAAAATTTTTTTCAGAATACCTTAATCTTAAAAATAGAGCTTTTCTTTAATTAAATAAAAATAATTGATGAAATTGTTTATTAGATCGATGGTGAGATGGGGCAAACAAACAAAAAACAAAAACAAAACCCAATTACATCTGTCAATCTATTTTGCTTAGAAGTAATAAATCCAGAATGAAAGGGTTACTTTACATTTTATTATTCTTTAACTCTTTAAAAGCATACAATATAATGACATTTAAGAATAAAAAATAAAATAAAATTGAGAATGAAATTTAATTTCCATTTACTTAATTTTTCTATTCCCAGAATTTAATATGTTGCAAAATAATTGTCTAGTTTCTTCATATAGCTTATGACTTTAAATCGGTTTTTTTTTTGTTAAAAAAAGAAGTATGTATATGGATCCTTAATAATAATATGTTAAATACAGTTTTCTAATGAAGTAAATTTTCTGTTCAATTACACTTAACAAAAATTAATGAATATTTTTTTTGCTGACAAAAAAAATAAAGAACGTTTATATATTTAAAGATTGAAAGATTTTATAAATGTTTATAAAAAAAAATAAAACAAAAAAAGCTTATTCTCCACTACATATTATTTTTAAAAAAAAAAAATGATAAAAAACAATTTGAAAATAAAACTAGATTATTAATCATTGATGGGCAAAGATATTGAGTATTGAAGTGATTATTTATATCAATGTTCTCATTAACTTTGCATTTTATCGAGATTAAAACTTGGACTGACATTTGTTTATTCTGTGACTGAGTACTGCTCTCCAGTATGGTGCAAAAGTACCCATACTAGTCTTGAAGATAACCAGATTAATGAAACCTTGCATATTATTTTTGGCACTCTTAAATAACCATCAGTTGAATGATTATCAGTACTCTCAAATCAAATATCCCTTCAGCTAACCTCAGATGCAGATTGAAAACTTTTAAAGAATTCATCAATCTTGTTGAAGTATCAAACCATTCGATCAATATTATTCTGAACAGTCCCCCAAACATCAGGCTAAAATCAAGACAGCCATTTTGGCTTTCTGGTAATTCTCAACAGTCACTCACATTGGATACCAACAGAATGTTGACACATGACTGAAATAATTCCACTATAAATAATCGTACCCTGTTTTCTCCCTTCCAAGAAAACTGGTTGAAAATTAACAGAATCAGAACAGGCCATGGTATATGTTGTTATATATTTTATTAGTGGAGATTTATAGATTCTCCAAACTGTGAGTGTGGAAAATCACAAACTATGGTACATATTTATACAAAACATCTCCATTTTTTTCCAGGCCCCTGTTTGGGATCTTTGCTCTACACAGAGAGCTTGAAAGAGTCAGTTCTTGATTGGTTGGGAACTGTTGGTGTTGAATTTTAATGTGCCGATACCATATGCTAAATAAATAAATAAATAAATAAATAAAAAATAAATATTTCGATTACAAAAGGTTTGATAGATGGATGCAAAGCCAGATTGTAATTAGTTTTTTGCCATATAAAAGTTTACTCTTATATAAAATTTGGTAACTTAATATCAGGACATTTATAGGCGACGGATACACAAAAGTTTTTATTACAATAGAGAATAATTTTAATAATTCTAAAGAAAAAGCATTATTAATACTCTGTTATTTAAGAGTGCTAAAGTATTTGTATCATTCAAAAAAAAAAAAAGCACCTTAAACCTATGTTATATAAACTTAAATACACCTGGGTCTCGTTTTACGCGATAGATAGGTTCCTCAGAAAACACGCGCAAACGAAATTGCACAAAAATAGACATAACTTACATTGAAAAAAGGGGGATGCGGTCTGTGATTTTTCAAAATTCGCATAAAAGCATAGCACCAATGTAAAGTTACTTTAAAATTTGCGCAAAAAAAAAATAAAGAAATAAAATATGACTAATAAAAAATTTCAAATTTGAAAAAAATTGATACAAGACAAACTTTTTTTAACTATAATATTTAATTTTATTCAAAATAATATATTTTTATGCATAATTTACAGTACAGTAATTTACATTTTTTTATACACGTTTTAATTATTATCGCTATTTGCCCAAAAATACGTTTGTTTGCAAACTAGTAAAAAATCAGATTCTCATGTGATGTGATGTATTTGGCTTCTTCTTAAACAAAATCAAGAATATCTCAGCAATTATTCTCACAAGAGGAAATACAACTAGCGCCAAGTTCACTCTCATATTGTGTAAATGGTTTTCTGTTGATGACAACGATGATGATTTTATTAATTGTTTATGAACTTAGACTTATGATAATAAAAAGACATTTATTCACCACTGCTGGGAAAAATTTAATTAAAACTAACAATTAAAAATTAAATTCTTATTTTTGTCTTTAATTTTCAATTCCGTTTAAAAATCAAATTTCGTTTTACATCACATTAATTTCAAGTCGCGCGTAAGTAATTTTTAAATTGTTAATTACAATTAAAAATCAGATTTTAATTTTTAATTGTGCCCACTGCTATTACTGACCTTTTAAAAATAAACTTGTGGACACTAAATGATTAATAATTGATTACGTTCTTTTTTAAAAAGCAAAAACAGAATGTGATTTAAAATGCAAAACTAACACGCACAATGTTTGAACAAATTTACATTATAATCTTGTAAAATTTAAAGTGTGTATACATAAAATGTGGAAATCATGATTTTAATTTTATTATTGCATAAAATCTTACTATTATAAAGCACTGAAAATATTGAAATTACTAAGATGAAAGTAGAATTCCAATAATGTGCTATTACTTTCAATATAACGTAAATTTGCGCGAAATTTATTATTTAAAGTAATAGCGCATTATCGGAGGTCGACTTCCGGTGAAACACGAATCGAGTAACTTCAAAATCGTGTTAAATAAGTCAGCGTAAAAAGAGACCCAGGTGTACTAGATTGCATTAATACAATTAAAATAATTCATTTGAATTTATTATTTCTAGAAAATTTATATAATTATTTTTTTATTACTAAAATTAGTGTTTTGTTTAATCTTGTTTATAAGACAATATATTATAATACTGTATTTAATTATATTTTAGTTTCTTATAAAAATGTTTATTTTACCATGATTTATTTCTTGTGATCATTATCTTAATAATTAGTTAATCTCTTGAAAATCAATAATTAAAAAAAATAGTGTAGAATATTGATTATTGAGAAGACATTTCTTCTCATGTTAACTGCAGGATAACCTAATTGTTAAATATGAATTTAATTAGATTAAACATATTAAAAAAATTACATGTATGAAATGATTATGTGCCAAAAGTTAAGATATTTTAAAAATATGTTTCATTTTTACTAAGTATAGCTATCAAAGAAAAAAAAAGCTAATGACTTTTTTTCTTGTGTACTTTTCATTTTTATCCATATTTTTTTTTGAAAAAAAAAAGAAAAAAAGCAAGATGGGATCAAGATCTTTATCACTGAAGAAATAAAAAGATGATTATCAATTAGTGTATAAATGGAATTTGTTTTTTTGGGGAAAACATCTTTGGTTAAAAAAAAAACCAATGTTTCAAGGTTTAATGCAGTAATTTCTGAGATAGTGATTGGGTGGAATATGTTTTTTTTTAAAAAGAAGAATATGTGGGCAGTAGAATTTGGTAGAGTTCAGTAGTGGTGAATTTAGAGTCAGAAGCCGCTCATTAGTCAGATGTTAAATGCATCTCACTTAAAAAAAAAGTTTTTTTTTTGAAGAATGATGCTATGGAATTTACAAATACCATTTGCAAAGCTCTAACTAAAAGCTGGTTATTATCGAGCTATTATATAATGAATTTTATTAAAAGGTGTGTTCAAGAAAAAAAATATCCTTGGGAGCAACTTTCAACAATCATTATATATTGCTGTTTTTAAAATCATAGCTGTCCTACCTTATATTAACCGGAAATGAAAATAAATTATAAACCTGGAGCTGCACAGAGAAAAAAGAAGAAAAAGCTAACCTAAAAACAAAATAATTGTTAAAACTAGAAACCTGGAGCTACAAAAAGAAAAACCAAAAAAAGTTAAATGCATGTAAATAACTATTGAGGAAATGATTAAAAAGAAGAACAAGAGATTGACTAAATGATCACCTGCAAGATTTGTAAGAAGGGATACTCAATTAGGCAGTTACAGAACTAAAAAGAAAAAAAAAATGATAAAAAATCTATAGTTAGAAAAGATATTTTATTTTGCACATCTGTATTTTAAGTGTTATTCTATAAGGAACGCAATAATTGAAAATACTAAATAATTTTTTTTAAGTAGT
The DNA here is from genome assembly GCA_028023455.1 of Epiperipatus broadwayi. Lineage (NCBI taxonomy): Eukaryota > Metazoa > Onychophora > Udeonychophora > Euonychophora > Peripatidae > Epiperipatus > Epiperipatus broadwayi. Next base: position 4,821,188 of record JAQFVV010006283.1, read on the forward strand.
TTCTGTTGAAAGGTTTTTTTTTTTTTGACTAGGTTAAAATTGTAAGGGGACATTCTCATTTTCAAAAAGAAAAAGAAGAGGAAAGTTCAAGTCAAAGTTAGCTTTCTTTCATTATTATAGAAAAAATCTTTTTAGGTTTAATTATTATAAGGAAATAATTTATGTAGATTAAATGTTAAGTAATTAATAATAATTTACGTAAATTAAATGTTAAGTAATTAAGAAGAATTAGAAAGGAATAATAATTATATGTGTTATATGAAATTGCTTTATATTGAATGAATCAGATTGATCAGATTGATTAACATGTATTTACTTTGGGTTTGTCACATTATCATTATCTAAATCTTCTATGGGTTGAATGCATAGAAAATTTAAACTTTATTTAAACTTTCCAAATACAAATAACTTGTTAGTAATAACACACAAATAGACAACACAGGTTAATAATTACACAACATTTTGAGTAGTATTATTCTCCATTCTTCTTCAGGGGTTGCTGGCCTATAGGCACAGTGATAATATTCACTTAGAAGTTGCCTTTGACAGAATAGCTGTTGGTTAAAGTGTTTGGCTTAAATTCGATATTCAAGAATCGGTAATAGTATGAATACTGAACCCTACCATCTGATTGCATTCTTTTTTGTCCAATTCACGGGTCATCCGTTTGTTTACATAATATTGTGGTAAAATTTTTTTTTTTTCAACCGGTGTTTAATTTTTTTCATCAGCGACGGTAAACCACCAAAGTTTTTTTTTTATTTCACCCAGGTTTTTTTGTTTTTAATAAACAAATACTTTGTTTTTAGATGGTCTAGGGATGTTGATTTGTTTGTAAATTAACGACTAACTCTGTAGGTTTGTTTACATAATATTACTTATGGTAAACCAAATTTTTTTTTCACATGTTTTTTTTTTTTTAAAGAAACAAACACTTTGTTTTTAGATGGTATAGGGGTGTTGGTTTACTTTGAAATTATCAATTAACACTCCATCAGTTTGTTTACACAAAAATATGATAACAAACACTTTGTTGTTTTTAGTAGGTGGAGGGGGAGGGTTGGTTGTTTGCTTTTAACATATCTTTTTTTTTTTTTGGTTGATGTTTTGATTTGCTGAAAGACTTCAACAATTCGCTACTTTTGAATAAACCAACACTTGATTTTTTAGAGGGTGGAGGGGAGAGGGGTTGTTTTGATTTTGAATTGTCGTCTTTTTTTTTTTTGTTAATTTATTATGAGGCTTTTTTTTTTGTTTCAGATCTTTATACTACAGAAAGCTTTATATGATAGTGAAAAGTTCTTCCTTAATTTTTTTGGTCTTTAATTTTAAAAAAAGACATAAACAGTTCATTTTTAAAGAACACTTTTTTTTTTTAAGCCGGGAGAGGTGGGGTGGCGGGGAAAGTTTGTTCTGATTTTTAATTATCGATTTCTTTTTGGATTTTATTTTTGAACATTTTATTATGTTATCGCACAGTTCTTTATTATTATTATTATTATTTTTGGTGGGGCTTTTGAATAAACTCTTAAATATTTCTTTTTTTTTTTTGGTTATAACGGACAGAATGATTACCACTGGCCCCAAAGTTGATGGCACCAGATATAATGGATGGAACTCTTCATCAACAATCATAAGCTAAACAAACCCAATAATGGTGTGCCAGATGTAACGGATGGACAACTAACTTGCAGACTGTAATACTATGCAGATGTAGCAATCTGGTGTGGGATAAGTTAATATGCTCTAATTTATTGCCCCTAATGAAACAATCTGCAGAGACCTACCAGGCTTAGAAGGGGGAAAAGGTTGCATCTAACTATGTTCAGACTGTGGGTCTTCTGATAGAATGCTAATGAGAACCTGATGAAATGCTTAACCAATGATTGCATACACTTTAATTGACTAACTCTATCCCTATTTACTAATATTAAATGCAATTTAGGTTAGTTCATCCACTTTCCCTCCTTTTTAAATTCCGTTATGCCCTAATATTCAAACCCAGAGAGAATATTGCTTTTGACTTCTTTAACAGGTATGAACAGATACACACAGCAACTCCTGCACCTACATATAGGTTATAACTAGCATTTATTATATTTGTTTTATTTTCAAGCTTTTATATGATAAGAAAAAAATAGATGTGTGTGCATGCATAATTGTTTATAAACTATGGAATGTCAGGACAACTCAATAAACCAGAGACCAGAATAATACAAACTCTTAAACATTTATTAACAATAATAAATATCATAAAGTATAACAACAATAGTAATGATAAAAAAATAAAAAAAATAATCATATGTACATGTGTCACATGTGAACCCCTACCATTTTACTAATTAATGATTATTATAATCCAACCCTTATACCCCATGGTAGAAATCCACCTATGTCACTCATTCTCTACAAATCATAATTATATAGAAAAATAAACTTTAGTTATTTAAGATAATTGAGATGCTGGCTAGCTAAATTATATATTTGCAGATGTTAACAACCTATTTAACAAGTTCCCCCAATTTATATATATGATAGAGATAGATACTAGTTGATTAGTCAAACATACTGGAAAATATATACACAAGGTTAATCAACAAAATAAAACATATAATATGTATTCTGTATAAGTGTTGCAATTTAATCTATGAAAATAAATGTAGAGAATCTTACCTTAATATTTATGAGGATAACCTGATGTGAAGCAGGTGGGTTAACCTAAATTTTATTTACAAGGAAAATAGAAAAATATCAAAGTGAATAATCCCCCCTTTCTTCTTTGCTAATTCTAAAAAAAAATGAGGCTTCAGCATCAGAGTGTGAAAATACAACAGATAACATGTATAAAAAAAAAAAAATAAATAAACAAAAATTTCTTTACAATATTGATTCTTTGATTAAAAATTGTAATTGGAACAAAGTTCATAAAAATCATCCTAATGGAGGTAGTAGTAGTTGATAGTTAGGCAAGTTGTTCTTCAAAGCAGTTTCACTTAGTAAATCATTTTCCTTAGCAGATAGGTACAATGGTGTCTCCTGTAGTTGTGTTTAATGGTAAACACCTTGATGCTCACTTGATTCACCATTAAGTATTCCAATGCTTGTTTACTTTGGACTGCAGGCATCTTCTTGTGTGTTTACAATAAAGTAGAAAAATACATATATAGAGGTTTAATGCAGCTGGTAGGAAATACCATGATACACAATAGCATGTTTTGCTCTAGCCCATATTCATATTAAAGTACAATTTAATAATTATTTGTAATCATAAATTTTTATTGGATAATATAGAAGCGCTTTATGTATATATATATTAAGAAAATTATTTCATTTTTCTTTCTTTTCCAATTTTCAGCAGATTAATTTTCGTTATTCTTTTTGAAATAAGATTTAAAATATTTAAAATTACTCCAACAACTTTTAAAACATGCTTTAATTATTACAAAATTTATCAGTTATTCTTACTTCTTATTTCACTTTCTTTCCTCTGAATTTGGTAAACTTTTAGTTACAGCATTTGACTTTTAAAAATGTTTATGATTTAAATAAAAGAAAAAGCAAAACTCCATTTTAGCATTCTAAATTTTAGTTTAAACTATTGTCTATTGTTATAGCTGCTATCTCTCTTGACAAGAAGAACGATTTGTAAAAAGTTTCTATTTTTATACAATTTGTTCACGTAGATCTGGAACGCTGAGATTTTTAACTGCCTATTGTTTAAATTTATTTAGATTTTTAAATGCCTATTGTTTAAATACATTTCATTTATTACAAATAAAAAAAAATAAAAATAATAAAATCAGTTTTATTTTCACATATCACCACCTAACTTAACTTCAGGCTATCCTTAAATCATTTGATTACAAATTAACATTCAATATTAAAAAATATATATATACATTACAGTGTTTAATCAAATAGTTTATATATATACAATATTACTTTTCAAAATATAGATCATATTTTATTTATAATAAAATAATAATTTATTATGTATTATATATATATGTAATAATAACAAACAAATAATCTTCCCACTATTAATAAAATTCCAAATGAGTTGGGTTCAATAAGCAGGCTTGATGTTTTTATGAATATGTGCATTGTAAGCTACCCTTTACATGGTATAATAAAATATTACCTACTTTAACTGTTAATAAAACTTATCAATTATTATCTACCTACTTTATAATCATGTGAACAACAAAAACAACAAGTTTCCCCTTAAAATAATTTATTGAATCAAAAAGAAACAAAACTTTGGACAAGTTGTGAAGCAAAACAAGTAAAAAAAAACAACAAAACACTACCATTTATGGGGGCATAAAAAACAGCAGCTAAAAGTAACATGCAAATAAAATAACAGGGACGCCTCAAAGCTGTAAGTAACGGGATTTTGGAGCCTTCGAACCAACATCCCTTACGCAGACCTACATAGATACACTTGCAGGAGTTTCTCTTTCTGGGGAAACACAATGTTGTGCGTCTACTTGTGTGGCCATCTGGAAATTCACTCAGCTTCGACCAATTCAGATAACTTGCAGGTGACATTTGACAGTTCTCGCATGGATTCATGCGTAAACAGGTATTTGCGTGCGAAATTGGAAAAAAAACTCTGCTGAAAAGAACCTTTTCAAGTTGTGTGCAGTTCAAAAGCATAGGGAAGCATGTGTGATGACATGACAATTCTTAATATGGAATAGTAATTCCACTACGCTTTCTAAAAAATTACTGACAATGAATTTTTGCAGAGTTTCGTCTTTTTCAAATACAGCCACCATCAAATCAGACAGTAGCGAGAATTCAAGAGCGCTCATTTGATAAATACTGTTGCAATGGGCGTAGTATTTCATTATGTAATCATAGAATACATTGCTCTCAGGCAGCCTGTTACGGCTCAAAAAACACCTCTTACACTGTCAGCCATAAGTTAAGGCTGCTAAAATGGTATATTGATGTGCATTTTGTGAAAAAGAGTGCCATCAGATGGTAGGGTTGAGTTTTCATACTATTACCCAAGAATCTAAAGTTGCAAGTTCGACTTCTAAGCAGATATTGTGACTGTGCATATAGGCCAGCAATACCTGAAGAAGAGTGGAGAATAATCTACTCAAAATGTGTAATTACTAACCTGTGTTGTCTATTTGTGTATTAAAATTTTCTATGCATTTAACATTTGCTCATAGATCATGGAAATAGTCCAACATATCACATCTAATAATATATCATCATCACAAACCTTCAGATAAATATCTAAATTTTTTATTCTTGTTTAATAGTAATAATAAAAAATAATTTTCAGAGTTATTTTGTTTATTTTTTTTAGCTATCTTTTGTGAATTATCATTGTGTGTGACTGATTTCATCATAGAATTGTGCATTAAGAGAATTTCTGGTTATTCCAGTAAAATTATTTAATAATAGAATAAATTGTGTATATTTTCTCTTGTTCCCATAGTCTTAGGATCCTTGTGATTATCACACTAGCTTGAGCATAGCAGTATTACCATATGGGTGTCTATATGTGTGTGAATATCCATATGGTTCTCTATAGAATTATTTGGATGGTGCAAAAATAAAAATCACCTTTAAAGTCCACATGCTTCATTTCATTAATATTTTTATAATGACCATTAGTTTATTATTAACATGTACACTTGTACCTACCTGATGATCCACAGCATCAATGATAATCAGCATTGATATAAGGTTCCACATTGTTGATGTCAAATTATGTTTATTGTTATTTTAGCACTTGGATATTATTTATATATTATCTTCAGATGCTAACTTTTACTCATTTTCTATGCTCATTAAAAATAGTGATGTTTTTGTGATGAATGGTATCATCTATGTTATACCCTTGTTCTGTACCATTTTATTAATTTTTTCTTCTAATATGCATAATGACAGATCAATGTGACAGAAAAAGCATACTTCAATAACTGATTTAAAAAATATCTAACCTTGTTAAATCACTTTGATAAATTGAGTTATATTTACCAGATTATAGTTACAAAAATGAGATTATCTTATTTAGGCACTGTGTAAATGAATAAAAAAAGCAGAGGGCAAGAATCACCATTACTTTACAAGTAAATGTACATATGCTACAAAATTTTATATCAATGCATTGTAAATCTACCTATATTCATATAAGCACTCATGAATAGAAATTAGCCTAAAATCCTGACCCCTCCCTTTAACAAAACCCTTCTTTATCATTTACTAAGATAACATAGGTTGTGTAAATCCTTCTTAAAAATTGAAAATTAATTTTTTCTTTTAATTTTTATTACAATAAATTAAGTTCCATGGAACAACAAGAAGACATAACTTTAAGCAGAAAATTTAACTTGTGGGTTATAAATATGCACAAAGGCAGATCAGTAGGGTATAGAAAAGCCCACTTTAATAACTGAATTAAAAATTGTCACCTGTCTAATTAATTTAGATTGATTCACATTTGTTTGGTTCTAATGACAAAAACAGTCAGATACTGGAGATTGAATAAATGAATAGAAAAACAGGATTGAAGAAGCATCTATGGTTTGAATCTACATTGCTATAGAAATTTGTTCTCTGTCAGCATAATATAACAAATTTATCTATAGTAACATAAGTAATATTGATAGAAAACAGCCTAGAATCTGGAATCATCCTGCCCCACTTCCCCTGATTATAAGAATACCATGTACCATTTACTAAGATAAATTTATGTAAAAAATTCTAAAAAATTGAATCAAATTATATACAGCATCAACTGCAACTACTTACAAAGAAATATGACCTTTCCAATTCAAGAGAAAAAGCATGTATATATATATACTACCAGAAATGAATTTTACAATGACTATATAAACCAATCTGGTAAGCAGAAATACCATGGTGGTCCTGATGTTTTATAATGATGTTTTTTAAATTTCTTCCACAGAAATTCTTTTTGAAATACTTCACTTTATTGTGTTGCTGTCCATTATATTCTTTTTTTTTTTTCATATCTTCTAACAGAAAACAATCAGCATTGCATTTCTTTAGAAAGTCTTTGAGATAATGCTTGCAATATAAATGGGTCCATCTCTTTATTCCAATGCATTCTATTTTTAGTAATACACTCCAAATGAAAATAATCCTTAGAATTTTCATAAGTCTAGATCTTTCATGAAAATCACGCTTAAGTTTACCACAAAAGACTCTTTTAGGATGTTTTTCATTAGACATTTGTTTTACATGTCCAATCCAATGAAGGTATGATTTTATAATGGTGGACTCTGTAATATCACATTTAGCATGTTGAAAAAAATTAATTAGTCCTGTAATTTTGCCATTGTATTTTTAAAATTTTATGGAACACCCGTAAATGAAACTCTTTTAATGTCTTTATATTGGGTAGTACAATAAATTAGATAAAACATCATCTCTATGCACAGCTAATTTAATTGCAGTAGTTATTTCTCTGTGATGAAATACTTTGTCTTTTAGTTTATTAAATGTAGCAACATTACATTGTAATATGGGTTATATTTCAGCATATAAATCCATATTTCAAACAAGATATTTAAACATAACTTGATAACCATCAAAGTAAATTGTTGAAGATTTTATTTTCTCTTATCAGTTTATACTGTTTTTTTTTTTTTGTTAATTATTAAACAAAAATTTTTAAATATTACTTTCAACTAATTATGTCCTGCAGATAGTCTTATGAACTGGAAAAAATAGCACAATCATCAGCATATTGTAAATCCAGAATCCAAGAAGTAGAAATTCTTGTTTTTACTTTTAATCAATTCAAATGAAAAGTTTCACATCAAATTGTATCACATCTTGGCCCCTCTTTCAGTAAGTCTTCTATAAGCATTTCTAAAGTTCACTTCCATAAAAATTGAAACAGCGTTGAAACCAGTATACATTCTTGTCTATTTCCAGTTTTCATTTTAAATGCTTCATATTTTCCATCAGTAGTAATAATACTTCCTCTTATTTCATAAATATAAAGGTTGAATAATATTAATAAACTTTGGTGGACACTCAACTAATTTACAATACAAAAATATACCTTGGTGGGTAATTAATTAATTTAAAACAATGCAATAGTATTGTTCAATTAATTGGTTTCAATTGTCTTGACCAAACAAAAAAAAAAAATTACAATATATAAATCATTATTTTATGGCTCATATGTTTCTTGCATTTGCCTCAAAAACTATTATGCCTATAGTGCTTTTTGATTATCTAAAAGTATTATAAGATCTAGTTTTTGTTTTTAACTGATTCATATTAAAAAATCTACCTTCAAATTGTATCACATCATTATCACTTTTATTAAGCAGTCTATAAATATTTCTAAAGACTACTTTCATAAAAATTGAAGAGCATTGAAGCCAATATACACTCTTGTTTAGCACTTGTTCTCATTTCAAATGCCTCAGATTTTCCATCTGTGGTAATAACATTTCCTTTCAGTCATCATGTAAAAGTTGCTTAATACAAATAAATAATCTTATGGTTGACAATCAATTAATTTTAAACAATTGCAATAGACTTGTTTAATTAATTGACCAAAAAGCAATATATAAATCATTCTTTTGCCTGGCAACAACAATCATGCCTTTAGAATATCTTGTATATTTAAAATATGTTTGGAAGCAATCTATTCAATAAAATCCTTGAATATATTTTTGCTGTAATAGATAATGATATTCCATAATGGTACTGTTATTTTCTCTATTCCTTTTATTTTTAAATATTGAAACAATAGAAGCATACTTAAAATTAGGCAGCACAACTTTAAGTTAATATATTATCATCACATTTTAAAACCTTTCTAGGTACTTTGTAAGCTGCAGCCATTTGATTTTTAAAATTATAAACAATTATTTTGATTTCACTAAGCTGGATATCTTTATTCCAATCTAAATGTATGAATAAAATAGATATATCATTAAAACTTGTCATATCAATTTTTATATCATTATTATCATATAAGGGGGGTGCTTTTGCTGAATTTAATAGGATTGTGGTACATTTTTCAGGTCCATATATTGCCTTTAGTGCATCAAAAAAGATCTAGAGTGACCATGATTGGCACATGTCAGTATTTTCTTTGTAGGTTTAATCCACCAATTGTTTTTGAGCTTTCTTTGTCAGTTATTGAACTCCTGCTTTTAAATCTCTATATTATGAATTGCTACATTAAATTTATTATTCCGCTAAACAGAAAATGCATCTACTTTTCTTTAATCAAATCACTAATAATATCATTTTTAGGAAACCAGTCATGATTATTATTTTCTTTTTGTGAATGTAAGAATAGATTCACTTGTATCTATAACATAACTCCTTAAGAGAAAACCAACCATGTCTTAATAACATGACGATCTTGAAAGTCCATATTAACAATTTTAGTGCTTAATACTTGTTGAAATTTAGCACATATAATGGATTCTTTTTAAAAACGAACATCAGTTTTTTTGTGAATATGATTGGAATGAGATCTATTTTAAATCCAATTATTATTTTAACTTTGCAGCATAGTTATCTATAATTGGCTCAACAGTCTTTACTTCTATATGCTTATTCAGAATCATTTCTATTGTATTCTGAATATGACTACATTTATGTTCATTTATAGCAATTTTTCTACCCAAGTAAAATATTTGTGAGAGTCAGTCCATGTGTTGCACAAAAATTCAACAATAATAGATTGTTTGTATTTAAAGCATCTATGCCATTATTTTCAGTACCTTTTTGCCAAAGCCTACTATTTGTTTCAATATATCTTTATAAACAAAATAGACCTTTTGATGGTATTCTAATATAATAATTGATATCCAGCAAAAATAAAAACTCTCTTTCTTTGAATTCTCTGCATTTAGAGCATATGCACTAATAAAATAAGCATTGATTCCATTGTGCAAGTCATGTTTAATACTAATATCTTTCATTTATATATCAAGAAATTCCAAGAATAGAAGAAGTAAAATTATTCTTTACAGCAAATTTAACAGTGTGTACTCTCCTTCTATTTGTTGATCTGTTTTTTTTTTTAAAACCCAACAACTTGCAAGCCTATCTACTTATTCTATTAAACTTCATTTCTTTGGTGAATGAATTTAACTAAGAGCGGCTTTATCTATCTTAAATCATGACAGCTCCATAGTCACCATTGTTGTTCTCCATTCTGGTCTTTATGAGTTTATATCAAGTAAAATTTGCACATTCTATTTCTTTATGTTAGAAAAAAACAATTTATAATACATAATTCCAATAATGAATCTATCAGAAGTAAAACTTTTACACACTAGATGAAACAGTCTATTTTTGTAGACCACATTTTTAATCTCCCTTCCATATTTGCCATCTGAATTTCTCTCAACCAAATCCAGTCCAACTTGACTCATTGGTGATTGACTATACTGCTTCAAACAACTAAGGACTGCCAACTTACTAAAATTGTCCCTGTTACTCAAGGATTTGAAATTATATAAAAAAAGTAGTTGATGTCAGAAATTTATCCATATAGTTAAGGATGGAATTGTTGCATAAACACATAATCCTGTTGTTGCAATTAATGTAGTGAGATGACTGATAACACAATAAGATTCATGACTTCCAGGTTTTATACTAACTTAAGTAACTGAAGATATTGAAAAGTGACAGACAGAAAAGACTTGGTACTGAAGCTTTATTTCTTTTGATATGGTAGCATGGAATCTTTTGATTGAGTATTGTTTATTTGATATTTAGTTAACTTGTATATCTGAAAGTTATTCTACCATTCACCATTTGTGGTATATGATTGTAACCTGGCTGTATTAGGTGTTAGGTAATCAATAGTTTGTTATATATACATTCGTTTTCATAACCAAAATGTTTGGCAGATTATATTTTGGAAGTTATTACCAGTATAGTAGATTTATAAACGTCTCCAATCCTATATTAGTTAGGTGTTATATAATCAATAGTTTATTATGTATACATTCGTTTCAATAATCAAAATGTTTGACAGATTATATTTTGGAAGTTATAATTTTATGACTCGAGTCCAATTTTTATATATTTTATACTGTATATTTTCCACTATATATAAAATATGTATAGCATTTTTAAGACTTTATTTTAAATAAACTTTTGGTTAATTAGGATTTAATCTTTTCTAAAGATCCATGAAATTGGCCTAATTCTACATTAGGTTTTCCTATTGATTGCATTTTTTGTTGTTAGTATTTGGAATTAGTTCATCGAATCATTTATCTTTCTACTGCAGTTTATTTTAATTAATGAGCATTAAAATTGGAATAATTTTTTTTCTGTTTTACTCTTATTTTATCATGTATTAATTAGAAAGAGGATTAAAGTCTAATGTTTACTATGAAACAAATGTTTTGTTATACAAGTGAATTTCATATTCTCAGACAACGCTATTGTTTATTCATAATTATATACTTTTAATATAAATATTACTTTAATGTATATATCTATGGTGGACAAATGTGTCTGTCAGAACTCCATGCGGCTCTTAGTCAAATTAAGTGTGGCTTCCATTGAAATCCAATTTTATTATGTCAGTTTTTTTTTTAATTGCACAAAAGTTTATAATTTGATAGAAATTTTCATCAAACATTATTATTATTTATTTTATTACAAATTACATCATGTATGTATGTATGTCTATACGTACTATTTTCAAATATATTGTTAAATTACGTTAACATCTACCAAATCTTATAAAATTACTACATGCGCATATGGAGTGATCACATGTATATAATTATGATTTGTGCAATCTTGTGGTTGTATATTTCATGGTAGTTTTCCCATTAGCAAATGTCCTATTTCATATTGTTTCAAAAAATCTGGTAAGTAGACGGATTTTATTAAGCAATTTAAACTTGTTTCTGATATGTAATTTTTCGGTGCAAACTTTCTAAAGACGTGTAGAGATTAAAACAGTTATTTTAATTGTTTAGTTTTATACCCTTTTAAAAACTTTTGAAAATAAAACCGAAAGCATTTGCTTGATTTTGATTGTTTTTATTTTGGTGGAAAATAATAATAACACAGATGTTTAAAAACCAGCAGAAAAAAATCAAAAATAAATATAGAACAAAATTGCTATTAATTAATCTAAATTGTTTTTATTTTATTTTAAGAAGCCCTCTTTCTTCAGCAATTTGTTGTGCCATTTACGAATAATTTAAAACAAGAATTAATATTTAGACATTTTAATTTTAATTAATTATTTATATGATGTATTTTGTTAGAATTTCAGATTTTGGAAATAAATTTACTTACATTTTTTATTAACATGACATCAGAAAATATCAATAAATAAAAAGAAAATAGAAGTTTTCAGAAAGAATGTTTAAAAAAAATTACTTTTACTGACAATAATATAAAGTTATTGTGCCTTGTTTGTAAAGTTACAATTGCAAACTACAAGGTAAGCAATTTATGTTGCTCTTACCAAGTAACTCATTCCTATATTTCAACTAAATTATCTACACATTTCAAAATTGCAAACTGAGAAACTTAAGTCATTTCAATTAGGTCTTCATAAGCAACAAGGACTCTTGTCTTCTTTTAGTTATGAAGATAACAGAGCCAATAGAGCTAGTTTTTTGGTATCTTGGAACTATTGTTCATGCCAAACATCCACATAGAGAAGAATTTAGAAAAAAAAAACTTGAAAGAAGTGGTTAAAGTTTTGGATATAGATAATACAAATCTGCATAAATTGATTGCACACATTCCTATGTCATGCCATACAACTGAGAGTCATATTAGTGAAATTAGTAAAAATGTTAAAAATTGTTTGATGTGTGATTTGAAAACATTGTCAGCATTCAGTTTAGCTCTCAACTAGTCTACAGACATTCAGGATGTTCCACAATTGGCTATTTTTGTTTGCTATGTATCTGCAGATGTAAATGTGAAGAAAGAAATATTAAGCCCACTAGCTCTTATCAAAACAACTCATCTTATTGACATCAAAAATGTGCTTGATGAGATAATGAATAGATTTGAATTGCCTCATGATAAATTTGTAAGTGCTGTAACTGATGGAGCCCCTGTATTGATAAAGGAAAATCTAGGTCTTATCAGTCTTTTAAACAACAATCCTAAAATTCCATGTTTTGTACCTCTTCACTGCATAATTCACCATGGACATCTCATAGTGAACTACTTAAAATATGAAAATGTGTGGAAGATTGTTTTGCAAATTGTGAATATAATTAGAACAAATGCCAAAACACACTGTCAGTTTAAGAACTTTTTAGAACAATTAAGTGAGGAAACACATGAATTGCTCAGTGATCTCTCCTTATGGTCTTATTATAAGATGTGTGTCAACTTGTAATGTTTTGAACCATTTTTTGAAACTCCTAAATTCTATTACAACATTTTTAAAGGGGGGGGGGGACTACACAGAATTAGAAAATGAAACTTCCACTTTCTGATTTAATATTCCTTACAGACATTATGGAACATTTGTAAACACTCAATTTGGTTTTACAAAGAAAGGAAAAATGATTAGTGATTTGTCACAAACTGTATTGAATTTTGAAGCTAAACTTCAACTTTTTGTGCACAATCTTAAATCCAGAATATTTAATCATTTTTCATAAGTAAAAACAAATATAATTAATATCAAAGAAGAAAAATTTAGATGAATATAAAAAAAAATTGGAAGGATTGCAAATAGATTTCAAATGTAAGTTTGAAGATTTGAAAAGTTTTAAATCTACATTTACATATTTTTTGTGAACTCTTTTATTTGTGATGTTATTGAAGATGGATTTCCAATTTCTGAAATAATACTTGTTGAAAAAATGGCTGGGAAATTGGAGTTATTACAGGTGAAAGAGGATCAGGCATTGCAAATGCTTCATAAACCTAGTTCTGTAATTAAATTTTGGAAACTAGTGCCAGAATAAAAATATCTACACTTAAAGAAGACTGCTTGTTGTCTAATTTTAATTTTTGATACAATACATTGCCGTGAATCATTGTATTCCACAATGAATTTCATGAAATAGAAATATTGTTCATAGCTGACCAATCAGTTTCTCACAGAATTTCTGTGAACAGCATTATCAAATTATGTGCCCAAGTTCAAAGATTTGATCAAATGTCTTCATTAAATGTTATACTTTTTATTAATTAATTTTTATTATATTTTTATTATTACTACTATGAAATAATTATTTTGTATTTTATTTTTTTTTCTTTAATTATATTTTTTTATAGACTTTATACAATACTTAAAACTTGTAAAGATATGTCATCATATTAATTAAGTTAAATAAAATTTCACTATATGTATTTATTTTTGTGTATTTTATAATATGGTGTGGATCTTTACAATATATGAAGAACCGAGCTCTCATTAACCTCATGTATCCCCACTCCTGGTGTGTGTGTATATATATATATTAATATACTTTTTAACATAGTAAAAAATCAAGTTATACATCACATGACTTACCTTAATAAGTTTGTATTACAAATGTAATATAATGACACTAATGCCTCTAAACAAGCTTTACTCTACCAAATGTAAATAAAGATTAACTTTAACTTAATCATTTCTTTTGGTGTGTATTTAATATGATAATAATTTGTATAGTTGTAGAACAGTTTTTAATTAAATTCATCTTTAAAGGAAGGAAGTTTAATTGAATAGCTAAATAATTATATGTTTTTTGGAAGAGCAGATTATTGGTTGAAAGGATACTTTTCTTGAATTTTCTAATTGTATCAATGAAAGGATAATGATATTAGAGTATGATTTGTTCAGCGGTACTTGTTGCCATTTTATTGGTACTTCAACATTAGACTCACAGAGTTTAGAGAATGAAAGTTTTTATTTCTTGTTGAATAATATTATATTAATACCAATAATAGACAATTTTTTTATTCTTGCTGTCTATTCATATGAACAGTAACATAGGTATAGGAAATAATGGTACTGGTGCTGCAATTTGTCAAATAGTCTGCAGTTATTGAAATTTTACACAGCACTTAGATTGATCATTATAAAGTTTAGACAGAAAAATCATATGCACGCTAGAGCCAATGCCCACCAAGAGTCTGGTCATATTATATGAGCATTTGCAAGTGCACATTGTCAAATAGAGTGTAGAATAATATATTCTAAGGTTAAAATGAGAGTTGCATTTAAAGGAATATCTTATTACAATAATATTCATATTTGATATTTATTCCTTAGAAGCATTTATTATTAATGCTAAATTTCATAGCTGTTTGATACAAAAATAGCCAATTGAGATTTTCAAGATTGATATATTTCTGATCCATGGAATTCTCTCAAAATATATTTTTGTGTTCACCAAGAAGAAAATTTCTGTCTGGTGGTTCTCTAATAATGATTTGATTATTAGTAATTTGATTAAAAGGAAATATATGGCATTTTCTATTAGCAGAATAATAAATTGAATGTGGAGATTCATAAATAATTTAGAAATTTAAGAGAAGAAATTAATCAACTGTAAATAAAGCTTAAAATGATTGATGAATTAAAATTGAAAATGACGAATGGATCTGAAAATGGTCTCATATTCTTATTAAATGCATGATGGCACTCTTCTATATGATCATAGTAATATTTTGATGAATTGAAATTGCAAAAGGAAAAAGCTTTTAATAATATTTTATTGTATTTGAAGTTAGAACATTAAAATGGAAAGACTGTAGATCCATACTGAAGAACTTTTAAATTATGGCAGTGATATTAGAACTTTTAGGGTAATATGAAGCCATAAAAATGAACTGCCAGATTTTAAAAATATTCTGTTTTTGCAATTTATAAAGATAGAGGAGGTAGAAAAGCCTGCATTAAATATCAAATGATTCAATGAAGTATGGAATGGTATTTATAGGAGTAAAAAAAAGAAATCAAATGTAAAATATTTAGGTGAGAGAACAAACATCATCGAGAGAATTAATAAACTGAATAGAGCTGAGATGGACATATCCCTAGAAGAGTTGGTAATAGATAGACAGTTGAAGTCTTAAACTGAATCTCAATAGATTATAAAATATTTATGAAGAAATCACGTAGATGATAGATAGATGGATGAAAGAAAGTTAGAGATTGATGAAACTGGATTGAACTTGGAGTGATCTGCATCTTATACTCATCAGTAATGATTGAAAATAATGATTAATCATTGTTATCCTCTACAATGTCATGCGTTGTTAGCTGAGAGATCAGCACAGCTACCTTGCAAGCAAGCAGTTTGTTACAGACGGTTGTTGCGGGTTCACTTCCCGGCCGATGCTGTGACATATGGAAAAAAAACAAACTTTTCAAGGATTTTGTTGAGTGGAATTTTGTTGAGGTGATTAATGATAAAATACCAAAATTTCATTGTAGTTTTAGAGACTCAAGAAGTACACAAAAAATATGATTTTTATAGTCAGAAAAATATGAGAAAAGTTTTGAGATTAAGATATTTTACACTTAATTACTCGAACAGGTTTGTTGTAGGAGTTGACTAA
The DNA here is from genome assembly GCA_028023455.1 of Epiperipatus broadwayi. Lineage (NCBI taxonomy): Eukaryota > Metazoa > Onychophora > Udeonychophora > Euonychophora > Peripatidae > Epiperipatus > Epiperipatus broadwayi. The sequence continues at coordinate 4,837,715 of JAQFVV010006283.1, forward strand.
TCCTCCAAAGTTTATGTATAATATATATTGCTGCTGGTTGAAAATCCATGTCATATGGAACATAAGCAAAATGTGCACTACTTTCAATTTTGTATTTTATTTTTATGACAGTGGTATTTGGAACTATTTGTAGTCATCTTCATGATAAAATTTTTTTAAAGTTTCAACTGATTAAAAGCAAAAACAAAGAACTTTATTTTCTTGGCTTAATACTTATGATATTCGTATGGAATGTTCTTAATTTTTTCAATGCATCCTGGACATTTTGGTTTAGTAATTAAGTGTTCAAAAAATTCCCATTTCTTTTATTAACTAATGATGGAAGACAAATATTCACGTTGGATGGTGTCAAATTGACAATCTGAGTCACTTTAAACATCGTAGCAGTTCTTTGAGATGAAAGGCAAACTTAGCTGTAAACAAACTTCAATGTTCTGCTGTCACATCATACTAAAAGATAGGATATTTAATCAAAGTGATACAATTACTGCATTAAATAAGTTGAATCTAAAACTGTTGCTTTGTTCAGTTTATTGCATAGAAGTGATACCTGGATCTCCTGTCAAAGTAATATAAAAATATTAGATTTTTTTTTTTAATTTGCATTAATTCATAAAAATCTATAAATAAGATGGCAAGATTACAAATCTACTTGTTTCTTAATGTAATATTTATTAAGGCTAAAACCTTAAGAATATGCGCCTGAAAAAACGACAGTAGGAACCTCTGCAAATCTTTAACACAAGATTTGTTTAAAAGACAACAGCGGCCACTCTTGTCTTTTAAATAAATCGTGTGTTAAAGATTTGCAGAGGTCCCTACTGTCATTTTTTCAGGTGCATATTCTTAAGGTTTTAGCCTTAATAAATATTACATTAAGTAATGAGTATGTGCTTTATAAATATAATTATTACAAATCTACTTGTTATGTTCTTTAGCTTTCTATTAGGATTGTAAAGTCTATTATTGTAAAATTATCATTTGATTGGTCATATGAAGCAAATTAACATCTACAAACATTCTCAAAAGCTATTCTATAGCAAACTGGAACTTGATTTTTATGGATGAATTATATGATATTAACTTAATGTAAATATTAGTTCAAAGACATATTAAAGAAACTCAGTATTGATTGCGTTTATCCAAAAATAGAAAGCTATAATCAGGAAAATTGTTGAAATGTTTCAAAAAATAAAGTTTACTGTAGATGTTGAAATAGTACTATAAGATATGAAAAAAAAAAAAAAAAGGGAAACAAGCATATTTGTGTTTTGCTGATGTTAATGTTATATATAATCTTCACAAAATCCATTTCTAATGTATTACTATTTGTATTTTTTTTTTTTTTTAATGAAGATTGTTTGCAAATTAACACTGATGCAGATGAGAGTGTCAGACATGATGGCATTGTCTTCTTATTATTTGATCAGCCAAACAGTTCATGATTATATTACTTCACATAACAATAAAGATATTATATTATTTTTAAATATTGTTAAAAATTTCATGTAATATCTGAGGAACTTTGCATCTGTATTATCTTTAAATATATGATTGATGATGTTGATTTTATTAGAAAATGTATGTTAGTGTATGTTAGATTTATACTTTATAAGTGAGTAGATTTTATATTAATATTTTATTTGTTTTAATTCATAAATTTATTAGATCATATGAATTTATAGAAAATGTTATAAATAGAATCAATGCAATTAAATAGGTTATGCTTAATAGTGTAATATTTCAAAGTATATTTATCAAGAAATCTATGATGATCATCATTTTGGTGCTGGTTGTGTGGTTCTCAGAAAAAATTTTTTTATTTTATTTTTGTAATTAATTATTATACCTTTCATATCATCGTTTTAATCTCAGTACAGCCTTAGTGCATTCGGTTGCAGCTTAGCCATAGAAATATTTTATGAATTTCAAAATAATAATGTCCACAAGTGATTTTTAATATATAATGATTATTTTTACTGCACTTTCGTTTTGTAATTGACTTAATAATGAACTTTACTTGAACAAATAGGTATATACAATAAAATCTTTTCTCCAAATGATTCTTACATCGCCATTGTAGATTTAGTATGAATTTTAAAATTTATATTTAATTCAGTTTAATTTTACTGTGATTGTACTACTGGCAGATTTATTAAATTTTTAAAAATTTATATTTAATTTTAACCAAATTTTTAAATATTTTAGTAGAAAATTTTAATCAGTCTTGCAGTTGTAGTTTGTATTTTTGTGCTTCAAGCTTTTAACTAATTAAATAATTGTAGTAAAAATAACCAGATGATCATAAAATATGTGCCTTCATTTTCTTTAATACTTTTTTTTTTGCTTTCAAATAATTGTATATGTAAATTGTAATCCATCATCTTTAAAGCAGAAATCAGTTTCTCTGTTGTCATCATCAGCAGTCACTCATAAATAAATATTGCATTTTCAACTCCAGAGTAAGAAGAAAAAAAAGATAGAGAGAGGAGATTGGAGTCAGAGTTGCTATGCGTATAATTAAAGAATGATAATATGATTGTCACACAATCCTACAGTCATAATCTTTGCAAGGAGGTGTTGATGACATGGAAGCTCATGATGAAGTGACTGAAGAAAAAAAAACCATATGGAGAAAGGATGGTAGAATTATATATATATAATGATAATGGATTTAATTATAAATGTTAAAAACACAAGTTCCAGTGCTGGAAGTGCGATTCTAAGACCCAACATTCCAAATTCCAGCACCCTATCATTGCATAAAGCTACACAGGGCATTAAGATAATAAAATGTCATTTGCTCTTAATATAATTATACACACCCCATTATGCATACAGTTGCAAAATTAAATTATTTAATTATAATACATAGTATTAAAAGAAAATAATTTGTAATTGAAAATAATTTATAGGTTTCAATGGTATTAAAATAATAATTATATAGTTTTGACTAATAGCATCAGCAGTAATTTTTATCAATTCTTTATTAATCACGAACTGCTACTATATAATATGTCAAAAATGTTATGAATAGCATCTAAAAACAACAACAACAACCAAAAACGTATCTTTTTAATTCATGAAACATTATTATATAACTTTAATAATTAATTGAATGAAGGATTCCAATAATTCATCAAACAGTTTTCCTCTTACTATATATATACATTTTAATTTTTTTCTGCTACCACTGTTTTCTGATACTTTGCAAAAAATCTTCTTAAGTTAAAAGTGCAAATTGCAATAAATACGACCATAGAGATCCAGAATTAATCAAGATAATTTTTTCTTTACTCCTTATTTTTTATCAAATTGCATGCATACTCATCTTATAATCCAAATTAATTTTTATTATAGGTTTGAACATATCATCATATTTTCGTATACAAATAGATTTAATATTATTTATATTGAACTCAGCTAAATCTAATTTCTATCATTTTAGTAAATTTTTTTCTCAATCAATTTTAATAAAATTTTATTAATTCATTATTTTCTTAATTTAATATTAAATCACGAAAAATAGAAAAACTTTCGGAAGGAATAAATATTTGTCCATATTTCTGTCTTTAATTGCGGAATGTAATATTTGCCCATTTTTAAAAATGAACAATATGTTTATTTTTTTTGTCATGCTATTATAACAGTTTTACTGGTATTTATTAAAATTGGCATCAGTTTTTTTTTATTAAGTTATTTATAAATATTTTTTTTTAATCATTTTTTTTTTTTTGCTTTTTGATAATAAGGTACTTTCTCTGATTTAGAGCAGATTCGATTGTAGTTCTATCGATTTAAAGTAGTTAATGGGCAATTGTTTGATCTTCCATTTTTCATTTTCCCTCAGATTTTATTAAAATGCAGATTATCATTCATTATTTTCAATATTTTTTTAAACATTGTTTTTCTTTCCAACTTTTCGACTATTTAGTATTCTTCTGAGCTATAATAATTATATTATTTTAATGTTAATTGTATGTTGTGATAAAATCAAAATAATACTATTTTTGCCATATTTTAGTTATGCTGTCATATGATAACCAAAATATAAAATAAAGTGAATGAAATGCATTTATTTTAAAGTTTTCACCATAGTGAAGATATGTACTATGAAAAAAATAATTTTTTTTTTTAAAGATTAAATTAACTTTCTATATATAAAATTGTAATTTTGTCTGTTTGTGTGTGTGTGTGCATGTTGGGTAGACTAGAACAGGTGTTGGTTAGAGCGTTGCTTTAAAATTTAATATTCAAGAATCTAAAGATGTAAGTTACACCTGAAGAAGAGTGGAAAATGTTGTGTAATTACTAACCTGTGTAGTATATAATATTTTATATTTTAGTATGTTCTAGTCATTTCAATATATTTATTCTTTGCTGACAAAACATATTAAGCATTTCACTTCAGGTCAACAATGCATTTTAATTTGTTGTTAATATTTAAAAAATGCCATAAAAGTTAGTGTATTCTTTTAACATCTTATCAAATTATATTGAGGGAATTAGTAATATAGTAATTGTATTAATATAGAGGATTTGAACATAGGCTTTCAAGCTCCCTTCACCCATCTACTCTATTTCAAACAACCGATACACTTGACCACACACCAGGTGAAAAAAAAAAGTCCAATGTACATATTTCATACTGAACCAGCACTCATCAGTTGGACCAGATCATGACCCCCCCCCACACACATATATAATCAGTGCTTGGTTTATATTAAGATGGTAAATCACACATTAATGGACAAGTTTTAATTTACTCCATCCTCTAACTCTTCAGCCATCCATACTATTGAAAATCTGACAATGGAACACTCAAATTCCTAGTTAATGCCAAGATTATAGTCCTTCCCTTGTTGACTTTAAGCCACTCTAACTTCTCACATATAGAATTTTATTCATATAAATACATGGAAGGATGAGCAGGGTAAAGGCTGAATTTGTAAAATTTTAAATACAAGAATATTTTATATACCTGGTCTAGATGTAATATAGGGAATTTGAACATAGGCTTTCAAGCTCCAGCTATCCACTATTTCATACAACCAATGCACATGATCACACACAGGTGAAAAAGATAAACGGTCTCCGATATATGTATTTCATGCTGAACCACCACTCATCAGTTGGTCCAAATTATCACCTCCCACCCACACATATATATATAATCAGTGCTTGCTTTATATTAAGATAGCAGATCTTCACTTTAATGAACAGGCTTCAATCTACTTTACTTTCCAACTCTTCATCCATCCATACCATTGAAAATCTGATGATGGAATACCCAAATCCCTTGTTAATACTAATATTATCATCATCATCATTATCATCACCATCATCATCATCATCATTATTGGTAATAGTATGAAAACTGCACCCTACTGTCTGATGACACTGTTTTTCACAAAATGCACATCAATATACCATTTTAACGGCCTTATGGCTGACAGTACAAGAGTTGTTTTTGAGCCATAACAGGCTGCCTGAGGGCGATGTATTCTACGATTATGTAACAAAATACTGTACCCATTGCATTGTGACAATATTTGCCAAGTGAGTGCTTTTGAACTGTCACTACGGTCTCATATGATGGTGCCTGTATTTGAACGAAACGAAACTGCAAAAATTCATTATCGGAAATTTTTTTAGAAAGCATAGTGGAATTAGTATTCTGTATTAAGAATTGTCATATAGTCACACAAGCTTCCCTACACTTTTCAACTGCACACAACTTGAAAAGGTTCTTTTTTTCAGCAGGGTTTTTTCTGATTTCGTGTGAATCTATGCGAGAACTGTCAAATGTCGTCTGCAAGTTGTTCGAATTGGTTGAAGCTGAGTGAATTGCCGGCCGGCCACACAAGTGGACACACAATACTGTGTTTCTCCAGAAAGAGAAACTCCTGCAAGTGTACCTATGTAGGTCTGTGTAAGGGAAGTTGGTTCGAAGGCTCCAAAATCCCGTTAATTACAGCTTTGAGGCTTCCTTGTTATTTTATTTGACTGCTGTTTTTTATGCCCCTGTAAATGGTGTTTTTTTTTTTTTTACTTGTTTTGCTTCACAACTTGTCCAAAGGTTCGTTTCTTTTTGATTCAATAAATTATTTTATGGGGAAACTTGTTGTTTTTGTTATTCACAAAAATAGGTAGGTAATATTTGATAAGTTTTATTAACAGTTAAAGTAGGCAATATTTTATTATACCAAAAAAAAAAAAAAGAAGTGTTTAAGAGTTTATTCAAAAGGCCCCACCAAAAAGAAAATAAAATAATAATAAAGAACTGTGCGGTAACATAATAAAATGTTAAAAAAGAAAATCCAAAAGGAAGTTGATAATTAGAAATCAAAACAAACCTTCCCCACCACCCCACCTCCCCCAGCTTAAAAAAACGTGTTCTTTAAAAACGAACTGTTTATGTCTTTTTTTAAAATTAAAGGCCCAATAAATTAAGGAAGAACTTTTCACTATCATATAAAGCTTTCTGTAGCATAAAGATTTGAAACAAAAAAAAAAAATCCTCGTAATAAATTAACAAAAAAAAAAAAGATGACAATTCAAAATCAAAACAACCCCTCTCCCCTCCACCCTCTAAAAAACCAAGTGTTGGTTTATTCAAAAGTACCGAATTGTTGAAGTCTTTCAGAAAATCAAAACATCAAACAAAAAAAAAAAGATAAGTTAAAAGCAAACAACAAAACCCTCCCTCCACCATCTAAAAACAACAAAGTGTTTGTTACCATATTTTTGTGTAAACAAACTGATGGAGCATTAATCAATAATTTAAAAGCAAACTAACATCCCGACACCATCTAAAAACAAAGTGTTTGTTTCGTAAAAAAAACGAACCGAAAAAAAAAAACTGTGAAAAAAAAATTTGGTTTACTGTAAGTAATATTATGTAAAGAAACTTACAGACAGTTAGTCGTTAATTTACAAACAAATCAACACCTCTAGATCATCTAAAAACAAAGTATTTGTTTATTAAAAAAAAAAACCCCAGGTGGAATAAAAAACTTTGGTGGTTTACTACCACCGACGGAAAAACAAAAACTGGTTGAAAAAAAAAATATTTTACCGTAATATTATGTAAACAAACAGATGGCCTGTGAATTGATATATTGATGTGAATTGGATGATAAAGATTGCCATCAGACGGTAGGGCTCAGTATTCATACTATTATTATTATTATTATTATTATTACTACTACTTCCGGTTTTCTAATGTAAAGACGTGTTTACTTGTTCTCTTGATTTTTTAACTTTTTAAATTTTTAATGATGGATTCATGTTCTATTTGTAAAGAACTTTTACCAAAAAATGGTAATTTCATATCCTGCTTTGGTTGTACGTCCGGTATGCACTTTGCATGTGCATCGTTGAGTGATACTACTTACTGAAGAATGTCTATAAAAAAGAAGCAAGAATGGAGGTGTGCTGCTTGTAGAGTTAGTTTTTCTAAGGCTAGTGATTTTTGGATTCATCTATGACTGCTAAAAATTCACCTGATTTAATTTTGGAGGAAATTTTGGATAAATTAAAATTATTGCCGGTGATTCACAACACAATTTCAGAATTATCTCAAGCAGTTGCTAATTTGTGGACAGAAGTTATTTCTTTACGTGAAAATGTAGATTGGAATAATCAAGAAATAATTCATCTTTCTAATTCTTGTACTTCAAATGAGAATGAGATTTTGTTACTGAAAGATAAATTACATTCTATGGAACGATTTAATCTGGATCATGAAGTTGAAATACAGGGTTTGCCTTTTCAAGAAAATGAAAATTTGCCGTTAATTTTAACTAACGTGGCGGACAAGCTCGGTGTTTCAGATGTCGCTATTGATTTGGAAAACGTTTTTCGTACAAAAAATAAATCAGGAGCTCCAGGTTTTGTTGTAGCTCGATTTAAATCACGAAATTCTGCCATACAGTTTTTAATAAAAAAAAAATCTGTTTTAACAGTTTCTCAAATTTTGCGTGGGGTTAATAATAACAAACATATTTATATTAATCAGCGTTTGACTCCATTCAATAGAAGGCTTTCATGGTTGGCGAAACAGAAGTTACGTTCTGGTCAAGGTTTTGCTTTCATTCATAATGGATCAGTGTATGTGAGAAAAGATTATAATTCTCCTCGTGTTTTAATTAGAAGTGAAAGTGATTTGGAGTCAGTCTGAAATTTATTTATTATGATAAATTCTGATTTGATTTCTCAGGAAAAAGATTTTGCTTCACTTAAATTATTTCATTTAAATATACATAGCATTAGATGTCATTTTGATGAACTTGTAGTTTATTTAAATAATTTTCCTTTATTTCATTTTGATATAATTGTTTTAACGGAAACTTGGATTTCTTTACAAGAACAAAATTTATATAGTTTGAATGGCTATACGAGTATACTTTCTCCTCGTATGCATTTACGATCTGGTGGTATTATGGTTTTTATAAAAGCCGGTTTAGACTTTTTTTTCATTATTCCAACATTTAATACTGCAGAATGTATTTTATTAACTTTGAGACTTCCTAAATGTGTGCTTTCTATTTTGGCTATATATAGATCATGTACAAGTAAAGTCTTGGATTTTGTTACTGAACTTGATTCTTTGTTATTAGATTTGGGTTCAGAATCTGCTGTTTTAATGGGTGATCTAAATATTGATTTGTTAAATAATGCTTGTAAGTCTACTATAGATTATTTAAATTTACTTTAGAGCTATGGATTTAGTCAAACGCTTTTTTCACCTACGCGTATAACTCCTATATCTCAATCTCTTTTAGATCATATTTTTGTTAGATTAAACCGCGGTTTATTTTCTGATTCGTCTCTTTCTAAATTATTTCTTACAGATCATTTTGCTACTGAATTAAAAATATTGAATTGTATGGATAATATTAATGTTTGTGCATATGTTGAGAAATTATCTTTTTCTAAATTGAATTATTTATTATCTGTTCAGAATTGTGATGAGATTTTTATGATAGTTAATGTAAATGATGCATTTTTGGGGTTCCAAGCTATTTGTTTAGATTTAATTGCTAAAGCAAAGTTTCATTTAAAATTGACAAGTAAGAATAGAAGAAGATCTCTTTGGGTGACAGATGCGCTGGTATGTAAAATTAATCAGAGAAATGTGTTAAAAGCTTTGGATGGCTCATCAGATGTTTTAAAAAAACTTAATGTTGAAATTAAGTCTGATATTAGAAAGTTGAAGTTTAGATATTATCAAGAATTTCTTAGTGATAAAAATGTTTCTTTGAAATGGAGAACAATAAATTTTTTGATTAAAAAATCTTCTCCTGATCGTATTAAATATAATAAAAGTTTAATTGAGTTACAGAATAATGAAAAATATTTAGCTGATCGGTTTAATGAGTATTTTGTAAATTTATCAATGCGTGATGTGCCTGAGCAGATTTTGTCTTCTTATTCAAGTTTGAATTCTTTTTTATATTCTGATGTTTCTGAATCTCAGTTGTCTGTACCAATTGATAGTTTAAAAAATGTCACTTCTTTTGGACTATATGGTATAACACCTAAGATGCTTAAAGAAAATAAGGTTGCATTTTTGCCTGTTTTAGTTCATTTATTTAATTTATCTTTGCAGTCTGGATCATTTCCAGAATGTCTGAAAGTTAATGTTATTACTCCTGTTTATAAAAAGGGTGATTCTACTCTTATGGTCAATTATAGGCCAATTGCTATTATTTCTGTTTTTTCTAAATTATTGGAAATGATTGTTAGGAATCAAATGTTGTCATTTCTGTTTAAAAATAAAATTTTATCTGACTATCAATATGGTTTTCTTCCTGGCAGAAGTACATTAGATGCTTTAAAACATCATGTTCAGTATTTAACATCTTTATTGGATCAGGAACTTAAAACATTGGCTATTTATCTTGATTTATCTAAAGCATTTGATTCTGTTAATCATAATATTTTGATTAAGCGTTGCTACTTGTATGGTTTTCATGGATCTATTGGTAGTTGGTTGGAGAGTTATTTAAATGACAGGAAACAGTTTACTAATATTTATGGTACTATCAGTGATGTGGTCTTGATTAATTCTGGAGTTCCGCAAGGTTCAGTACTTGGTCCTCTATTGTTTTTAATTTATATTAATGATTTATTTTCATTGAAGTTACATTCTAAGATTTTTGGTTTTGCTGATGATATTGCTTTATCTTGAAATGCTGTTTCTTATAATCTTGAAAAATTAGTGAATTGAGGATTTGGACTCAATTGGTAAATGGTTGGCATATAATTCATTGTTGGTCAATTTAGATAAAACAAAAGCTATTCTTTTTTCTTACAAGCGTACTTTTTTTTCTCTTAAGATTAAAATTTGCTGTAAGTATATTTTGCATTATAATAGTATATGTACTTGTGAGAATATTCCTTTGGTAGATAATTATTGTTATTTGGGAATATATATTGACTCCAGATTGTCCTGGACAAATCACATTACCTATCTTTGTCAACGGTTACGTAATTTAAACTATATGTTTTATTATTTAGTTAAATTTCTTCCTAGGTCTGCTCTCATTTTTATTTACATTGCCTGTTATCAGAGTATTTTATCTTACAATATCATTATTTGGGGTAATGCTTCTCCACATATTTTATCTTCTTTGCGTGTTTTGCAAAATTATACTTTGCACATTATTTTTGGTAGATCTTGTTCCTCTTCTGTTCAAGATATTTATATTGCATTTGGTTTATTTGATGTAAATCACTTATATCAATATAGAGTTATTTTTGATATTTTTTGTGCTAAACCTTTTCTGAATTCTAGAGTTTATGTTCTAAATACTCGTCTTTCTAATAAATTTCAATTACCTTTACCAAAATTTTTTAAGGAATCTAGTAGAAGACAATATGTTTATTCTGGGTCAAAGTTGTTTAATAAATTTGTATATGAATGTTCAATTGATCTGAATATTTCTTATATATCATTCAAAAAATATTTGTGTCAATGGTTGTGTAGTATGTATTAATTTTGGCATTTATTTTATTTATTTAATTAATTTTATTTATTTCCTAAACTGTTCTTTTGAGTTTTTGATTGTATTTTTATTTAATTTATTTTTATACATGTAAATTCCACACACAAGATTTGTCTTGTTTGGAGTTTTTAAATATTTGTGATGTACTTTGTTTTATTTCATAGAATTGAATTATTATTATTATTATTATTATTATTATTATTATTATTATTATTATTATTATTATTATTATTATTATTATTATTATTATTATTATTATTATTATTATTATTATTATTATTATTATTATTATTATTATTATTATTATTATTATTATTATTATTATTATTATTATTATTACTACTACTACTACTACTACTACTACTACTGCTACTACTACTACTACTACTACTACTACTGCTACTGCTACTAGACTTTAGGTATATAAAATGTACTTGTATTTAAAATATTATGAATTCAGACTATATCATGCTCACCCCTCTTCTATGTATTTAAATGGACAAGGTCCTATATATGAGGGGTCAGAGTTACTTAAAGTCAACAGATATGACAAGGGATTTGGGCATTCCATTATCAGATTTTCAATGATATGGATGACTGAAGAATTGGAGAGAGGGGTAGATTGTAGCCTATTCATCAAAGGGTGAAGATTTGCTATCTTAATATAAACTAAACACTTTATATATATATGCAGGGGAGTTAATAATCTAAACCAACTGATGAGTTCTGATTCAACATGAAATACATATATTGGAGATCATTTATCTTTTTTCAGGTGTGTGGTCATGTTTATCAGTTGTATGAGATAGAGTGGATGGCTGAAGAGAGCTTGAAACCCTGTGTTTAAATCCCCTATACTATATCTAGATTCTAGGTATATAAAATATACTTGTATTTAAAATATTAAGATCAGATTAATAAACAGGACTATATCTAGATTCCAGGTATATAAAATATACTTGTATTTAAAATATTAAGATCAGATTAACAAATGGAAAGATTCAAATTTGATCTCTGAATAATCTTTTATAACATAGGACTAAAATATAGATTTGTGTTTTTATTTTACTGCTTCTGTTTTAAAACATTCACTGTTGTTATTTTTATTGTTGATTACTTTTTATCTTTGTCATTAATAGCCATTCAATCTTTAGAGGGAGATTTAAAGGTGAAAAAATAAATAAATGTCTATTTATCCATCCATTAAAGGAAGAGAAGAGAAAAGGAAGTGAAGGGAAATGAGATAGAAGAAAGGACAAAATGGACAGAATCATTAAAAATAAATATCAAATAACTATGCTTGCAAAAATATATTATGAGTCTATCTATCTATCTATCTATTAGAGGAAGAGAAATGGAAGTGAAGGGAGATGAACTAGAAGAGGGTCAAAAGGGGACAGAATCATTAAAAATAAATATCAAATAATTGCACCTGCAAAGAAGTAATTGTTATAATGTTTTAATTCTTCTGGAAGCAATACTAAACCAATTTCTTATGATAAAGGAATCAGAAAATTTGCTTATATTAACAAACAGAAGAATGCGATTGGCAAATTAAAAAAAAGAGTGATTTATTTAGAATATATCTGTGTAAGAATTGATTATTTACGTGATTTTTATACGATCGTTTATATTTTACAGAAACACATATGTATTGTTTGCTATTTATAATTATTTATATTAAATATTTAATAAATGATTATATTAATTTTCTTTTTTTTTTATTGATTTAATTAAAAGGGACCGCTATGTCTGTAGCATTAGTTTTAAAAAAAATCTAGATCTATCGCGGGGAGTATTTCTGAAAAGTTTAATTATTTAAGTAAAATTAAAGATATGATTATGTTTGTTTAATTAATGCAGTGAGCCTGAAGATAGAATTCACAAAGTCCCTCTCTCAGAGCAGAGAATTATCATTGATCTAAAATATCATCATTATATATGCTCTTTTACGTATAAAAATAAAACGTAATGAATCAAACCGTCATTTCAAAAGTAATAAATATTAAATCATTTTAGTGGGACATTTTATAATAAAGAATTCGTTAATAAAGATTTTATATATGTTCCAACCTTTAGTTTTTAATAAACAAAAAATGAATAATATTTGAAATACAAGCGTAATATATGTACTTGGAGTTTTGGTTTAGCACGAAATACGTATATTGGAGATCATTTATCCTTTTCACAAGTATGTGATCATGTGTATTGGCTGTATAAGATAGAGTGGATAACTGCAGGGAGCTTGAAAGTCTGTGTTCAGGTCCCATGTAATTACATTTAAAAATGAATAAATAAAAAGCTTTATACATTGCAAAAATGTTTTTTATGTTAAAAAATGATACGTATTTTCAACAGTCTATTAAGTTTGTTAAAGTGTTTTGTCAATGACTGCAAACCTATTTTCTCAGTTTCTCATTATCTTTTATTTATTTGGTATATATAATCTATTATTATACAAGGTTTTTCTTCAGCAAGCAACTGCTAATACTTATTAAAGCATATAGAGTTTTGAACTAATTTCATATTTTTATGTTTTAGTAAAAGGCCGTCTTGACGTTTGAGATCATATGGTTAGACATTCCGCAGTCCATTATACTTGTATATTTCATATTATTTTGTAACATGTGGTTATTACATTATGAAAAATATGAATATCTTACTGATAAATTGTAAAAAAGAATTGATTTGAATCATATGATTTATTGTATTTTACTTCTTTTTGATGTCTATATTGTAACCGGACCTCCTACCAACCTATATAATCTAATCGGTTGTAACTATTTCCTGATGAGCATATTGCAGGACAGAAATAAAGATTGGAATTACCCAATTTTACCACCCTACAATAATATTTCCTGCTCACCAGAGGATGTAGCATTAAAAAGACTGGAAACATCTAGAAAAATTGTTTGTTTGGTTTCCCAAATGGCACCATTAGAGTTCCAGCTTACCACAACCTTACTTATTTATTCAGATCTGGTTATGCCAAACATAGCTCAGGAGGCATGAAATTCTTGTGAACAAATGCAATAAATGATGAGAAATGAAACTGACTAAATAGATTAGTTTTAGATAACAATGTTTTATTCATTTAACAACAAACGTTATTGACAGTTCATTTTTGGATTGACATTTTTCTATATGCGCATACATTCCTAAGCCAGTTTGATTTATCATTTAATCATTCTTTTACTAACCATTGGTGATTGGTGCAATAAATCCTTCAACTATAAGTTCTGCACAAAATATTCATTCTTGATTTTGGTATATGGATGTAGATCTTGGTCATTTCTTTATTTAGTGCATTTTTGATCCAGGTATCTGGAAGTAGGTTCAAGTCATTCATTTATTCAAAGTATTAATGATCTAATTCAGGTTTATAGATTTAAGTCATTCATTTACTTAATTCATCTTTCATCCAGGTATACCATGTCATTCATTTATTTAACTCATCTTTAATCCAGGCATATGGACATAGATTTATGTCATTCACTTGTATTAAAATATTAATTCTCTAATTCAGATTTGTAGATTTAAGTCATTCATTTATTTAACTCATCTTTAATCCAGGCGTATGGACATATATTTATGTCATTCACTTATATCAACATATTAATTACATAATTCAGATTTGTAGATTTAAGTCATTCATTTATTTAACTCTTCTTTAATCCAGGTGTATGGGTGTAGACCTAACTCACTCATGTATTCAAATTATTAATTATCTAATTCATATTTGTAGGTTTGAGTCATTCATTTATTTAATTCATCTTTGATACAGATGTATATTTGAACACATTCAATTTAATTTTTATATAGAAGCATTTTTTAACCTGTGTATTATAAAGGCATATCTAATCCCTGTGCATATTTGAAGTTGAAACATATTCAATTTAATTTTTCTATAGAAGCATACATCTTTGATTTAACTCACATATTATATTTCATTTATTTTATATGAATATTCTTAAGCTCTTGAAATCAGTATAATTATTATTCTTTAAAAACATTATTTTCTTACGTTTCATTTGATAAATCAATTATTTGAATAATTGCATTTTATTTTATTTGTTAATTATTTCAATAAATGCATTTTCAAAAAGTATATTTGAATATTATAAATGTATCTAAATTTTTCTTACCTTGATATTTAAATCTTCATATCAAGAAGGGTTTTACTTGAGCTGAATGGCACACTGAGTTACTGCTGCTGTTAATTGGGCATGTTTTCAGATTTTTCTGGGCTTTTCACATGGTTGGAGAGAGTTTTCCAAATTTATTCAGTTATGCAGTAACTAAAAGTTTTTCTTCTGTTGATGATAACTGCAGTTTCCAACTGGTTATTTTGGAATTCCAAAAAGTAATAACTTGTGTGGCAATGACTACAACTTTCAACAGGTTTCCCTCTTGGCCATCCTAATAACAGATTGTACTGTAACTGTAACTTATCTAACTGTAACTGACTTATCTAATTAAGCTGCTTCTTTTATTTCTTCTGCTTGGCGTGTTTTTTCATCTACCAACATGTTTTAAAAAAAAAACACCTAATTAAGAGCCCAAGGCAAGAAGGTGACACTATCTTTAAGTGTTTTTACATTTAAATCTGAAAACATATAACTCTAAAATAAATCATATCTGTAATATTTTAAATTGGAGATTTATTAATTAATGATAAAGATTTATTAATTAAATGCATCTTTTATATTTTCTTTATTTTATCTTATTTATTATTATTTGTTTTTGTAACACAGTTGGAAAAGTGACTTTAATTCATGGTCACTTACTTCTTTATTTAAATTTTATTTACTGAACCACTGTCAGTTTTGTTTTTAATTTAAACTACTTTAACTGGGAGAGAAAGAAATCTTTAAAATATATATGTGAAACAATGTGTCTGTTTCAATATATTAATGAAAGAGAAATTAGAAGCCGAATACATAGATAAGAAGACTAACAGGTTTTACTGATATCATTAAAATAATTAATAGACTGAAGTAGAAGTATGTTGGATATATTACTAAAAAGAAATGGTAATAAATGGCTGGGCAGTGTAATAAATTTAATCCCAAGGACTTGTAAAAGATCCAGAAAGAGACCACATGAGATGGATGAATGTGATAAAGAAATTTGAGATATTTCAAAGAGATACCATAAATTGGAAAAACCTTTCAATAATGATTGGAAAATGTTATATATATGTAACACAATAATACAATAAATTTCCACTAATAAAAATACTGTAATAAAATTTAATTGTATTCCAAATAACTATATATATATCACTGTATAATAGCCAAAGCTTAAATAAACCAATAGAATATCAGTAATCTGTGATCAAGGTGGATTGGTATTATTTTATTGAATAATTTAAACTTTTGCTGTTGTGAAGTGATTTAGATATGAAAACCAATTGGCTATTGTCATTTTATAATTTAATGTATGTTAAGACTGATCAGAAGCAGAATTCATGACTAGTTCATTGCTTACCATCTTCTTAATACAATTTATTTTAGCATCTTAATTTTAGAGATATGCCACAAATTTTAATGAGTAAATCATTAAGATGCATGTTTAGAAATTAGATTAATTGATTCTAAATATTTTTTTTTTGTATGGTTTCTGTAGTAATTAAGCAAAAAATAACTTTGATCACACAACACTGCCTAATTTGTTGACATTTTTTATTTAATCTTTATTGAAATTATTATAACAGCCGATGTTTAAAATTTGATATATCACTGACTACCACTAGTAAAGTCATACAAATTGACTTTTTAAAAAAAAAACAAATTTCTGTATTATATACTATTTTCAGTGTTTATGAAAACATAATATATTGAGCTAACATGAATATTTATTACATCTCTTAAAATATGCTAAAGGCGTCTCTTGATGATGTATTGTTTTTAAATGCAAGTAATTGTTTTTAAAGTTTATTCCAATTATTATTTTTCAACATTAAATGGAGTTAATTCATAACTTTCTGTTTTTGAACGGGAATTCAAAAGATGAGATCTTGTTTTCATATTAAAACTATTTATTTTGTATGTTAATGTGTATTAGTTGATAGGTAGACTACAAGAAGGCTGTCATTGATTCACTCTTCAGAAAAGGCAAAATTACTTCAACTTAACATTGAGAGTGTATGAAAATCAAAAATGATGCATTTTCTACAATTTAACTGTTGAATACAATATTGATAAAATTGCATTTTTAGAGATTCATCATTTTTCTAATACTATATATATTTTTATAACGTTCATGAATTTACATTAATTACTAATAGAATGCACTATAAACATGGTATGACTACCTTTGTTTTAAATCATCCACTGAAAATAGCTCAAATGATATTATAATTACAATTCAGATATAATTTTTATGTATGCAATATGTAAAAAAAAACCCATCATCAGAGCAGAAATGCATGTTTCTTTTTTCCAGTACTCCATTAATGTCAATTTAATAAAATCTTTAGACTATAAATAGGAATGTACTTTGGATTGTCTTAAACCAGGAAGAACCCCAGATTTTCAGAGATTTAAAAAATTTAGGATCTAAAGCCAAAGCATGGTATTCAGCAACATTATTCAGACTGAAATTTATTTAAAAAATTTGGCATAAAAGCAAAATCTATAGCAGCAAATAAATTTAGTAATGATCAAAAAAAAAGTATTGCTTAATATTATTGTGAAATGTCTCCAATAAGTTTTTTTGAAAGAATCAGATTAAAAAGAATTGTGGGAATAGAACATGTTTGACTTTAATAACTCATATTGAAAAAGGGCTTTCAAGATAAATTAAAAACCAGTGTAACCTTTATTTGATTTAAGCCCAAGTTATGATTTTGTTTGGAAAAATGGTTATTTTATATAAAAAAAGAAACATGTAGGAAAATTGTTAATTTACTAAAAATCGTTTTCCAATAGAAAATTCAAGTGATACTAAATAATAGTCATAGTAGATACAGAATTTTTTACTGAACTATTTTTACTCAAATTTGTGGTTCTCATTTACTTTATTTAATATATTTACCAATGATTTCCCCAAAACAGGATGCAGGGAGTTCATTTGTGCTGATGATATTACTTTGACTTCTCAAAATAACATTTTCTACAATAGAAAAGTCTTTTAATAAATTTAACTTCTCAAAATAACATTTTCTACAATAGAAAAGTCTTTTAATAAATGTATGAAAAGATTGAAATTTTTTTTCAAAGACTGGTGTCTTATTCCAAATCATCATACTCAATTATTTATCTAAACAACAGGGAATCATCACATAACTTGAATATAACGTTTTGCACTAATATGCTGAAACACTATCCTACACATGATATTTAGGGATAATCTTGGAGCATAGCTCATCTTATTTTTCTCATTTAATTCAAGTTGGATCAAAAGTAATTTCTAGGAATAATTTCCTTGGAAATCTAACTAGCATTATATGCATTTGTCATGCAAGTACTTTATGAACAGCTTCATTAACACTAGCATATAAGAAAAGATTTCATATCAATCTTCTGAACACACAACTAAATATTGCCATGAGAAAATACTACTGATGCACTCTGTTTTTCCTCTGCAGCAATATCTTTTTTTTCCTTTTATTTTTTCACCAGATATCAGAATGGAAAATTGCTTCACAGAAAATTTATAAAAAGCTGTAAAATGTTAAGCAACAGATTAGGCTTACCAATGACACAAGATATCTAGTTTTAATATCTTTCCACTTTTGGATGTTAAAGCAAGAAGACTTATGGCATAAAACTTTTTTTTATTTTTATAGTAGATACAATAATTAAGCCAGTTGGATTTAAGTCTTCTTAGACACAATCATAGTCTTGCAAACAGATTCAGGATGACTCATAGTTGAGGCAATTATCTACTTCATAAAGTGGAAATTATCAGTGATTGATCTATGTAAATATAAGTAAACACAAACTATGAAACATATAAATGATGATTGCTGAATCTATGGATAAATTGAAGGATTTAACAAAGCCATTTATAATTCTATCTCATGGTTGAAATCTCTACAATTTTATTTAATGATATTTTGTTAATAGTTAAGCTGTCAAAAATACATATGCCAAATAAGTAAAATAATGAAGTTAATATTAATAGTATATTCATATCTGTTTTATTGATATTATTATCATCATGTTTACCTAAAATTGTTTTAATATTATTACACCCCCCCCTCCATTAAATATGAAATGCTATCATCAAATTTATTTTATATTTATTTTTGTGTTGTTGGAAGTGCATATTTATACACCAAGAATTCTATTTACATTTAAAAATATATACACAAGGTTTGTTTAAACATGGTGTGGCTATTGTTTGTTATCGATGACACCAGTGTTATTTATTTTTACTACAGTGTTGAGAAAACACTATTATTACTATTTCCAGAATTACGTTAATCTTTGTTATACAAGATTTTAATTAATATTTTCAACATTACTGGACCACATTCACATTTAATTTTTTTTGCCCTGAGCATGATGGACATTGAAAATTGAATAACTAAAGGGATTTCCAAATGAGGTGAGGGCAGAATCTGCTAGTTTAATGCTTGACCATCATTTGACCTCTAGAATAACTGACCGCATGTAAAAAAAGATTATCATTGTTGTAGATATTACCTTTAAATCTTATATTCTTAATAATTATTTGATATTAATCATCGTTTTTGCTTTGTTAATGCTCTCTTCATTCATACTTTTAATTTATTTTTATAAATATATGATTTATATATTGACTAATATATGTATATATATATTTATTTATAATTGTTTATATTATTTATTTAACTTCTCTGATAGTCTTTAGAGTATTGATTTAGTTTATATTTATACATTGCCTATATCTCTTTATTTAAATGATTATCAGGCTGACCATTTAAGTTTATATGTTATGTTGATGCGTAGATAAATAAAAATGTAATTTTTTTTATTACATCGGAAAAATATTGTTGATAAATTGGAAACTATTATTTTTATTATTATGCAACTTTTTATAAATTAGACCACTATTAATATATTATATAATTTTTTATTAAATAGAAAAAATATTGTTGGAAAATTAGAAACTATTATTTTTTTATTATTATGAAACTTTTTCTAAACTAAATTATAATTTTACTTTAGGCATCAGATTCTGAAGATGATAGGAGGTCATCATCTCGACATAGATCAAAAAAGAAGAAACGTTCACGATCTTATTCACGGTCTCAAAGTTCAGGAGGATCAGATCCAGGTTAGGCATAAATTTCTGAAACTCAAAAATTATTATTACAAATATTATCATAATCATTAGTTTTCTGTTAAGATGCTATTTATTGCACACCAAAAAGCAGATTAATTTATCTATATTTTCCTATCTTTTATCTGTTTCAAATGCATTTAGTTTGTCCTCCATTTTGAAATTACTAATCTGTTTTTTAAGACCCCCCCCCCCAAACCTGCGCAGTTTTTTAAATGTTTTTTTACAATGTCTTTGCAGTTAAAAATATACATATTCTAATTATTTACCATTTTTTTAAAAAATAATCATTTTTCAGGTTTTTTTTTTACTATAGCTTTCCACTGCTACTGTTTTTCCACTTTGCTCCTTCCATGCTTCTGCAATCTTTTCTCCTCTTTTGTGTGCTAGATTACCAAAATTTGTGATAAAAAAAAATATGAGCAAAATTTTTCTTTATTTATTATTGTTGCGTTTGGTCTGGATCACAGATCCAACTTGCAGACAAATAATACAAACACCCGAGTTACCATTAATCTAATCTTTATTATATCTACAAATATATATAATACATGAGAATGTATACAGTACTGAATGTTATAGATTAAAGTAAACTCTGGGCTTTGCATTTGTGGTCCTACTTCCAGATAGTTTGCCTCATGGATAGGGAGAGTGTGACTTTTACGGCTGTACAAGACAGCTTGCCTCGAGGCAACAGTAGTCTTAGCAGCATCCGGTCCCTATGGGATTTGCCTAGCTGCATAGACAAATAGCGTATTGCTATTATAGGAATGCTTACTGCTGTTCAGGTTAGCAGGGCTTCCCTGGGAAAACATGTACTGTCTTTATAGGTTAGACAGACGTTCTCCCCCTATTCTCACAAAAGGCTGATAATTTATAGCCAGATCGCTGACCTTACTGGAAACATTCGGATTCAGCTATCATCACTGCTTATTGGCCTGTACTAATCATTGGCTATATGTTTGGCTGTACATTAGCCTATTGGCCAGCAGCAAACAATGCTTAATCCGATCAGATAAAGACGGAATCTGGAATAGTCCACTTCTGAGGGAAGGGAGGACTATAACATCCCTCCCCTGGCTAAAAATTAGCCCTAGAGAACAGTCGTGCAGGTGTGTTGGAGGACGACTAATCTGCTTCGGTGCTTCTTCTGGTCTGCTGCTGTTTTCGGTTTGTTGGGCATCCTTGCTTGCACTGCCTGTTTCTGGAGATTCATTCATTGTGGCTACATCCATGGCGATGATGTTGACATCCATCTGCTGTTTCAACTAGGCTGTGGAGTTCTTTTTGTTGAATTACGACTGCTGGATTCCATTTAGCCAACTATATTAGCCATTCTTTATTTTTCTCTGATATAATATGAGAAAAATATTTATTTCATATTTATTGTGAGTAACCACTCGATATTGTTAGTTTTTGACAGACTTTTTACTCCACCAGGGTGATCTTGTTTTTTTTTTAGAATGACCAATTTTGATTGGTATATAACCCGCCAATCATTTTTGTGGTCAATTTCTTTAAGCTTCTTGGGGAAAAAAAAACTTTTTCTCAATCATCCCCCTTAAAGTAAATATGACAAATGTCTATAATTGTGTATTCGCCATTTTACTTTTTTATTTTCCCAGAAATAAATGATTTTAACAATCACTGTTTAGTAAACACAACATATTTTACTTTTTACAACAGGGTCTCGTTTTATGCAGATTTTTTTAATGCGATTTTGAAGTTATGCGATTCATGTTTCTTCTTAATATCTTTTTATGCGGGTTTCTTTTATGTGATAAAGAAGTTCATATTTCACTATATTTATTAGATATCAAGAAATTTAAATTATTAATGACTTATTTTGACTTGAAATACTTTTTTTTCTTTCAAAAATATAATGTTATATTAGCAGCTAACATGAATATGGCCTGAAGCTATTTAGAATCTTAGCTTTTATATAAATAATCTACTTATACTTATGAGTAAATAATAATAATAGATTTTTTTTTGCGTATAAAAATATCGCAATAAATATTCAAAAATTTTAAACTTTTAAAACATATTTTGTTAGATATAACAGATATAAATATTCTTTTAGATTTTGTTGATTTTGTAAACTGTAAATAATATTTCTAATGACAATGTATAATCTTTTTGTTTTGATTCTTTTTTTAATATAGAAACAAAATGTGAACATTTAACATTTATTTCAGTAGTAAACAAAAATATCTATCAAATGAAGACAAATTTATTATTTTCTGATAAGTAAAAATCATTTAATCATAAATTTTCCATTGATGTGTGAGACAAAGAAAAACATCAGAAAATGCTGAAATCTGAGAGTTTGCTGCAATGAACAACCTCTTAAATTCTAATGAGAGCTAAATAGTTATATGTCTGGACATCGTGAGCTTTATAAACAATTAATAATATCATCTTCTCAAAGGTTAATCGCCAATTACATTATCGACAGAAAACCATTAACACAGCACAAGTGGCGCTAGTTGCACTTTCTCTTGTGACGAATTTGATTTCTTACCAGTTCACAAACGAACCGCATATTGTCAAATAGTGATAATGATTAAAATATGTATGAAAAATTGCAAAATTATATACTGTACTGTAGTTAATAAAAAAAGTAAAAAAAGTTTTTTTGTATCAATTTTTGTCAAATATTTGAAATTTTTTATTAGTCATACTTTATTTTCTTATTTTTTTTAATGCAAATTTTAATTAAAGTAATTTTTTCTTGTTGCTTTTATGCGATTTCAATTAAAGTAATTTTTTCTTGTTGCTTTGCTTTTATGCGATTTCTGAAAATTGCAGAACCTATCCTCCATTTTTCAAGGTAAGTTAAGTCTATTTTTGTGCAATTTTTTTTAATGCAGCTTTTCTGCGTAACCTATCTACCACATAAAACTAGACCCAGGTGTAAATATGTTTTCATGTATTTGACTTGGGAAACTTAAGTGTGATTTAATAATCACAGATTCATAAACTGAAACAAGTATCTATATAAGTGTGAACTCGCATGTTTACGCTCCCATTAATTAATTTTTTCCAGCCATGGGGGTAAAAAATATTTTGTCTGACTGTGCCAAATCTGTTGACTTGTGCGGTATTTAAGTGTGATTTAATAATCACAGATTCATAAACTTAAATGAGTGTCTATAAAAGAGCGCACTTGCGTATTATACTCCCACTTTTTTCAGTTGTGGGACAAATTTTTTTATCTGACTGCACCAAATATCTGTTGATTTGGGCTGTATTTACACTCCCATTTTTTTACAGCAGTGGGGAAAGCTCCCATTTTTTCCCAGCCTTGGGAAAATTCTTTGTCTGACTGCACCAAAACTGTTGTGTTTTGGGTCATGTTTATGCTCCTACGTTTTTTTTCCACCATGGGGGAAAAAAGTCTTTTGTCTGACTGCACCAATAATCTGTTGTGTTTGGTCTGGATCACAGACCCACTTACAGACAAATAATACAAACACCCGAGTTACCATTAATATAATCTTTATTATATCTATAAATATATATAATACATGAGAATATATACAATACTAAATGTTATAGATTAAAGTAAACTCTGGTCTTTGCATTTGTGGTCCTACCACTTCCAGATACACCTGATAGCTTGCCTTATGGGTAGGAAGAGTGTGACTCTTCCAGCTGTACAAGACAGCTTGCCTCGAGCCAACAGTAGTCTTAGCAACATCCGGTCCCTGTGGCACTTGCCTAGCTACGTAGACAAATAGCATATTGCTATCATGGGAATGCTTACTGCTGTTCAGATTAGCAGGATTTCCCTGGGAGAATGCATACTATCTTTGTAGGTTAGACAGACGCTCTCCCCCTATTCTCACAAAAGACTGACTATTTATAGCCAGACCACTGACCTTACTGAAAACATTCGAATTCAGCGATCATCACTGCTCATTGGTCTGTACTAATCATTGGCTGTATGATTAGCTGTACATTAGCCCATTGGCCAGCAGCAAATAATACTTAATCTGATAAGATAAAGATGGAATCTGGAATAGTCCACTTCTGAGGGAAGGGAGGACTATAACAAATATACTTTAGAGTAGTAAGGTTGGGTAATCATTGGACACTAGATATTAGTGCCACATTTCAATTGATATGATTATAAACAAAAATTTCTAAGAATTGCTGTTTTTAT
This sequence comes from Epiperipatus broadwayi, assembly GCA_028023455.1. NCBI lineage: Eukaryota > Metazoa > Onychophora > Udeonychophora > Euonychophora > Peripatidae > Epiperipatus > Epiperipatus broadwayi. The sequence continues at coordinate 4,862,168 of JAQFVV010006283.1, forward strand.
GAAGATATTGAAAGTAAGCTGAGAAAATCATGTGATACTTCATTTGACGTTAAGAGCTCTATTCTAAACAAAACATTTAAAATTATTTAGCATTATGTCTCCTATTAAAAGAATGATTGATTAATTTTTGAATTCTTATTCTACATTTTTTAAAAATAGTTTCACCTTCAGATATTTAATTTTTTCTCATTTATTGTCATTGTTTTAGTTTATTTGTATATATTTTTATCCTAAAGATTATATCTGTTTTAGCATTTTTAAAGAATATTATCTGGCTTTTTAAATTCAAGGACTTTTAATATCTGGATAAAATTATGAGTGATTTTTAAAATTTGTCATTTTTTATTTCATCATTAAGGATTTCTTTAAATAACATTTTGCTTTTTTATTTAATTTTGATTACATTTACATTTAAAAAGTAATGAGTATAATATTTTAAATAAATTAATGTATATATATCTAAAAATAAAATTAAACAAAACCTCACAAACTTCAGTAAATCCTTATAAATAAGTCCAATTGATAGGAATATTATTTGCTATTTTATTCATTTGCCCTATTTAATTTATGATTTTTTTCTTGGAAAATTTAGAAGATTGGGGAGGGGGGGGGTGCAGAGGAACTGATCTTTTTAAACAAGCTGACATAAGTTAATAATTGAAAGAAAATTTACATGAGAGAATAGCAGGCAAATATTAATCATTAAATAATATAATTAATAACTCCCTTTTTACAGTTTTTTTAATGCAAATCTATTGTTTTTACAAATAATTGTTTTTTTTATAGTTTCGACTACCCGACAGTCTTCATCAGAGCTACAAAATATTTAAATACAATATGTCTGCATAAAAATAGTATATCGAAGCATAGATAATTACCATTTTACTTATAAGCATAGAAAATAGTAGATATACCTTTATACTTATATTAATCCTAAATTTATATTGTATTGTTTTATTTAATATCTATAAATTTTTATATACACTATTGTATGTAACTTATATTTAATGACTAAACTTATATATATATATAATTTATATTTTTTATATGTTTTAATTAATTATTAATTATTGTAATTTAATTATTTAATTAAATGTATTTTTATTTTAATTTAATATAAATTGATGTATTTAAATAATATATTTCATTTTTATTTTTTTTTATGATTTCAATTATCTATCTTCTATTAGCTGATTTTACTAACTGTCAAAACTTTTAAATTTAAATTTAAGCTAATAAAAGACAGATAATTAAAAATATAAAGAAATGAAAATGAAGAAATATATAATTTGAGTACATATATCTATATCAAATTAAAAATAAAAATAGATTATGTAAATAATTAATATTTAAAAGATATAAAAAATAAAAATTAAAAATAAGTAAAGGTAAACTTAATCATTAAATATAAGTTATATAAAAAAGTGTATATAAGGATTTAAGATAAAATAATGGATTATAGATATTAAATAAAACAATAGAATATAAATTTAAGATGAATGTAATTATAAAGATATATATAGTCATATATATTTGTAGTTCTGATAAAGACTGCTAGGCAGTTAAAACTGTAAGAAAAGAAATACAATTATTTGTAAAAACAATATGTTTGCATTGAAGAAAGTATAAAAGAAAAAAGTTATTAATTATATTTGTTAACAATTAATGCATAAGTAATAAGGAAAAGAAAGAAGAATAGTAATTTTAAAATAAATTAACGGGGGGATGGGGACTGGGCTATTAGTACATTTTTGTTCCACAAGATAAAAATAGCAAAATATTTGTTGATAAGTTATAAACCAATCAATGTAGAATATTGTCAACAGAATTTAAGCAAGTGTTTAACACAACATTAATTTATACATTTGCTATTCTCTTAAATAGTATAAATGATTGGATAAAAAAAGTTATAGGATCTGAACACTTATTCTTGGTATAGTTCATTAGAGAAGATTGAATTGTTAAAATTTGAATTGATAATATATGGGTAAATAATAGGTTTTTAGAAGGAAATGAATGAACTTTTTAAATGTGATAATAATTTGCAGCAAACAGTTGCAGCAGAAGTAATGAAGAAAATAAATATAAAGACCAATTGATGGAAAGACAAAGAACATGATAGACATGCTACCAGTAAATAATAAAATGGGTAACATCAGTAAAGTGGTATTATACTTTTCAGCAGGCTATAACATCCTTATTGTTGATTTTAATGTTTTATCTTCATCAATTATCACGGCATCTGCATATCTTAAATTATTTGTACTTATTCTCTGCATGATGTTCTTTTTCAAAAATAAAAAATTTTCAACCAAAATAAAAGAATAGAAATCCCAGAAAAATAGCAGGTGCTCAAGGAGGAAATCAAAAAGGGAATAGAGAGAAAGAATTAAATTCAACAATCAAAATTTTTACTAATGTGAAGAAAAGATTTGAAAAGATTAAGTCACACAAAATATTAAAATTGATATGGGAAAATGAATGTTTAAAGACTGAAAAAACAATTTGAAATTTAAGAACTGTAGTGTAAGATAAAATATAATGATTGTTAGATCAGTGTCCTGTCAAAAAAGTCACATGGTGAATATAAATCAAAATATATGATAAGAAATAGGAGTACTGACTAGATTACTGTTCTGAATTATATAAAGCTGATTTTGTTAAAAAAAAGGGGGAAACATTAATATAAAAGCTCAGAGAAAATATTCTATCACTTTAGGATAGAATAGAGAATACAATAAAAGTTAAAATCATGAATAAATTGGAAAAATAGAAATAATGGAAAAACTAAGGAAATGATTTGTTATAGTGAAAATAATAATAATAAATGTTTTTTTTTGATATTATCTTTTCCATCATAAGCAATCATTTCTTTAGCTATATAATATTGCATTGAAAGAAGGTGCAGTATCTAAAGAAAGGACAAAGTTATTGTTAGTCCCAGACTATAAAAATGGAAACAAAAACAAATTTACAAAAACATTGCTTTCTAATTATGAAAATTATGAAAAATTCTAGACAGAGGAACATTTGGCAACACAGAAATTGCATATAAAAATGATGGAGATGTGATACTTAGAGATTATCATTCTATCTCATCACAGAGAAAATTGGGATAAGATGGAGGAACTTATATCAATCTTTTGACTTTTAAAAGGCTTTTCAGAGCATTGGCCACTATCTAATTTGGGAATTAAATGGAATAGGTAACAAGTAAATTGATTTTCTGCAAAAGTGTCTAATATTTCAAAAAGCTGTGAAAATATAGTTAAAAATTGAAAATTAATTTGAAATTGGAAAATATATAAGTTAAGGAGATAATGTTTTATATATTTGAAAGAATAATGGATATAATCAAAGAAAAATGCAAATGAATATCAATGCACAGAATGAAAATAATGAATTTAAGATATGCAGACATCATATCACTCATTGAAAGTAAAACATTGAAGTAGGAATAGAAATGTTAAACAGAGAAGCTAAAAAATATATGTTATAAATAAACATGATCTAAAGTAAAATAATGATACTTAAGGAAAATGAATAGAACAATCAAAATTAATGGAATTGAAAATGAAAGTTTTATATATATATAGGAAATAATAATATTACTTAGAAAAGCAAAGATAGAATATTAAAAATTAAATGAGATGTATATGCATGTTTATTAATGTGTTATATACGTTTTGCAATATTGCTGATGACAAAACATTTAGTGAGAAAAATTTTGGTATTTGAAATAACACACTACAAAATGTTCTTAAGAATTTATTTAATGCAAAAAAAAAAAAAAAAAGGTACTTGTGAATTTACCGGTTTAGGACAGAATAATTTTTTATTAAAGTATAACTTTCAGGGGCATGCAGTATATATTAACTGTATTAAACAAAATGGCTGAAAACGAGCGATGGTATTTAATATTTGCATTGTTGTTGTGTTTTGAGTTATTTTAAACAAATACAATTTTATAATATTTCCACTTTATTTGTTAATATTTTTTCCCCATTAACTAAAGTTATTTTACCGGTTAATACCTACAATTATCCTATTTTTTTTTCTAAAAAAAATAAATGCTAAGAATTGATTTTTTAAAAAAAAGTTTAGTGAGCGACAGTACTTAATATTTCGTACTTTTTTATTTATTATTGTTATTTTAAAGAAAAGCAATTTTATATTTCCACTTTATTTGTTAATATTTTATTTCTTTTAATTAAAGTTATTTTACCTGTAAATATACCACTAGTTTATTTTTTTAATAAAATTGATTTTTTTAAAGTTTATTATTTTTGCTTGAGAGATTAGATCGTGAAGGGAGAAAAGATAATATTTTTATTACCAATCGTACTGTATTTTTTTTTTTTTTTTGTAAATTTTGAAAAGGAAAATTAGTTATTTAGGTATGAATATAATAAACATATATTAATATCATTTTTTTTTTTTAACGATTAATTTCCAAAGTTTAACAAATATATTCTCTTTACAAATTTTTCTGTTTCTCTATACCAGGTTTGGAACGCTAGAATTACAAATGATATTTTTTCAATGTTCAGGATCTGTATGACATTTTATGGATTACTGAAGGCATAATGGGATCGTTTTTGGATGTTTAAAAACTACATATGACATTTTGGATGTTTAAGAGGCACATGCAATATTTTTTAAATATTAGAGACCTTTTTTTTTAAAAAAAAAATAGTACTGCATTACATTTATATTTAAAGCTGTTTATTGGCACTGTTTGTTAGCTATTGTATATATAACATGTGGATGTTGAAATATATTAAAAATAGGTGTAAATTATATTTTGAGATTTGACGATTACAACAGATATTATATTGGCGGTCTCACGTTGTAGCTTTTTGAGCTTACAATTCCTTTATTGTTACTTTATCATTTTATTTATGATCTTACACATATGACTACTTTATATATTTTTTCTATAAAGTAGTAATTAATTATTATCATTGATATAAGATCTAATTAGCATAGTCAATGCAAATATTGAATATTAATTAGTAATCAGTTAATAATAATTAACATTATTGGAAATATTTGTGAAATAAATAAATAAATTAATAATAATATTTGATAATTGCATTATTCAGTATTATTCATATTTTAGTTGTTGATGTAGTTTTTAAAACATTTATAATAAAAACTCAATTACAGTTTTGGTAGTTACTTTCTACTATTGTTAAGTTAGATATCAGTAGTAGTGCAATAAATTCTAAATGAGCAATATAAAATTATAAACATGATAAAAGTATATTTGATATAATATAGAACAAAGTAAAAATTAATTATTGTTAACCAATAATGATTATGATATTATATTATTTTTTATTTTTAAAAAAGCTGGAATTTGACTAGCATTATTTATAATAAATAGAATGTATATTACAAATAAGAAATTAGCAGATGATGGGAATTTTTATCAGCCTAATTTTCTATGATGTCAAGAGAGAAGATATTGTAATACAATTTTTTTTTAAGTGATAATAATGGGAAGCTTTAAACCAACTTCATTATTTTAGAAATGCTATTATAATATATATAGATATAAAAATTAATTTCTATATATAATAAAATAAAAATTTAATGGGATAATTATTATTATTATAGCATTAACATTATAGAAATAATTTTGAGGCATATAAATTGTGTCTTATGGTTTATTATTACAGAAAAAATTGACAAACTAGGAAAGACAAAAATAAAGATCAACGTCAATTGGGCATATCAATTTATTTATACTATTGTGTTTTTTTTTTTTTTATATTTTATTTTAAAAAGAAGTGCCTATTAATTTATTAAAAATTAAAAAAAAAGGTTCTTGATTAAATCTTAATTCATGCCAAAATAATAAAGTCTTAATAGTAGTGGAAATGCTTTCTCTTAATTTTGCCCCCTAAAAGAACTGCTCAGATCATTATTTTCCATAAATTATGTATTCTAATTGCAATAATTTGTTACCATAATTTTCTAATATAAATAGGTTACTGACCATGATCTTATATTGTTCTGCCTAAGAATATGGCTTTTTGTTTTGTTATGAGGATACATAGAATGCTTCCAGAATTTTTAAAAATTTTAGAATCTAAAATCAAAGCATAGTTGACAAAACTATTCAGTAACATTATTCTTCACATGACACTATTTCATAAATTTAGCACAAAAGCAAGACTTTTTTTTTTTAAAAAAAAAACAATTTTCCAAAAAAAAATAATCATTCAATATCCTTATTAGATATTCTCTATAATATATTTGAAAGAATCATATTAACAAATATTTTGCCAATAATTAAGAAGCACTGATATCTAGTAAGCTGGTTTTAGGCCAGTAAGTAACTCCTGTGAACAAATTTTATCATCCACAATTTAAATTGAAAAAGGCCCTCAGAATAAATTATAAAGTGAGGTTTTTTTAAATCAATCTCTGTTCAGAGAAATGATTTTCTAAAAGTTTTTAATTCCATAAATGAAAAAAAAAAAAAATCATTAATTTACTTGACAAAATGGTTTTCAGTAGAAAAATTCAAGCAATGTGATAATCATATTAGATAAAAAAAATTTATAGAATGGACTACCCCAAAGCTTAGTTCTTTCAACTACTTTATTTAATAAATTCATAAGTGATCTTTTAAAAACATAGTGCATGCAATTCACTTATGCTGATGACATAGATTTGATTTAACAAAAGAGATTCTTTCATGAAATAGAAAAGCTATTCAATAAAGATATGAAAAAAATTGGAATTTTTTTTCAAAGATTGGTTTTATTCCTATAATCCAATAAAGATAGTATTCCTAACTTTTCATCTAAGCATAATAATAAAACTAGTAATTTGAATATAATTTTTTGCAATAATAAATGGAAATACAATTCTAGACCATGCTATTTAGAGTGATCTTGGACCATAGCTTAATTTATTTTCTTCATTAATCTAAGGTTAGATCTAAAGTAATGTCTAGAAATAGTTTCTTAAAAAGACGACTGACACTAATTGGGCTTGTGATGAAAATATTTTACAGACAGTTTTTTTAATTGTCAGTTTTTCTACTGCTGAATATTATGCTTCTATTTGAAAAAAAAAAAATTCTCACACTAAACTTCTGGATAACCAATTAAACTTTACCATAAAAAATATTCTTGATTTATACAAAAGTATTCCTTTGCAATGGCTTTCTGTTCTCTATTCCAGTTGGCTCACAGAAAATGTATAAAAAGCTGATAAGTAGATCAGACCTGCCAATAACTGAAGATACAATTTCATTACTTAAGACTCATTTCAAATCAAGAACTTTTTTTCTGTGTTAAATTAAGAAACTATACAGGGCAGTTTCCTCTATAAAGGGGGCCTGGGTGCAAGAATTCTTTTGGAGGCCTACATTTTTTTTTTTTTCAAAGATAAAAATAATATTTCAAAAAAAGAAAAAAAAACATATATTGTGTTATATATATGTATTTAATCATATTATTTTTGTTTTTGGCCATGTCATTAATCATACTACGAAAATTACAATTTTTAACAATTCTATTCTCAATAATTAATATAGCAAATGTGGTTAAGTGTTCTTCACACATGGTTGATTGAAGATAATTCTTTACTGATTTTAATTTGCTAAAAGAACACTCTGCACTTGCTATAGTAACTGGTAACATAAAGAAAAATTTTAATGCAGTTATCACACTTGGAAAAAGTTCATTATAATTATTATTTAATACACACCTGGGTCTCTTTTTGTGTGGATTTTTTAAAATGCGATTTTGAAGTTATGCGATTCATGTTTTTTCTTAATATATTTTTATGCGGTTTTCTTTTATGCAATAAAGAAGTTCATATTTCACTTAAAATTGGGATTTCCCCATTTTATATACAAGCATTATGCTTGTTGGAAAAAGGTTTGGCAATAAATTTATACTGTAGAAGATTTAGAAAAAGATAATAAAACAGAAGTGGAACCTGTTCGTTTCACAGCAAAAATGAGTCGAGAAAATCTTCAACTTTTTAATCAATTAGAAAATCATTTTCTTTTTTAATGACACACATTATGAACAAGCTCGTAAATGCCAATGAGAGCTAAATAGTTGTTTGTCGGTGTTATATATGTGTATGTTTATATTTTCTTTTATACACACACACACACATATATATATATATATGGAAAAACTTTTAGAAAGAAAAAAGTTACAAGAAAAATATTTAATAACTTTTAATTTCTACTTAAAAATAATGTATCTTTAAAAGTTTTTAAATATTTTTACTTGTAACTTTTTTTTGTCTAAAAGTTTCTCCATGTGTATAAAAGAAAATTTAACTGTTAGTCATTATTAACACACTCGTGGAAGTGCATTCTCTAACAGCTAGACTTAAGCAGTCTGGATATCGCAAGCATCATAAACAATTAGTAAAATCATCATCTCAGAGTTTAATTATCGATTACATTGTTGACAGAAAAACCATTATTATGGCATGAGACTGAACTTGGGGCTAATTGTATTTACTCTTGTGACAAATCTGATTTTTTATCAGTTCACAACCGAACCGTATATTGCCAAATAGCGATAATGATTAAAATATGTATGAAACAATGTAAAATAAAGTACAGTACACATAAAAACATATTGTTTTGAATAAAATTAAATAGTTAATAAAAATAGTTTGTTTTGTATCAGTTTTTTTTCAAATATTTGAAATTTTTTATTAGTCATACTTTATTTCATTATTTTTTTTAATGCAAATTTTAAAGTAATTTTACCTTGTTGATTTGGATTTGTGCAATTTTTGAAAATTTCGGAACATATCCTACATTTTTCAAGATAAGTTAAATCTATTTTTGTCGATTTTTTTAATGCAGGTTTTCTGTGGAACCTATCTACCGCATAAAAAGAGACCTGGGTGTATATTGCAATATATCTTGTGCGTAAGTTGCATCTTTTTCATTTAAGAACAATTCTCTTAATAAAACAATTTCCTGAATTAAGTCTTGGTTTATATCCTTGTTACAGAATTTTACAAAACTCCGTGAGCAATTTTTTAGTTCATTTTTTTCTAGTGTTTTTATATCAATTAATGCCCTATTAAAAGTTGATAATAAATCTAGTGAACAAATAAAATAATAAAAAATACAATATTCAGTAAATTAAATTTTTTTCTAGGGGAATTTAAAGACAACTAATGGGAAACCATGTACATTGTGGATTAACTTTAATTGACAAATGGATACTTGCCATAAGCAATGATCAAATTGAATATGCATAAAAACAAGTTTTCATACACATTCAATTATATTTCCTGATTGTTATTTCCCCTCTTCCTAATAATTTATTACATTAACAAAATAAATAATCAGTTTGGTTCGAATGAAAAAAAACCAACTAAAATTATTAACAGCAATAAATTTAATTAAAGAATAATAATAACAATGATAATATAAATGTATTTACATATTTACAATTAAAAAAATTATATGGCGATTATATGTGAGAGGGAAACATTTTTGTAACTTACAATCTCTGAAGATATCTATAGAAAGTAAAGTAGATTTATTTTAATGTCTTCGTGAGTTCATGTGTATATTTTGTATCCATAAACGTGGGAATATAGCCATTAATCATTAAATTTTAATGTCTTATAGCAATTTGCTTCCTTCTGGGGCAGTTTTCTTAAGAGAATTTCCATTGCAATTTTCTACTGGGCATTTAAAATAGGCAGATCCACAGATTAATTTATAGAAATATATTTTTATGGGATACTCACTTTATGTGACTTTTCCTTTTATAGCATGTAACTGTTAAATATTTCTTCAACATTTAATAATGAGGAATAGATTAGCAGAATCAAGATTAATTTTTAAGGCATTTTTTTGTCTGTAGCTCTATAATCAGCTACAATCCTTGAAAAAGCAGGGCAAGCATCCTGGAGGATTCTCTACTCCATAAGACACGATTTAATTTTAAAATCTTTACAAAATTTTTTTGACTTCTATTTCTTACAAGACACATTGACCAAGTGTGTTACTATTCCCACTATTTCTTGGAAAGCAGACATGTTTTTAAATTTTCTGTTGGTTCTTATAGCAATGTTTCTTTTGTTTAAAATTGTAATATTGGTTTTTTAAAGTAATAAAATAATAACACATGTTATTGTTACATTTGTTTTTTTTTTTGACATTTTAAAAACACTTTCAAATTTATTTTTTATATATGTCTTTTGATATTTTGTTATACATAATAATGAAAAAATATTCACATTAAAGCAACACTTGTAAACTCAGACATGAGAGTTGCAATATTGCAAATATATCTTGTGCATAATAAGTTATGTTTTTTTTTTATATTTAAAATAAGTTCTCTTAATAAAACAGTTTCCTTAATTAAGTCTTGGTTTTTATCCTTGCTTCAGAATTTTACAAAATTCCTTGAGCAATATTTTAGTTTATTTTTTCTAATATTTTTATATCAGTGATTAATTTGAAATTAGAATATTAGGTATGTTTTTGAATCTCTCTTCTATTTGCTTAATAACAGTATGAATGATAATATTGTAAAAGTTATATCTAAATTCCTCTACTGGGTCTTGTAATACTTCTTCTTCTACTAGTTAAAATGTTTTTTTTTTTCTAATTTCAGTGCTATCATTTTTGTTTCATCCAAGAATGTGTTAAATTTTGATCTAAAATTTTGGATTTTATTTTTAATTTTATTTACTAAATTGAAAGCCAAGTCAAGAATGATTGTTTTGTTTTGTTAATACTATTAATTTTTGACAATGTATTAAATGATACTGATAAACTTAAAAATAAATGGCATTTTTTTGTGATGCATCTAGTATATTATTGTTATTTGTAGCAATAAGTTCTTCCAAACCATTACAAGTTTGTTTAAATTGTGTTATGCACTATGTTTACTGAATCTATTTTGGCTTCTCAATGAGAATCACAATGGTTTAAATATAATATTTAAATGCTTTTGTATAATTTCCCATATTTTTGTAGATGCAGAAAATAAATGGTATAAACATTGCAGTATTCCCATTTTTTTTTTTTGCTAGTATACACTGCTGGAATTAGAAGCAGCACCCCAAATTAGCAAATTAAGAGAATGTGACAAATAAGGCACATAAATTGTATGAGTTTAAATTATTTATTCAGGATTGTACACATCTGTATTTTCCCTTTATATTCCTATTGTTGTATGCTTGTCCCCTATAATTGTTAATATCTAAATTAAGCTCATCTGTTGTTTTTTTTAAAGCATATTTGCTAATCTTTCACTAGTAGTATCAATTGCTTCAATAATTCCTATAAGTAATTTATGATTAATTTTTTGTCTACAAATTTACATATTAATAATTATTGACATTTCTTCAATGTGAGAAACATCAGGAGTACAATCCATTTGAATACTGTAATATATGATTGCTTTTACATTATGTTTAATTTTATTAAGTATTTCATTACCTAAAGCAGCAATAAATTCCTCTTGTGATCTATGTGCCAAATGGTGCTTGGTTCTTTTTTCTGGATTTTAATTGTATTTATATGATCCATTAGCACAAGATCATATTTACTTTCGTATTTACTTTAAAGTTCGATTAAACTTTAAAAATTTTCATTATTTGGAGCTATTACTATTTCATAAGACTCTTGAAATGGCAGATTATTATTTGATAAAAATAAAATCATGTCTACACTTCTTTGGAGTGTAATTTAAGATGTTCTGTTTATTTATATTAATTTGGTTTGTTTTATAAATAGTGGAACATAAGCTATTTTAATAATTATTGCTAAGCAATGAAAGAATTAAAATAACAGAAAGTTCATGATTTCAAATTATTGATGATATTTTTCAATTGTCTCCATTTATTAAAACCATCTATAAACTATGTAGATTGATCTTTTTCTCTTTTGGGAAATAATACACAACAAAGTCGATATACTGAGTCTCTGAGAGATTTTGAGCGAACTAACTAACTGTGAAGCTGGATTTCATCATTTGGCATTTTTTTAACATAGTAAAATGTAGAAAATGATCTATCATCATCATTCTTAAAGAAAACATCTTAATTATTATTTTTTTTTTAGATCTGGTTTAATGCACAATAATCTAAATGTATCACTTATAACATTTGACCACAAACTGAATCACTTATATTCACTTAATCACCATTATTGTCATTATTATTATTACCTACATTTGTTATCCCTAGATTTTGTTTTTTACATTGTACATCATTATTTACTGTTCCTAATTCTTTTGCATAAACACATGCTGTAAGTTTTCCACAGATTCTATATTTTGGTTGCAAACTTTTGTACTTTGTTTGCATTTTTCTGCTCTAATTGAAATTTAAATCAGAACTGCTGAAGTTGAAGCAATTTGATTGTCAGATTTATTTTATAGTCATGGAAGCAGTTCTACTTGTGACTTTTTGATTTTATGCTTTTCTTTCTTTTCTGCTAATTTTATTTTTGACACCCATAGAGATGCTTTCTTGGTGTGGATATTATGAGCCCTAATAATATTAAAATTGTTTATCCTATGGAATTAATTAAAAAAGTAAAATATTTACTTTTTTAATATTATACACTATTGGGAGTCTTGGGGATTGATATGGATTGTAAAGATATGCAACCAAATTCAATTAGGCTTTTTGTTTGGTTATTTAAACAAACAAAATAACAGTGATATCTAAAGTATCAATAATTGCTAATTCCTGGAAATATTAAATTAACATAAAATGATTTTTTTTACATTATCCTGTTCAATTGTGCTTCATTGCTCTTGCAGTCATAGGCATGTCCCATTATATACCACATCTTATCTTGTGCATGCCAAAATCACTAATGTTTTAGAAATAAATTTTATGAACATTTTTTTTTGTGTCTGTAACATGACACCCTGCTGCTAATATGCAGAATAAATTTGCACTTTCACAGAGGAATTTTTGAAATTGTAATTGCAAACATATAGAAGTGTTTTGTTATTGTTTATTAGGCCCTATATGAGAAGTTACACATTTCACACTGTATGTTATGTATTGTCTGTATTTAGGAAGAAATTGTTGAAACTCCTATACAATTTTAAATAAAGCTACTTTATTAATCTATATCAGTAGTTTTATGCTATTTTAATCCTTTTGAATATTTTTTAAATTTTTGTTATGGTGGATTTCTATAAACGCGACCCAAGTACAGTGCACCCACTGCACCCCCGCCACCACGGCCAGCATTTAATCTACAATTAAAGAATTATAGCTTTTAAAATGGAATTCTTATGATATTTTCAAACAATTTTTTTGTCGAGAGCATGGAGTAAATCCAGCTAGATTTGATCTTTCTAAATATTAATGGAATAGCTATGATTATTGTGATCATCTGCTTTATAAATAGATTTTTATTAATCTACTTATGTGTGGACAAACACAAATCATGAAACATAATTAATGATTATTGAATCTATAGCTACAATGGTAAAATTTAAGGATTTAATAAAGTCATTAATGAATCTATTTCCTGGTCGAAACTTCTATGTATTTCTTTATATTTTATTAATAGTTAAACTAATTAAAAAAATCCACATGCAAATTAAATATTAAATTAAGACATGGATATATAAGATATACAATTCTATTTAATGGAGGAAAAGCTATCTTTAAATCTGAATTCGTCAGGATCTTGATTAAACATTTCAAAATGTAAAAAAAAAAGCACTTAGATACAAAAAATTAATAACTTCAAAGTTATTTTAAATCCCCTCTCCCACCTCCCATAATATTTGTGGAACCCCTTCCATTTATCTGGCATGTATTTTAATGAAAATGATTCACCACTGTCTCTTAACAATAGTAAAAATAATTACTTTCAGTTTTTTTCCTCAATAAAAACAAAACAAAAAAAAGATTATTTTTAAAAAACAAATCTAAAAACAAATATTACATTAATACATTTCAATAATTTTATACTATTTTGATACCTATGAATTTTATTAATGTCACACTTTTTTTCAATAAACAGAAAATTTTCCTATAAATTATTTAAATTCTTAGATATATTATATTAAAGAACTAATATTTCTTGTCTCATTATGGTTTGATTTCTCACTTCCACAAAATGTTAATCAAAATCCATATTCTCTAGATCTGAGTACTCCAAAAATTTTGATAAAACTGCATTTTTTAGATATTCCAAAGGAATATGACAAACAAAAAAGAAAATCATATAGCCCAATCTGACTGTAGTTATTGTTGATGGCTATGCTATCAATGGTATTCTCCTCTTTTCTTGAAGTGCCAGTTCGTTCCCATAGTATTAAAGATAAAATAATAATTACCAAGAAATTATATATAAACGTGATAATAAGCTTATTAAAGTAAATGTTAAAACTTATTAAAGTTTTAAAGCCAAAAGATATTAAAGTTATTTTACAAGGTATTTTAAAGCTGGTTAATAGGGGAATTTCAGGGAATCCAGTTTAAATGCCATCTAACATGGGTGCTAAAGTACCACCCACCATAATTAGAATGTAAAATTATAAAGTCCAAAACTAAAAATTAAATTAAATGCTAAATTGTGTCATAATAAAAGTGAAATCAGTGAGCAGTGTGAGAAGAGAAATAGACATAAGTGAACAAAGTATAAAATTAAGATAATTAAAAATATAAAATAAAAAGAGTAAGATATATAATGTAAATGAAAAGAGTGAAGCAAAAATGGTCAGAGTGATAAATAAAATTATTATTGGGGGTTGTTTTTAGTCAGGTGGAAATTAGAAAAGACAGGGTTTTGAGTTAGTCTAACACTTGGTTCGATTTAAAATATTTAAAAATAAAAATAAGTAAAATAAAATTTGTTTTGTAAGAGTTAGTAATAATAAAAAAAACTATCTGCAATAGAGCCAAAATAAAAAAAATGAAGGCTCGTGATAATATAGAAGAAAATGAAAGTATTAAGTCATGGGAGGAAAGGTTTGAGAAATGCACAGAAATGATTAACAAACAAATAGAATGATGCATACAGGAAAAATATGAAACGGCCCAAATAATAATAGAAGGCATGGAAATGAGTATAAAATAGTTAAAAGATAAATTAGATAAAATTTAAAATAAACAGAACTAGAAAACAAGTATAATTTTGAACAAAATTTTAAGGCTGAATTAGAAAATAAGTCTGACTCAGAAATTAAGCCAGAACCAGAAAACATTTCTGATTCAACTGATAACTTTAAATTGGAAAATAAAGATGTGTCAGAAATAAAATTAAATGAAAAGGGAGTAGAAAGAATAGATATAAGTGAGGTAACAGAAAGAATAGAAATAGAGAAGAGTAAATTAGAAAGTAATAGCATAAATATTGCCAGTATAAAACAGAGAATGTAGGTATGTATGTGCATTTAAAGAATAGCCCTGTTAATGTAAAGAAATTTATAAAAATAAAAATATGTGCTGAAAGGAAACTGGTCGAGAAAATGGCTCAGCTCCTGAAAGCATTTGACAGCATGAGGCCAGGTTATGGTTATGTAGCCAAAGAAAGGGATAAAGATATGAATATTATGAATTTTGGGTCGGACAAAAATAATTGGGATAAAAGAAATAGATATAAAGAGTCACATAATAAAAGAGTCACATAATCCTAGAAAGTGGAATAAGGAATATACTAACCACAATCTGGAAGCCAACTTCCGGAATACTGAGCCAGGCCTAGGAATAAGTCAAGATTTTCTTGTCCTAGCGGATATGTAAGAAAAACATAAAGCTACTGCCTGACAAAGGCTAGGGGTTTAGAGTTTATATTAACTGGATAGGTTTTTAGAAAAAAGTTTATTGTACATGGATTATGAGAATCGAAATAAAATTAAACAAATAAAATATTTTTTTTTTTTTAGAATTAGTAATGGAAATAAAAGAGTATATAAATGAAATAAAAATATTTTTTTTTTTTAGAATTGATATATGATAAATGGAAGTGAAATGAGAATTTGTTATTTAGAGTAGAGTAAAATAATAATATTTTAGAGTAAATATATGATAAAAAAATGTTTTTTGTTATAGAGAATCAAAATACGAAAATAAAGTATATAAATCGAATGAAACCTATAATAAACATGAGAAAATGTTGCAAAATAATCTTACAAATGAGTGTAGATTGTGTAAATTAATAGAATCATAGAGGGAGGGGGAAGGTGCAGATAAAGGTTGAGTAAAGTGTGTTAAATGTAGGCTGTTGCTATGTGAACACAAGGTCCATAACAGGCAAGAAAATGGGAGGCTCATCTGATAGGATGAGGATCCAGTAGAAAGGTCCTGGACCCATCCAACATGCTGGTAGATGTCATCACAGTCTCTTATCTAAAAAAATGTGCGCACGCTGAAAGAAAAAAATCCCAACATAGTTATAATAAATCTCATTTTAGCATAAGCCGAGTGGTCAGTGGATAAATACTGCTATTTGCAGTGACGCCATATTTTCTAGGATGCGGATCCAAGGGAGAAAGTCCTGGGATCATTCAACCGACTGGTATTTAATATTTTGTAAAATAAAAAAAAAGTAGACAATTTTTTTTATTAGATTTATATTTTAAACATATTGCTAGTTGTGCAAATTATTCTTGTTTATTATATCTTAAGTCCCTTACAATGAGCCTTTTATTATTATAATGATTGTCTATGTATATAATTCTTCATATATTTTATTTTTCTATCTTTGTCAGTGATATATATATATATTATAAGATATATTTTTATATTTAAAAAATAAGTATTTGACATTTGTCTGCATTTTTAAAAAGTGTATGTTGTATATTAATGAACCATTCTATGAACTTTATTTTCCAATAAATTTAAATAAATATTGTTCTAAGTCATTATAAAGTTTTTTTATATTTAACTTGTTGCTCTCACTATATACTTAGAGAAAAAACAAACAATTGTAAAATATTTTCTATTATGTACATTTTACGGTTTTGTGTAAATAATTTTAAAGGATTATAAGTATATATATATATATGGATACACACACGCATCAATAATTTGTTCAGCAAATTTCTTATTTCACATTTACAAATTATGGATTTTTTTGAATTTGTGTTATTAATGTTGTAGACGATTGTTTTTATATATGCACTTTTTAATTTTTCTACTTTTTTTTTTTATGTATATAGGGCATTTTCAGGATTTATTTAAAATATTTGTACATTTATAAATTAAACAAGCAAAATAAAATGAGAACATTTAATTAAGATCTTTATTATCACTCTTATCAAATATTATTATATATATTTATATTCCTTATATTGTACATGGATATACATTTTTATATTATGATTATTGTTATTCATTTTTAATCTATATTTTAAGCTAATATTTTTCCTTTTTTTTTAATAATAAAAAAATAAAGGCAATAGAAATAATTATGATTCTTGTAAATTATTTCTCTGCTAAATTTGGTTTCAGAATGCCATTTTTTATATCATTAGTTTGTTTTAGCTTTCAGTGATAAATATATATGTTTAGAGATAATCTATTTCAGTCCCATGGCTATCAAGGTTGACTGTCATATCTGACCTTGCCTTTAGAAGTGGACTATTCCAGATTCCTTGCCTGATTGGCTAGCACCTGACAGCTATTCAATGGAGATAAATCCTTCGTTGGGATTCACACACATAATCCGAGTGTTTCCAGTAAGGCAAGACAGAGAGAGTAATTACATCTGTCAATCTGCATGACTGAATGTGCTCTCCAATAAACCTTATGCCATTAGCAAAGATATTTTCTCTAGTCATTTTCACGATGTCTACACAATGAGACAAATCCACATAGAGGCTGGAAACTGCAACTTGAGGCAAGCTGTCGTGTGTAAGTGCAGCTGGAACAGTCTGAACTAGAGCCAACTCGATGCAAACTGTCTTATACAGCTGGAAGAGTCTCTTACTTGAGCTCATGAGGCAGGCTACTTACATAGTTGGAAGTGAGTTCCATTACTCAGCATGACTACCTTAACATTAACTTTATAAATGATAATTATGTTTTATTAACTAACATGTATGTATATTTTTGTAACTAAGAAATTATACATATTAATTGTTGAATAGTTTGTCATCATTTGTCTGTTGGTTTGGAACCGAATCTATAAGCCAAGCCAAACACAACAGATCTGGCACAGTCAGACATTTGAAAAATTTTTTCCTCATGGTTGGAAAAATTATAGTATAAAATATGCCAGTTTCAACATATCTGGTGCAGTAAGAGATTTGGAAATTTTTTTCCTCACGATTGGATAAATTATAGTATAAAATACGCCAGTTTCAACAAATCTGGTGCAGTTAGACATAAGCTGAATTTTTCCCTCACAGCTGGAAAAATTAGAGTTAATCATCCAGGAACAAGTTTATCAAGTGAAGAAGAAGAAACCAAGGACAGCAATGAACAGAAGCCACCAAAAATGTGGACAATACACCATACAGTGCATCTTAATGACTACGTCCTCCAGGGCTAATTTTAGCCAGGGGGAGGAATGCCATATCTGACCTTGCCTTTAGAGGTGGACTATTCCAGATTCTTTGCCTGATTAGCTAATACCCAGCTGCTTTCCATTGGGGATAAATCTATCATTGGGGTTCGCACACATAATCCGAGTGTTGCTAGTAAGGTAGAGGATCTTCCATTAAATAGCCAGTCTTTTTGGAAGCAAGGCAGAGAGAGCAATTACTTCTGTTAACCTGAATGACTGAACATGCTCTCCAATAAATCTTCTGCCTTCAGTAAAGGTATTTTCTTTAGTCATTTTCATAAAGTCCATGCAATGAGACAAGTCCACATATGGACTGGAAACTGGTATGATCACAACCGACTTGAGGCAAACTGTCTTGTACAGCTGGAAGAGTTTCTTACTTGAGTGCATGAAGCGATTACTTATATAGCTGGGAGTTCCATTACTCCACATGACTACCTCAACATTAACTTGTATAAACCATGTTTATATGTTTTATTAACTAACATGGGTTTATATATTTTTGTAACTAATAAATTTTACATATTAATTGTTGAGTAGTTTGTCATCATTTGTCTGTTGGTTTGGAACCGAATCTGTAAGCCAAGCCAAACACAACAATGACTATCCAAAAGATCCATTTACGTAAGCAAAGTCAAAAATACATTTAAAATTAATTATTGTTATATTGTCCAGTTACATTTTAAAAAGTACTAAAATTCATCTTTTAAAAGCATAAAATTAAATTGTAATTTTATGCATTCTAATAAAAATTTACAGATCATTGATTTCAGAAGTTTTACTTACTTGTGAAATAATGTTCAATAGCATTTCTGTTTGTGCTAGAAGCCTCACCATGCTTTGTAGTATTGTGTAATCCAATTCTTTTTTTGAAACTAGTGAACTTTATTTTCTGGTAATAAACTTCTTTGTAGGAACAATATAACATACCAGAAAAAAGCAAAAAAATTCTTCAAATACACCTGGATCTCATTTTACGTGGTAGATAAGTTCCACAGAAAACCCGCATTAAAAAAAATTGCACAAAAATAGACTTAACTTACATCGAAAAATAGGGGATGGGGTCTGTAATTTTCAGAATTTGCATAAAAGCAAAGCAACAAAGAAAAATTACTTTAAAATTCGCATTAAAAAAATAAGCAAATAAAGTATGACTAATAAAAAATTTCAAATATTTGAAAAAAATTAATACAAGACAAACTTTTTTTACTTTTTTTTATTAACTACAATATTTAATTTTACATTTTTTATACATATTTTAATCATTACTGCTAGTGTTCATTTGTAAACTGGAAAGAAATCAGATTCGATGTGATGTATTATAGCTTCTCCTTAAACGAAGTCAAGAATCTCTCAGCAATTATGCCGAGAGAAACCTCATAGCCACTTTATTTTTATTCGTGATGTGATGTACAACTAGCGCCACTTTCTGTCTTATGCTGTGTTAATGGTTTTCTGTTTCTATATTAAAAAAATGAGGTCGACATCAAAACAAAAAGATTATACATTATCATTAGAAAGATTATTTTCAGTTTATAAAATCTTCGTTTTTTATTTTAAAAATCTAAAAGATTATTTATTTCTGTTATATATAACAAAATACATGTTTTAAAAGTTTATTTTTTTTTTTGAATATTTATTGCGATATTATTATATGTAAATATAAATCTATTATTATTATTTACTCATTAGTATAAATAGGTTATTTACATAGAAACTAAAATTCTAAATACAGCTTCAGGTCATATTCACATTAGCTGTTAATATAACGTTATATATTTTTTTGGGGAAAAAGTATTTCAAGTGAAAATAAGTTATTAATAATTTAAATTTCTTGATATCTAATAAATATAGTGAACTATGAAAGATATTAAGAAGAAACATAAATCGCATAACTTCAAAATCGCATTAAAATAATCCGCATAAAATGAGACCCAGGTGTAATGGATTAAGTTTTTCATATAGTTACCTCATTGATATTATCACTTGCGATTTACTTTTGATTAATCCACATTAGCAAGAAGAATTTCTGTTAATTTCATAATGTTATAATGTGAATTGTTCAAACTGAAGTATTTTTTGCCATTAGTTCACTTTTTATTTCATCATTTTTAAAAAAATGATATAGAAATTTGATTTAATATTTCATATTCAGAATTTAAATTATTAACTGTTGATGACTTTCTGTTTAGAAGTGATTTTTATTTTTACTTCAATACTGATAACTTTTTGGCACTATTTTTTTGTATCATTATTGAAATTAATTTAAAAAACAAAAACTAATAAAATTGAATAAATTGCTGAAGAAAAATTAAATGCAAATAAACTCACCAAACATAACATCAAATGCTTTATTCAAAACTGAAATGATACAAAAAACATTATGCATATAGTTGTTATTTTAGCCAATATTATTAATATATCATTTTAATTCATGCAATAACGTTAATCAGTTTAACAATTCCATGCTTAGTGCTGAGTTTTCTACAATTTTATTGGAATTTCATTTTGAAGTTTTTAAAATATCAAATGTTAGTAGCTTTCAAATTCCATTTTTATGGCATATAGTCAAAATTCTTATAGTGTATGCATCTTTTAGAGAAAACAATATGTATATAGTACTGTAGTTTTTATCAGTAGAGACAAGCAAGCCATATTGATAACCATGTTTTATTTGGTAAAGAATATCTATCATTCTAGTATTCATTGTAATACTTTACTTGCTATATATAGTGACAAAAAGTGTTCATTCTACTAGCAGATCTCACTGTATTTTTTTGTTAAAATCTTTATGAGAATTTTTTATTATACACTACAATTTATGGTTTTTCTAAATTATACTTTTTATTATTTAAATACAGATTGTCACTCAATATTAGGTCAATTACCCAACCTTATTGTATGTAATGCTTTAGTAATTTTTCTTTGTAATTATATACAAATTTAATTATTTTTATTGTGAAATTATACTTTTTTTTTTATTTTTATCTATTTTATATTTGTAAATTAATGATTTTTTTATTATTTGCATTTTGTTGTAATTTGGGCTTTATATTTTCAAAATAATTATTATTTCTTGTGTTTTTATAGCAATTTTCTTATTTTTTCGCATCTTTACCTTTATTTAAATTTAACAAATTATTTATGTTAGATTTTTTTAATTACAAATGTGAATGTTATTTCTTGTTTATTTTTTATTTATTTAACTTTTTAATGATTTTATTCATTGTTTTGTATATGTATTGTTTACTTTCAAACTACTGTTTATTTGATCAGTTTTTGATTTTTTTTATCACTATTATTATTTTCTTTATTTTTGTTCATTATTTCACTGAGATATATTTTTTGTATATTTCTTTATAAAATATTATAGGTAACTATTAATCATGACCTTTTTTTTTTAAATTGATATTTATTTCATTTTTTAATATATAGTTATTGGAATGTAAAATTATAGCATAGTTTAATTTATTTTTTAATATATTTTCTTTATGGTTATCACAACTATTTAATATTAACTTAAACTTAAAGATTAAAATAAATATTAACTTATGTGTGTGTGTGTGTGTGTATATATGTTTGTTGAATAAAATGAAGATAATGTATTTATATATAAAAATATTGAAATATAGGTAATTAAACAAGAAACAGAAATTTAATAACTTTCAATATTTTAATAACAGAAGCAAAAAAAAACAAAAACAACTGCATATACAGAAATAGTGGTGTGTATATATTGTAATGGAATCACTTCCATTAGGCATTTGTTATTGTCTTATTATACCAGGGAAGTGATTATTTGCTCAATCAATGACCAGTGTGCACCCATGTACAATGAGTAGTGACTATATCTCAAAATTTAATTCTATCTAATATTAGTCACAAATTATAATTATATTGAAGCTTACATCAAGCATAAGTCTTATTACAAACCCAGTCATATTTTCTGATCATCATTTACTTCACATAAACATTATTATTCTATAGTTAGGTGTTCAAATTAGCTATCAGAACTTTTAGATCATAATGTATTCTACTCTTAGATATACATCAAATACTTGTCTGTCAGATGAGAAATTGATTAGAAATTATACTTTTAATAATAACAATTTATTTGCTTCAACAACAATAAAAATAAAACAATTTAGCTACTCTAGTCTATCTTATATTTACAAATGTACACAATGAATAAAATAAAAAAAGTATTTAGAATGAATCTGAGAAATCGGTCAAACATATAATGGTTAAACTCATTTACTTAAAATATTTAATTTCCCTCCAATTAGACTGATTTCACAGTCCTGAGATTAATAAAGATAATTAATAAATCATATAAATGAATGTTTACAAATTTTTTTTTATACAACAAAGTGCATTTAACCTTATAATAAAAGAAAAAAAATACTATGTTAAAATTGACTTAAGAGGAACATATATGTTCTTTACAAATCTAATTATTTTTGATGATTGTAAGCAAAGGTATTTGTTATTTATGTCATTTGAATTGATCTTTTCAAAAATTTTTGTTTTGCTTGTATGTTGTGCACAATATGTGCACAATCCTTTTTTCTTCCATACTTAAGATATTGAATGTATATTCTTATTTTTCTCCTTTTACTTTCTTTGCATTTCTTCATATATTCATATATATTGTTTACAATAACTCCCCTTATATACATTTTAATGCAAATTTTTTTTAATGATTTCTTTATTTTTCTGAAAGATGGAAATTAATATTAAAATTAAATAAAGTGAACAATAATATTGAATTTATGAAATATTATGTAAGGTATAATGAATTATCAAATGTTATAAAGATGAGAAAATTAAGGAAGTGAATGAAGATTAAAGAAAAGATTATAAATGATATGTAAAAGAAATTTTTAAGAAAATATATAAAAAATGGATACAGATTGAAGAAAAAGATATATCACAATATTGAAGAAATAGAAAGAATATTAGTTAGAAGGATAAGTAAGAAGGAAGAAGAGTTGTTTAGGAAATTATATATAAAAAAGAAAGGCATTTTAAATGAGAATACAAGATTGAAGCACAAAATAAAAATGGAAAGCTTGATAAAAGAGAAGAAAGTTGGAAGTAAAGAAGTATATGTAAAAAATACAAATGAAATATGTAATTTAAGTGGTATAAAAATAAAAGAAGATACTTAAGAAAGGGATAAAATATGTGCCACATGGGAAGTGTATTAATAAGGATGTATTAGAAATACAAGTGTTAATAGAAAAGTTGGCACAGAAATATATAGAAAATAATTATAATATATATTATGAAAATAAGAACACTAATAATATTATAAATATTAAAGATAAAGAATGGATGGAAATATTAAAAGAGGAAATAAATAGTATAATATATAAAAGGAAGAAATTAGATAATAGAGATAATAAAAATGATAAAAATAGAAAAATTAGTAGGATAACATTTAAAGAGGTTAAGAAGATAAAAAAGAAGTAAGAAGATAATATAATATTTATAAAATAAGATAAGGATAAGAAAATGGTATTAATGAAGAAAGAAGAATATAGAGAAAATGAGAAAAATATTATCAGAAGAATTTTTTGTAAAAATAAAGAAAGATGATACTGGAATGAAGAGTCAGAAAATGTATCAGTTAATTAAAGGGTTATTTAATAATAAAGTAATAGATAGGAGAACATTAGGAAAATTAGGAAATAAAGATTGTGAAGTAGCAAGAATATATGGTGCACCAAAAATATACAAAGAAGTGCCTTTAAGACCAGTTATAAATGGAAGGGATTCGTATTTTGACAAGGCATCTAAATGGTTAGCAATATTTTTAAAAATACATTGATAAAAAACACTGCATATATAAAGAATAATAAAGAGTTAATTAAAGAGAAAGTTAATACTTATGATAAATATAGATGGACAATGGTTAAAATAGATGTAGTGTCGATGTACACAAATTTGGATGTAGCGAAAGTAATACAATTAGCAATCAATAAATATATGGAAGTTGAAGAAAAAGTAATAGAAATACCAATAATTAAGTTAAAATAGATTCTGGAGTTATGTTGTAAAGACATAACATTTGAATTTAATGGAGAATATTTTAAACAAAATAGGGTTATTGATAGGAGGGGCTTTCAGTGGCATATATATATATATATATATATATATATATATATATATATATATATATATATATATATATATATATGGGAGGAAATGGAAAAAGTAATGATGGATGAGGAGATTGGTCCTATAATATTAAAAAGATATGTGGATGATTATCTATTAATTTTTAATAAGAGTGAAAGACAAATAGATAGGTATTTAGAAAAAAATAATAAATTAGATAAGAATATTAAATTTACAGTAGAAAGAGAGAAAGATAATGTTATCATATTTAGACATTATTAACAAAAAAGGGAAGATATAGAATAGAAACATCAGTATATAAGAAAATGAATGGGAATAGTAATATGAATTTGAATTCTAATATAGATAGTAAATATCAGATACATAGTACTAGTTCAAGAGTATGTAGGGCTATTAATTATTGTTCAAATGAAGAGGAGTATAAAAAAGAGATAGAATTAATAGTTAAGGAATTTAAGAAAATGAATATCCAAAGAAGGTAATAGAAAAGAATGTAAAATTATCAGGAAAAAATATAAAGAAATTAATAAAGAAGAAGGGAGGGGTAAATATAGGAAAGATAGCATAAAAAGGAGGATATAGGTGTTAAAACATATAATAATAATATAGTTGAGTGTTACCAAAATTATTAGAAAAATTTATAAAATATAATAATGTAATTAAATATAAGGTAGTAAATAAAAAAATGTAATAAATATATTAGATAATAAATATACTAAAGAAATAGGAAAATGTATAAATGGGATATATCAGATAGAGTGTAGATCATGTAGGAATAATAAGATGACTAAATATGTAAGAGAGAAAAAAAAAACAGTTTTTACAAGATTAATTCAACATAGATATGACAAAAAATGACCGATTTATATGCATATTATGGAAACAGGGCATATATTTGAGATAGTATAAAGATGACTGATATACTAATGAAAGAAGGGATACAAAAATAAAAGAAGCAATATTAATTAAAAAGATAAAAGCAAATATGAATAGGGATGGGGGGGGTAAAACATTTTTATAAGAGTATTAATAGGAATAAAAGATTAGTGTATATATGTATATATATATAGGGATTGTATAGGCATATGAATAGAGGTTTGAATAAAAAATAAAAATATAAGTTTAAAATAGTATTAGTTTATAAGATTATTAATAGTAAAAATAAAATAAGCTTATAATAATATGTAGATATAGGTAAAAAATTGTAAATATATATATATATAGTAACCGTATGGGTGGGTAAAAAATTGTAAATATATATATATATAGTAACCGTATGGGTGGGCTTGATGTTTGTCAAGCCTTATTTAAATAAAGCTTAAGTATGAAAAATTTTAATAACAATTGTAATATATTAGAACAGTTATCTTGATAGTATGCAATAGTGATTGCTAAAGTGTATTTTTAAATATTATAGGTTATTAAAGTATTTTTTTTTAATGGTATAAATTTGTAATGAGTCTGAAAACAGACTAAGGTAAAATTATATTCATTTACTTATTTATTTATTTTTCTTTACTGGTTGGTCTAAAATTTAACTTTAAATTAAGTATATTTAGATACAGAGATATGCCATTTTTTTACATTTATAAGAATAATTTATTGATATTCTATTTGTGGGTAAACAGACAAATTAACTTGCCAGAAGAAAAATTGTATTTACTCATAATAACACAATTATTTTCTTATATGGAGTTTTCCATATAAGCAGGATACACTCATTTTATATTTTTATTACATTTTGACTATAATTTAATATGTCCACTTTAGTTTATAATATTTATGCTATTTTTTATTGACTGTGTGTGTTTCTTATTGATGAAAATTTTTATGCTTTTAAGAAAATATTTTTTAGTCAGTTGACTTACAATACTTTTTGTGGTTCAATTCACTATTTAGTATATATTGTAAAGTAGGATATTTATCTTTTAGCTTTTATTGTAAGAATTATTTTATCTTTCCATTTTTTTGATGAGGTTTTGTGCAGTACCATTTATACATGTGAGAAACATATAATTTCATCAAATATTATATCATTGACATTGTGCATGGGTAGATGGGACATACTCTTTCATTGCTTATTCCATAAGAGGATTATCTTGTCAAGGCTAATACTTAGTTAATGCTTACCTAGCATAGTTTAATCCCTGGAGAAAATTATTTTCATGGCATGTATTCTGTTTCCCTGTGTTGAGACGATGTCCACACACTTTATACCTAGGTAAAAGATATTGGAATCTACCATATTATTATACAACTATATAATGTTGTTTTGAAGAGCCTTTATTGTTTTGTTCCTCATGATGATGTCTAGTTATTTTTCCACCATGTATGGTGAAGTTGTTGATATTCTAAAAAATTATATGGCAACGATAAAGTAGAGTTAGCTCCAGTGACACTTGTTTATCTATAGTGTTTAGCTATGTAGAGTAGTGTATGTATTGTGCTGTTCTACTTTGTCAACAGTTTACAAGTGAACCAACAAAATTTACTAGTAATTTTAAAACTTATGTATAGCATAATAAGAGATACACATGTGCGTGCAATGTAATTTTATTTCCATCAAGCAGTAATTCGCTGATGAATTAGTCAGACCTTTCAATATTTAGAGTGATTATTTTATGGACATAGATTTCTGGTGTCTGTTTCCATATTTATGTAATGAATATCATTATGCTAAACAGTAATAATTGTCATTGTGCTTAACATGATAATTTCCATTTATCAAATTATTGATTCCTAAAGTTTAATTATATTTTAATGTTTCAATAGCATTATTATAAATGGATATTATGTTACTAAACATATCGGTGCATCAAAACTGATATACAGTACTCAAATGAAATATACCTTGCTTTATATTGTTTCTAAAATAGATGTATGTTTTCCCAATGTTGATTTTTTTTTTTTTAATTGTAAATAGTGTAAATAAATATTGTTGTTTTAAAGATATATTTAGTTGTCTGTGGTCTTATTGCTAATCATCATCAATATTATTATTGTTATTGCTATCGACATATTATTTTATTGTTTTAAAGTCATCATCAATTAATACAGTTAATTTTATTACGCATTAATATTGCATTAATGTATCATAATGATTTTGGTAAACGTTTACATTTAAAGTACATTTAGAATTTATGGCTTATTGACTAGAATACTGTAGATCTTAAGCTCAGTCTTATTTTAAATAATATTTTAATGATTTATTGATTTGGAATAACCTATTTATTTGAGTCATTAGCTATGTCATTCACTGATCTTGATCACATTGCCTATAATTATTTAATAAATGAGACTTTGTAAGTTAATGTGCTTACTTTATTAAGAACTTGTTTGTACTTCATAAAGCTTAAAGTTCATATTATTGTTGGCATTGGAATTGCCAAATATTGTTTATTAATTCTATTTTGTTTTATGAGCTGTTTTATTTGTTATAATTGGGTAGTGGCAAAATCCCTCTCACTGACCCAAGTATATCTTGTAGAATGATAATATTTAAGTTATTGCAACCCTGGGAAAAGTAAATTGTTAATTCTTAATTGTAATTTTGAATTTATGATAGTTTTATGTCTTAAAATATTTGTTGTGCTTTGATTGGAGTTATGTTTATCTTGACAATTTTATTAATTTAATATAACTTTGAGATGTAAATTTCTTCTTTCATTTTAAAATTTATAGTTTAGTTTATTTTTAACTTCACAGTTAAATATTCTGGTTTAATCAAGTTTAGAATCCATAATTTGTTTCATTTTGCTTTAATATTATAGTTGTTTATAACCCAGAATCTTCTTCTCAATCATCAACCTTGTTTTCATATTTCATCTTGATTTTTCTTTCTTTTGCTTCATTTTTATTTTATCTTAACTGATCATCATAACTGGTTCGTCCTTCATTCGCTTGTATTCTATCATCACCTCTTAATCATTTATTATCCTAACACATTCTCCTTCTCTTAAGCTCGTTTGTTTTCATTATTTAATAATTATTCATTTCTTCTTTATTTATCATTTAATTTATAATTCAAATTCCACATTCATCTCATAGACCCAATTATTAATTATTTATTAGTTCACAAATATTAAATTTATCTAAAAGTATTTTGCTATGGATTTTGAAGCTAGTTTTAACTGTTATCTTCATGGAAACTTTGTGATCTTTCTTAGATTTATTGTTTCATGCTAGCTTAGTTGGTTTTAAGAACATAATATCTTTATTTTAATATTTCTTTTTATGCATATATCCTTAATATTCATATAATAAGGGTTACAATATAAAGGTTTGTAAGATTAAATTTTCAAATTGAATTAAAAGTTAAGGAAATTGATAATAGAGGGAGTTGAATTAAAAGAGTATATATAAAAAGAAAATAAGAAATTAAAAAAAAAAAACAGTTATTTTAAAAGGCAGAGAAGATTAAGATCCATAAGTTTAAATGAATAGGAAAATTATTAAAGAGAATAAAAATAAAATTTTTTAATAAAGAATAAGATTAGAAATAATAAAATGGAAAAGTTAAATTTATAGGTATTAAAATAAAAAATAAAAGAAGATAAAATGTATTAGATAATAATGTAAAATGGTAGATAGGAAGAAAAGATGAAGGATAAAAAGTAAAAAATAAAGTTATATTGATAAAGAAGTAATAAAGAGTAGTTATTAAAAATTAAAAATAAAATAGATTTTTTAAAAAAATAATATAAAATTGTGTCTTTGATATATTTTTTGTATATATTTTATATACATGTATTTTTATATATAGGTTATGTATATGTGTGTGGATGCATATATATGTATATATATGGATTATATATGTATATGTAAGTTTTTGAGGATATGTATTGTAACGGGCACACACGCCATTACATTATTTTTTTAAAAAAATTAGACATTAAAAATAAAAGTTCGTAAATAAAAATTTGTTTTTAAAAATTGAAAATGAAAAGTCATCTAAACTTTATATATATAAAATTGCACAGATGAAAAATTATTAAAAGAAAACTTTATTAAAGAAAAAGAAAGTATTTTAAAACTAAATTTTCAGAAAAGAAAAGAACTTAAAAGATTTAAAGATAAAAAGAATGTACAATAATCTGATTAATTCTATTGTGTAATATGGAAATGATCATTTTAATTAGTTAAAGGTAAACTAGCCCTTGGGCATTTCAAAATGTATAAGTAAAGGTCAGATAGGAGAGAAAAAACAATAGAAACTAATAGCCAATAAAAGAAATCTCTCAGGAAACGGACCTCAATGAAACGATCATCATCGTCATGACATAATGTCTACTGGATCCCAAAGTTTACAATAAAAGGAAAAGTTTGGAAAAAAAAGAAGAGAAGATAGAGATGTGATAGAGGAGTGTGCTTTATGTGTTAGTGCGAAGAGAATTGAAGGAGAAGGGATTGAAAGATGCACTTTCAATTTCTTCAGTTTTTCTAAAAAAAAAATGACATCGTTTTCCATATTGCAGACTACAGGCTATCAGGACCCGGAAATAAAATACCAGCTAAAGTAAAAGACCTCCAGATGAATAAATAAAATGGCCAACAGCATACCGGTCTCCCCAGGACATCAGGACAATTAACACTGGAACCCAAATGGCAAGCAACGGGTTTAAAGATGAACTTTTCTAAAACAGTAAGAACTAATAACCAATGAACATTTTCAAAATAGTAAGAACTTTAATTCCAAAACCTTTTCCGTATTTAATAGAAATAGAATCCTGTCTGACCAATGTAAATTATTATTAATAACTAATTTTATTTGATGTATTTTTTTTAAGTCATTTCTATTAAATTATTTGTTTCATTCTTTTAAGTTTTTATTATGATTTGTTTTTCTGTTAAACTAAACTTAATAAATGTTAAATATCAGATGGGCATGAATGGCTGTATAGATTTGTAAAGTTATATTAGTCTAATTAAGGGAGGGTAAATCTTAGGTTATTTGTTTCGTAGTTAAATTGGGTTAATGGATTGGATATATTGGTGTAATTAGTAAATGCAATAATAAATCCGCGTCATGCAGGATCACATTATACACCTCACTTGGGTGAAATAAGCCTATTTCTTATTGACCATTGGAGACAGACGGTATTCCCTGCTCCGTGGATCACCCCCTTTGCCTATGGAATGGGATCGTAAGTTGGCAAAAAGGACCGCAATCCCTTCCTATGGAGTTTTTTTTATTGTTCTTCTCGCCAGACAGATGTACCATTCCTGTGCTGGACGAGAGACAATTTCCTCTTTTAACCATGCTGTTCAGATGTGCATTCCTGACAGTATGGTATTGTGCTGTCGTATTCATGCTGCATTGACTACATCTATATATCAGATAGATTGACATTAGTTTGACAGCGAACTTTTGGCCTAAGATTAAATAAGGGAAAGAATATTTTCTTTTTAAATGCAATCTATGTAGTCTATTCATACCCTACACTAATAAAATATTAAATTCATCTGTGCGAACTTGAAAAATAAAAAAAGTTAAAAATATAAATTAAATGCTAAAATTAAAGTAAAAGTTAGACTAAAATCATAATTCTAAATTACATATATGTGTAATAAAATGTTTGTGTGTGTTATTACTGGCAGTGGCTTTTTTTTATATTTAAAATATTTTTAAATAAGAATTTATATTTTGTAAATCTCTGCGTCTCACTGAGCTAGTGGCATGGGCTGACGGTTGGAATAAAACATGTAAAAATTAGATCTTAACAGCGCGTATTTGCCTACTCTATAAATTTTCTAGGTTCAAGTAGCCTAGTGGCGCCCTGTAGTGTAAGATACAGTAAGACTCAATTGATCTCCATCACTCTGACCGTTGTAGTATGTATATATTTTTGATATACATATTTATATGTATATCAATTAATGGTTATATGTTTATATCATTCAATATTGTAGCTCTGATGAAGACTGAAGGACAGTTGAAACTGTCAGGAAAATAAAGAAATCATTAAAAAAAAATTTGCACTAAAGTGTATATGAGGGCAGTTATTGTAAGCAATATATATGAATATTGACTGTCAACTTAACATTAAGAGATTTGGTTATTATTCATGTATTATCATAGTTTTGCATATAAATGGTAAAAAACAATAATTTTTTCTGACAATAGTAAGTTTCTTTAGTTGTGCTCAATAATGGAGAAAAACAGATAAATGCTTAATATGTGTGCATAGTTCTTTGGTACATCTTGTAATCCATGGTTTACTTCTTTTTTAACTTCTTTTATTTTTTAATAGATATTGTGTTGTAGTACAGTAATACAAACAAATCCAACAATGGTTGGCATACTGGCATAACTAGATGTTTATTTATTACTATTCAGACATCACACTGCACTACAAACGCTACATCTGGAAAAATAAAGTAAACACCCAATTGGACCTCTACTCGGCCATAGTAAATAAATATGAATCCAATTAATTATGAACCATTTCCACAACTGCCATTTTATGAGCTAAATGAGTCAATCAGTAATCTTAAAAAAACTATGGCTGATGAAAGTGTTTTTTTTTTCTCATTGGCCAATAATAGTCAAAATTTCCATAGCATTCTATAACAATAGTAGAAAAAATAAGTCTTTACAAAATGCTTTCATTATCTGAATTTGCTTTATTATTTTTTTTATTAACATTTAATATTTTCAAAAATAATTTTATTTTCCAATGATGCTTTAAAAAGGAAACAAAAAACAACTTTTCATTTTCTTCAATTTTATATTATTTTTTAAAAATTTGTTAGTCCATTATGATTTACCTTTTTTTTAAAAAAAAAACAACAACAAAAAACACAATTAAACCTTTCAAAAATTTTGAAACCCTTAACAATTTTTTTTTTTTTAGATATTAAAGCTAAGTAATAGTTTTAACTTTCTTGTAGCATTTTTAAATTTACTTTTATATGGTGATATAACCTATTCGCTGGCAAAGCAACCATATTGAATATTTACAAAATTATGTTAAGTCACAAATTTTTATTATAACTTAAGTTTGTATTATTGAAAAATGACGTAATATATATTGTTTGAAACATAAAACATTAAAGAGTGTAATTAAGCTGAAAAAAGTATAGTCATTGATATTCTAATAATTATTTTCATATTATTTCATAAATTCAAAATTTTCATGTATAAATTTTAAAACTATAATTTTGTTAGTAGATTAGTTGCATTCATCATTAAATTTTTAATAAATTGATATATAATAACTCTTACCTAAGGTAATTTATCACTTGAACACTTCATAGAATAAAGATATTAGTACCTTTCATTTTTTCTAGTAGCCCTTCAAAATGTTTTTCTATACAGGGGTTTGCAATGATCCCTAATAACAAGTAGTTAATATTGATCAATAATTAGTATAATTTGAATATTATTTTACTATTAAAATAGTCATTACATACAAAATAAAATAATAAAACAAAATAAAAAGTGAATGAAATACTAAATTCATTATAGAGTTAAGCTGGAGGTACATAAGTTAGTGGTTTAGAGTCAGTGCTATGTAATATTATTTATCCTACCTTTATAGGTTTCGAGGGCTCATATTGCTTCATGCTTCTATGGCCAGTAAATTTAGTAATAGCTTCATCAACTGCCACCTCTCTTTGCATTTGATATGAAACTTGCAATTTACATTGCAGTAGTCTATAATAGGCCTAAGTTTATATTTTTCTAAGTCTTTACATTTAGCATTTGGCATATTTTTATTATTATTAAAATGCAGACAAAACATTATAGAAAAAAAATCTAAATCAGGTCATAATATTTGCAAAATATGTTTGTCTTTATCTCATATCAGAACTCTAGATACCATCTAATTCATATACTGGACATCTGGATTCAAGCCCATACTATACCAAAAATGCAGATAATTCACAATATAAATTTACACGATCATGAGCTATTCTTTTGATCAGCATATATGTTACTTTCAATAATAATTTTTTCATATATTTTTTTATAAAATAAAAATTCAAATAATAATTTAAAAATTTATAAAATTACTTACTGGTGGAAGGCTTCTCTCAAAAAATGTTTACTCATTTTTTGCTCTAAGTAGATAGGTAAAATCTTGCATTTCTTCCAATGTAAATTTCAGGGTAAATATAAATTCTATATAAAATGAAAAAACTGAGAAAAAGACAAAAAAATTCAATTTATTTCTTACAAAAATTATCATAAATTTTTTATTTTTTATCATAGAAAAATAAAATTTACATTTTCTGAAACTAGAAAAAAAGATGGATATGAAGATGAAAAAAGTGCATGTGTAGACTGTTAAGAAGTTTCAAACTGAAACCGGATGTTGAAAATTTGAAAATTCATGAATGCATTGTGCGGTTGTAATAATGAAAAAGATATGTGATTCATGACAGAGAGATTACAATATATATATAGAGAAGAGAAAGGTAAAGCAATCTTAGATAGGTCTCCACAGAACAAAGCCTTTTACAGAGGAATAGTAAACGAGGAATCATTCATCACCAATCTGGTTTTTGTATCTTAATAAGTAAATAGTATTTAAGTAATTTAACCACTAATTATTTTCTTTTAATACACAAAAAGCTTTTTGTGATAATATTTCAAATACTTAGATATGGACATATTATTATCTGACAGAGTATATAATGATATCTTGATCTTGTTTTTTAAATTATATATATATTTATAAATAACATATATATATATATTTTAGATGATCACAGTTCCAAAAAGCATAAAAAGAAGAAAAGGAGAAAACATGTTAGCAGATCAGTAAGTTAACATTTTATAAAAGAGCTTTCTAAATTTTCATGTTTTTGATTTACAGAGAATTATGGCACACATATAATCATATATTCAACATCATTTTTTAAATTTGTGTGTACATATATTTGTTTGCAGAAGGTGTCATTATTTAAGTCTTTTATTATCGGTGATTCTGTATATCTATGGCTAAATAATTATAGAATCATTATAATTTTTTTTTATAAAAATATGTATTTGCAAAAGCTCAACTGCAAACTGATTGAGGCAAAATATGTATTGAATATTGTATTTATTGTAATATAAAATAAAGTATGAATTTTTTTTTTATTATTTTCTGTAATGTTTCTTTTCAAAAATTACATTTTTATAAAATTTCACTCGTGAAGAGATATTCCAAAAAATTACCCAAAAAGATACCAGTTTTTTTTTTTTTTGAAAAAAGTCATTGATTCCTAAACAGAAATAATTTTTTTTGTAAAGTAAGAAAATAATGTAATTCTAGTGCAGAAGTTTTAACAGGAATATAATGCTTAATACTATGTTTAATTCATTGGAGTGAGATTTTTTTAATTGCACTACTAAAGGCAAAGAAAATGATTGCAGATCATTTAAAATTCACTTGTGTTTTCAAATGATTGCTGATCACTAAACATATAACATTTTAAAATGAGAAATAGTTACTAAAAAAATAACTAGAATTGGTTATGTTACTGAAGTTTACATTAAGCATAAGACAATTTATATATTAATTTATATGCACCCTTAGTTAGTATGGGCAAAAAATATATATTCTGCATTATTTTAAATGTTAACATATGAAATGTTTTACATATATTTTCAGTTTTGAATAATTAACCAGATATATAATATTTTTATTGTCACATTTTAAAATTGCAAAAAAAAAAAATTCTAAAAATAGATATAATATGGTTGTGGGTATAAAACGCCCCCAATATATACATCTAGGAAGCAGGAAATAGATTAACAATAAAAGGGAATACAAAAAGTAGTTTTAAGTAAAAAGTATTTTTTTTTACAGATGGTGAATTTTAGATAGTTTAAGATAATAAATGTCTACAGTGAAATGGTAACCTTTCAATCCCTTACTGTTTCACCATCAACCTGATAACTTACTTATCTGTGCTAGGTTCAAACCTTATTTAAATGTGTAAATCTCATATAAAATCAAGCTTTAAAAATAATTATCATGGTTGGTGATACAGCATTACATATCTACATACGAACAAATGCTATAATTAGATAGGATTAATAAATTATAGCTTATCAATATTGCGTAATATTTAAAAAAAAAAAAGATAAAAAAATCAAGTCAGTTATCACATGACCTAATTTTAATAAAGCTCGTATTTACAAATGTTATATGTACAGCCTGCAAAACAAGCTCTCAACATGCTTTGAGATCATCCTCAACTCCAGACCGGTTTCTGTATCTAGTGTCGTCATGTTTTATTATAGAATTATTAATGTTAGAAAGCAATTTATTAATTTTTATTATTGATATAAATTCATACATGGATATAGGGTGGCATGATTATAATTTATTAAAATATTTTCTTATTCTTTTTTAGTAATTAAAAGTAAGTTTTTAGTTAGTAATTGAAACCAATTTTTGTTGTAAACAAAAATTTGCATTAACTGTAGCATCTACAGTAATTAAAAATAAAAATTATTTTTTTAAATTTTGCTAATCGATATAGTTGAAATTGTTTACAACAAAACGATCTTATAGTAAAATCGCTGGACCGGCACTATTTATAGCCTAAGGAAAAGTTATAATGATTCGGAAACCTAAACAATAGATTTAAAATCAAAAGTCTTAAAGTAAATTTTAGAGTTAATTGATTTTGAGGTGAAGTAAATTCCTAAAATGTAAGTGCTTGGGAGGTAAAACATATAAATAGGCTATATTTTAAGCTTAAGGTATCTAGACTACATATTTATAAAGCAGTTGCCATGAGAATCCACGCCAGTTTTTTTTTTTTTAAATGTTCGGCTAGAAAAAGGCAATCTTTGCTATTTTCTCCATGAGGAGAATGGTGGATCTTTGCTCCCATCCAATGCTGCAACAACCATAACTCCGACAGAAGATCCATAGCCTAACCTAATAAGAAATAGATGATGCCACAAGCCATCAAAGAAACAAGCTAACTACCTGCAACTCAACCACCTACGTTCCAGATGAATAATGACCGCTAAATTAATTAAAAACTGCTGATCTTTGTGTAATACTTATTTAACTCTTAAAACTATAAACCCAAGCTAACTAAAAGTATCTAAATATAATTAATTAATTGTAACTAAATGTAACTAAG
Source organism: Epiperipatus broadwayi (assembly GCA_028023455.1). Classification (NCBI taxonomy): domain Eukaryota; kingdom Metazoa; phylum Onychophora; class Udeonychophora; order Euonychophora; family Peripatidae; genus Epiperipatus; species Epiperipatus broadwayi. Next base: position 4,898,913 of record JAQFVV010006283.1, read on the forward strand.
CATCAAATCTGTTCTTAATGTTAAACTAACAATATTACCAAATTTTATTTAAATTAGTCTTTCTAAAGCAATATAAATGACCTGCCTATTTTGTAATTTCTTTTGTTAAGAACAAATAGAATATCTTTTATAACTTAAATTATATATCACTGCGGTTGTGTCTATATTTTTTCTTTTGATTATTTTAGTTTTTTAATGTTTATTATATTATATGCCAGTGCCTTGAAACAGCGAGCACTTAAATTTTAATACATTTTAAAAAAGAGAATATTTTAAATATCTTCACATAATTATTTCATAGCATTATCTTTCTGTGGGCTGTTTCGAAATCCTATACTGCAATAATAACAAATTGCCCTGCGCTCATTATTATCATTAATTATTATTGATTTAATTTTGTAATTTTGCTTGCTTTAATCACAAAGTTTCCAGTAGTATATTCATTTTTGTAATAAGAATTAAATTAGCCTTGAGGATATTTATAAGTATATTTGCTTGTTAATATATTTTCCTAAACCCATTTGAATATACTTTCCCTCTTGGATAATAATATAACTGATAAATAACATATATAGATTGAAAAGGAGAAAGTAAAGATCATATAATTATTCCCTTTAAGAGCATATATATACTATTATAAAGCTATGTGAGAGTTGGCTCCTGTGAATGAAGCTAATTAAGCTATTGTCCTCATACGTATGATATTAAACTTGTAACAATCCTATTGCTTGGCGATGAGATTCTGTTATTCAAATATTTCACATTTTGCTGCATATGTATTTCTATTAAGATGGAGCTACAGCTAAGCCAGCACATCTTCCTTTCCAGGGTAGTGCATTAGCGAATCCTGAGTTTAAGTCCAGGCTAGCATATAAGTCACCTCGTCAATTCTTGAACTAGCGGTTCCTTTCTCAAGCAATGAGCATGATGCTCGGTCCCAGGGTACTGTCATTTGTTGCAAGAACCCTTGATTCGCTAATCCATCCACAGAGTGACTTATTATTATTATTATTTGCCTGTGCCATAGCATGATGGCAAATTTAGAGCAGCTAGCTCTACCTCCTTTTAATATAATATTCAGTATTAGTCTGAACATATTTTTTTAAAGCGTGTTGTATCTAAGTTTTTTGGGCTGGTTTTATTTGCTCTCCTTTCAGATATAGATATACTTGTAATAATAAAAGGCATAATTAATTGTGATCAAGATCTAGTAGAATTACTTATATTTAACAGCCACAAGTCTAAAGATAGGAATTGGCATAATTGTATTGACGTTATGTAGTGATCAGTTATATATACGTTTCTATAATTGATCCCTTATATGAGAGCAAGCTCCCCCTCATATCATGTATAATGCTTTAGTAATTGATTGTATAAATATCCCCATGATTAATCTGTAAGAAGAGAGTATTTAAACCATCTTCACCTTATTGTAATGCCTACGTGCATATGGATACACTAAATTATATATATAAGTTGTCATTCTTAATTTTATTAATTATAAATAAAAGGTGTAGTTAGATTAATCTGTTTCATTCTCTGTCCTGTTATTAATCCAATTCAAACCCATTCATTTGCGAAATATGTATAATAATATCTCCATTAATTATATGACAGATTTAGTCAATAAGAGCACTATAATCCTGAATTTCATGTTTCTCCCTAATCTATGCTGGCCGCAAAGAAAGGTTATATGAATGTACTCAAGCATGTCATCCATAGGGTATTGAGTCTTAGAGCACAGATAACTGAGTTGAAGTGGGGTCAGTCTGGGATCTCTCCACCTTGTACTGGTCAACTTGGATCTCTGCCTGGACTCTTGATTCTGTTACATGAATGTACAAACTTGACCATTACATACCATTTTCTTTTTTCGGGTATGGAGGCCCAAGTGTGGAACTATGATTATTCTACATGACCCTGAACTAATTGCATGTTGACACTATAATATATGCAAAGTATTTTTTTCTCCCGTGATTGGTTGACCAATCATCAGAAAAGTCAATTATTTTCACTGTCCTGAACCTAACACACGTGAAACATGAATTATTTCCCGACTTTGTATACTAATATTTTAGTATATATGTAAATATTTTTTTTTATTGATGCTTAGTTAAATATTTTGTGCAGACTTTCCTGCTCACTGGTGACTGTCAATCTAGGATGATCTGAATAGGTGATGAGTCATACTCATATCAATTCGTCATCAGGGATAAAGAAAGAAAACTTTAGATTAAAAGAAAAGGGGGACCCGTTGTTTTTTAGAATTAATATTAATGAATTGAATTGAAAAATGAAAATGAAACTAAGGCAAGGGCAAATCAAAAGTTTAATATATTTGAAACAGCACAGATGTGTAACCAAAATATAATTCTATAGTCATGAACTATTTGTCTATTTTAAAGAAAAGCAGCTGCAAGAAGAGACCAAGGGCGAGTGAGATTTTTTAAATTGATTTTTAATATTAAATTTTTATTGTTATATTTTTAAATGTTGGGCATGCCTCATCAAATAGAATGAATGTATAGCGGTGTGAACTTATATATATATATTGTAACTGCACATACGCCGTTACATTATTTTTTTATTATTAGTAAACATGAAAAAAATAAAAGTTCGCAAATAAAACTTTTTTTTTTTTTAAGAATTAAAAATTGAAAATTAAAATTCTATACTAAACTCATATATAAATTTAAATTGCACAGATGAGAAATTAAAAAAAAGAAACTTTATTAAAAAAAAGGAAAAGTATTTTAAAACTAAATTATCTGTAAAGATTTGAAGATAAAAATATATCGTAAGTTTGTACAAAACAAATTAATTAATGTTATTGAAAAAATGGAAATGATTATTTTAATTAGTCAATGTAAACTAGCCTTGGGCATTTAAATGTATAAGCAACGGTCAGATAGGAAAACAATAGAAACTAATAGCAAATGACAGAAATCCATCGGGAAATCGGACCTCAACGGAAGGATCATCATCATCGATGACGTAATGTCCATTGAATCCTTAAAATTAATATAAAAGGAAAAGTTTGGAAATTATTAGTTAGTTATTACAAGAGGACAGATATGTGTTAAGTTGGAGGGGGTTGGAGATGAAGGGATTGAAAGACACACTTTCATGTCTTCAGTTGTTATAAAAAAAAAAAGAAAATGAAACATCGCTTTTCCTAAAAAAGCACCACAGGATCATCGGGGGATTTAACGATGAATAAATAAAACGGCCAACAGAATACCAATCTCTTTAGGACGGCGTGGGAATTCATGTTCAAACGGCAAGCAACGGATAAAAAGGAATGTTTTAAAATCATAAGAACTTTTTGAACTCTAAGCTTTAAATATATTTCATAAAACTCCAGTATACTAAACACTAAGAACTTCAAAATATAAACTTTCCCAGTATTGAAAAAGAAAAATAGAAATAGATTTCTATCTGACCAAACTAAATTATTTATTAATTAGTTATAATTTTATTTGATGTATTTCTTTTTTTTAAAATCATTTCCATTTTTTTTTTTTGTTGTTTAAGTTTTATTTATGAATTTGTTTTGCTATAAATTAAATTATATAAATGTTAAACTTAAGTCAGGCATGAATGGCTATATAGATTTGTAAAGTTATATTAGGGGAGGATAATCTTAGGTTATTTGTTTCGTAGTTGAATTAGGTCAATGAATTGGATATATTGGTGTAATTAGTAGAGGTAGTACGAGATTCGCTACAGGCAGAATCGCTTTATACACCGCACACTTCCTTTTTGCCTACGGAATGCGGTCATAAGTCGGCCAAATGACCACAGTCCTTTTCTATGGGGTTTTTTTTTATTGCTCTTCTTGTCAGATAGATGTAGTATTCCTATTTGATGAGAGGCAATTTCTTCTCTTAACCTTTTGTGCTGTCGCAGTCGTATTACATTGAATACATCGATGTATCAGATGGATTGAGTTTGGTTTGACTGCAAACTTTTGGCCTAAGGTTAAACATGGATAGAATATTTTCTTTTCAAATTCAAATCTATGTAGTCTATTCATACTTGACACTCTAAATAATGATGCATTAAATTTAAGTTGGGTATAGACGCTTGCATGGGTTCGTTACCGGGTAATGATGTTTTTTGGTTTTCATATTTGATCAAAATATACTAGACATTCGTAAAATACTGATACCTTATGGTGAGTATCTAAGATGTATTTATGTCAGATGTCTTTTAAGTTATTGGGGTCTTGCGGCATCTTACGATGAATGCCATTGGGTTTCTTATAAATTTCCCTCTGCATTTCCATCATGACTTTATATTTTGATCGTTTATGTTTACTTTGGAATGTTTTTGACCATATAATCTATGTAACCGATCTATACTCAACATTTATAAAACAAACTTTTATAAATCCATCTGTGCGAATGATACCTTATGGTGAGTATCTAAAATGTATTTATGTCGGATGTCTTTTAAGTTATTGGTGTCTTGCGGCATCTTACGATGAATGCCATTGGGTTTCTTATAAATTTCCCTCTGCATTTCCATCATGACTTTATATTTTGATCGTTTATGTTTACTTTGGAATGTTTTTGACCATATAATCTATGTAACCGATCTATACTCAACATTTATAAAACAAACTTTTATAAATCCATCTGTGCGAACTTATAATAGTATAAAAATTAAAATGTAAATTAAAATCTAAAAATAAAAGTTAAAAATAATGTTAAATGTTAAAGTAAATATACCGAAACAATAATGTTAAATTTTATATATATATGTGCGTAAATAAATGTTTGTGTGTATAATTACTGGCAGTGGTTTATTTTATTCTTTTTTAAAATTTATTCTTGGATAAGAATTTATAAAATCTAAATCTCTGCTTTTCCACTGAGCTAGTGACAATGGGCTAACGACTGGAATCAACCAAAATAATTTTTTTTTAAAACTTACATATCTGCCTACTATATAAATTTTTCTAGATTCAAATGCCCAGATGGCGCCTTTGTATTTCAGATTACGTTGAGTCCTTTCTCCGGATTGTTATAACTGGCGCCCAATGTGGGGCCGATCTTTAATAATCCACGAAAACCCTGAGCATTTTTTTTCAAAATGAAATAAGTTTATCTGTTTACATAAAGTCGGATACTTTAAATTTTATAAAAGCACTGCCAGTAAGAAATTGTACATATATTAAACACGAGAAAGTATTAATAATTTTAAATTGTATTTTGTTAAAAAGAAAGTCAAAAGGTTGCGATTAATATGTTTTTTTTGTTTGTTAATATATATTATGCTTTAACGTGTATAGGCATGCACAGCCGCGTAAGTTTATGATCGTAAATGTAGTACCTTACGATGAGTACTATTTGGGAATTCACTTCAGTGTAATCCTATGTAAGCATTTCAGTCAGTCATAAATAAGTTGGTGGTACTTATAATTGTGCTGCAAATATACACGTATAAACCCATTATCTTTCAAAACGTATTTAGTTCAATGCAACCTTCCTAAATAAATAACTTGCTTGTCATGCTGTGTGTAAAAATAAAATGTATAGAAAAATATAATGCTTGGGGGGGAGGAGGCGTAGACGTAAATTGTCTTTAGGAAAACAATAGTCAACATTTTTTTTTGTGTATATAGTCTTTGTAAAAATTACTAACCAAATGTTTTTGTAAATGTTTTCATTAATCGTGTACCAAAATTACTAACCCTAAGTAAAATATTTTTTTTTTGTTCATTTTTTTAAAGCAAGTTTACTGATATGTAACCGCACATACGCCGTTACATTATTTTTTTATTATTAGTAAACATGAAAAAAATAAAAGTTCGCAAATAAAACTTCTTTTTTAAGAATTAAAAATTGAAAATTAAAATTCTACACTAAACTCATATATATATTTAAATCACACAGATGAGAAATTAAAAAAAGAAACTTTATTAAAAAAAAAAGAAAAAGTATTTTAAAACTAAATTATCTGTAAAGATTTAAAGATAAAAATATATCGTAAGTTTGTACAAAACAAATTAATTAATGTTATTGAAAAAATGGAAATGATTATTTTAATTAGTCAATGTAAACTAGCCTTGGGCATTTAAATGTATAAGCAACGGTCAGATAGGAAAACAATAGAAACTAATAGCAAATGAGAGAAATCCATCAGGAAATCGGACCTCAATGGAAGGATCATCATCATTGATGGCGTAATGTCCATTGAATCCTTAAAATTAATATAAAAGGAAAAGTTTGGAAATTAGTAGTTAGTTATTACAAGAGGACAGATGTGTGTTAAGTTGGAGGGAGTTGGAGATGAAGGGATTGAAAGACACACTTTCAATTCCTTCAGTTGTTATAAAAAAAAAAGAAAATGAAACATCGCTTTTCCTAAAAAAGGACCACAGGATCATCGGGGATTTAACGATGAATAAATAAAACGGCCATCAGAATACCAATCTCTTTAGGACGGCATGGGAATTCATGTTCAAACAGCAAGCAACGGATAAAAAGGAACGTTTTAAAATTGTAAGAACTTTTTGAACTCTAAGCTTTAAATATATTTCATAAAACTCCAGTATACTAAACACTAAGAACTTTAAAATATAAACTTTCCCAGCATTGAAAAAGAAAAATAGAAATAGATTCCTATCTGACCAAACTAAATTATTTATTAATTAGTTATAATTTTATTTGATGTATTCCTTTTTTGTAAAATCATTTCCATTTATTTATTTTTTTGTTCTTTAAGTTTTATTTATGATTTTTGTTTTGTGATAAATTAAATTATATAAGTGTTAAACTTAAGTCGGGCGTGAATGGCTATATAGATTTGTAAAGTTATATTAGGGGAGGGTAATCTTAGGGTATTTGTTTCATAGTTGAATTAGGTCAACGGATTGGATATATTGGTGTAATTAGTAGATGTAGTACGAGATTCGCTACGGGCAGAATTGCTTTATACGCCACACATTTCCTTTTTGCCTACGGAATGCGATCGTAAGTCAGCAAAATGACCGCAGTCCTTTCCTATGGAGTTATTTTTTTTTATTGCTCATCTTGTCAGATAGATGTAGTATTCCTATTTGATGAGAGGCAATTTCTTCTTTTAACCTTCTGTGCTGTCGTAGTCGTATTACATTGAATACATCGATATATCAGATGGATTGAGTTTGGTTTGACTGCGAACTTTTGGCCTAAGGTTAAACATGGATAGAATATTTTCTTTTCAAATGCAAATCTATGTAGTCTATTCATACTCGACATTCTAAATAAAGATGCATTAAATTTAAGTTGGGTATAGATGCTTGCATGGGTTTGTTACTGGTTAATGATGTTTTTTGGTTTTCATATTTGATCAAAATATAATAGACATTCGATAAATACTGATACCTTGCGGTGAGTCTCTAAGATGTACTTTTGTCGGATGTCTTTTAAGGTATTGGTGTCTTGCGACATCTTACGATGAATGCCATTGGGTTTCTTATAAATTTTCCTCTGCATTTCCATCAATGACTTTATATTTTGATCATTTATGTTTACTTTGGAATGTTTTTGACCGTGTAATCTATGTAACCGATCTATACTCAACATTTATAAAACAAACTTTTATAAATCCATCTGTTCGAACTTATAATAGTATAAAAATTAAAATGTAAATTAAAATCTAAAAATAAAAGTTAAAAATAATGTTAAATGTTAAAGTAAACATACTAAAAGAATAATGTTAAATTTTATATATATGTGCGTAAATAAATGTTTGTGTGTATAATTACTGGCAGTGACTTATTTTATTCTTTTTTAAAATTTATTCTTGGATAAGAATTTATAAAATCTAAATCTCTGCTGTTCCACTGAGCTAGTGACAATGGGCTAATGACTGGAATCAACCAAAATAATTTTTTTTAAAAAAACTTACGTATCTGCCTACTATATAAATTTTTCTAGGTTCAAATGCCTAGATGGCGCCCTTGTAGTGCAGATTACGTTAAGTTCTTTCTCCAGATCGTTATAATATATATAAATAGAGTTAAGCAAAAGAGCTAGGATGGGTAGTAGACAGGCCATTTTTTTTAATGGAGAGCAGCAAACAGCCGAATTATTATATGATCTAATAAGTCATAGCAACTCAAATAGATTCATTAATTTTTTTTTATTATTAGAATGGACAGTAGCATGGAAGAGGAAACAGAAATAATGAGTGAAAGGTGAAGAATTGGAGATAGGAAAGGAAGTGTTGTTTAGGGGTATTGCGTTGAGGTCGTGAAGAGAGCCAACACAGGAAGGACACCATTGTGGAGGACCAACATCAGGGAATATCAAAGCAGGAACCAATAAGCAATAAGACAAGGACCGGATAGAGAAAATGTTATAAACCCTCTCAATGAGTAATCAAGAAAAGGAAGCAAGTGGTAGGGAATTTATATTGGAGATGATTGAAATGGTGATGCAAATTAGACAGAATGCAGAAGAAAGAGATCGGAAAAATAAACAAGATATGGAAGACTGGGATAAGCAGTTGGAATAAAAGCTATGTAGAAGTTTGCATGAACTGTCGATTAGCTGCCACCAAAAATACAAAGAGTTCGTGTGGACTTTGTAGGAATCTTAAAAACAAAAGCCAAGAAGAAAATAGTCTGGAAATAGTTGAAAAGAAATTAATGCCATTGTAGAACAGGTTGAGCTTCAGGAAGTGGGCTTGAAGGAGAAGGTCTCTAAAATTGGGACAGATCTCAGCAGCAAGTTCCAAGAATACAAAGAGGCACAAAGTGAGATCAGAGAAGATATATACCAATTGAAGGAAAACTTGGCACACAGAAGTCAAATGGCAGCCCAAGAAAGAACTATTATTATGAAATGTATTCAGGAGTTTAAGAATGTTCTCACAGAAATAAAGGAAGCATGGAAGGAAAGTATAGAAAGTAACTCAGCTACTAGTTACCGAGCTGAGAGTCATAGTACAATGGATATAGTACAAGTCAGCAAGACTATTGGTGGTTTCAAAGACATCCTAGTTGGGTGGCAGATGAAGGGCAGCATGGAAAACATCATCGCAGGAAATGAGCTGCTGGCTATCCTAGGCAGGAATGAGCTAAATTTAAAGGACAAAGTAGGGGAACCAAATACAATCTGACCAGTAGCATCATCAGTAAGTGCACCCATGGGCTTAGCCAATTTCATCCATGTCTTTCAAAGGAGAGGACAGAGAGAACCAAAGGGCTACTTAGAAAGTTTAAAGGAGCTCTTCTGGTTTTAGATGGTTGCAACAGCTGACCAGGTAGCTTTTGCTATCCATTATTTATATTGATATGCCAAGTCTTGGTGGGATTGCTGCAATGAGAAACCGAAAAATTTTGATCAATACTCTTCTGCCATGCATAAAACTTTCTGGAGTGAGGAATGTCATGAGGGCATCTGTCATTCTATACCTAGAAAGACATGGGTTGGTAGTCATAGAAACTCATACTCCCATTTCTTTTTGAGACAGATATCCAATTCTTTTTGAGACAGATAGCTTTTTTCAGATTCCTGACTACCTTCCCATTCACAGACACCCATATGATCTGGATCAGCTAGCAAAATATGCCCACTAGAGTACAGCAGTTGATGATGGGATATCATATCCGAACCATAGAAGATCTGGCTGGGTTTTCAACAACCATCGACTTTATCCCCAGGGCCCAAAGAACCACCAGAGAAAATGCACGAGGTAGAATCTCCAAGATGTCAAATGATAATGACTAGCAGCCAAACATATTCCAGGCTTCCAAGGCGAATCAAATATTCAGACCAGAGTGATAGAACAACATAGGCACCAAATGTCATTAAACTACAAGGGACCCCATTAGTCGTCAGTTCCTCCTACTGGAGTCCAGTGGATGCAACAAAGAATGTATTAATGAATGTATTTAATGATGGTATCAATAAATATCGTGATTGGAGCCGATGAAACCAGACTAGAGGTTCCACTCGAACCATGCTCCATGGTATACTTCAGTTTTGGTAGAGTAGAAGTGCATGCATTATTGGATATGGGTAGCCAAATGTTGTTTGTGTCCAAAGGATAGCTGACGGAGGTGCAAGAGCAAGTATCTGATATATCAATGCAATGGCAATAACCCTAGCAGATGACTGGAAAACCAAAACAGAAAGGCAGCAAATATGGTTGGAGCTAGAATGGAGTCAAATGACTTAGCCATGCATTTTTAGTCATGGCTAGCTTAATACACAGTTTGGCAATTGGGAACGACTTCTTAAGTCATCATAAATACCAGATCAATTACAGGAAGAGCATGTTTTTCATCTACAAAGAACAAATTAGGTTGAATAAGAATGGCTTCCAGGAGATACAATATCAAGGCAAAGTGTGTGGAGGAGCACTTACTCCTTCGGAGGAAAAGATCTTGAAAAATGAAAAGGATATGCACTTTGCACAGGTTATGGCAAATGAGAGTGGAGTAAATATGGTGAGACATTCAGATGCTTCATACAGGAGAAGCCAGGTAGTGAGTGCTACCATATTATCTGCCCCAAAACCAGAATCAGCACTGAAAGAGGGTAGTGTGTCTCACGATGACCGGGACTCTCAGGACCCGAAGTTGAAGGGTGGTGATTGGGAATTGAATAATTAAATCCCTTATGAAGAGAGTGAATTTGCACAGATAATGTAAATGCACTCAGAGGAACCTTTTAAGATGGACAGAGGAAGGATATGGCTGGACATCTGATGATGGCGATGATGTTATTTTTGGAAGTTGTTTCAATTCTGACAGTGAGGAGTTAATCCTAAAACAATCCCCAGATCCTACATTAAAGTTTTAATGATATTTTAAATGGTCTATTCCTTCCCATACCTTTTATATCTTATATTTTATATTATTAAACTAACATCCAACACTTTTCTAACAATGATGTGTATCTAATTGGATATATAAAAGTTTATATATTGTAAATAGTGAATTATTAATAATTTTAAATATATAATGCTAATTGCCAATAATTTCAATTATATATATATCTATAACTTCAAATCATTTTTAAACTGTGTGTTTAACTTATTATATTAATCTTCAGTGTAGTATAATAATTTTTTTTTTCTCTATACGGTTAAATAGGCCATATAACTCATAATAATTTAATTCCGAGGTTCATGATTGTAGACATTAATTAACTATAAGTAAAATAATTTTTTCATTGTTTTTTTGTTGCAAGTTCAGGGATATGAAATAGTAACCTTCCAATCCCTTACCATTTCACCATCAACCTGATAACCTATTTGTCTGTTCTAGGTTTAAACCTTATTTAAATGTGTAAATCTCATATAAAATCAAGCTTTAAAATCTACTATCATGGCTGCTGATACAGCATTATATATTTACATATGAACAAATGCTATAATTAGATAGGATTAATAAATTATAGTTTATCAGTATTGTGTAATATTTAATAAAAAATGTTTAATTATAGAATTAATGTTAGAAGTCAATATATTACTTTTTATTATTGTTATAAATTCGTATGTGGATAGATAATCCAACCCATATTATATTGTATATAGGGGTGGCATGATTAAAATATGTTAAAAATAATTTATATTAACTGCAGCATCTGTAGTAAGTAAAAGCAAAAATTATTTTTCTAAATTTTGCTAATTGATATGGTTGAAATTGTTTACAATAAAACGATCTTATAGTAAAATTGCTGGACCGGCACTATTTGATAGCCTAAGGAAAAGTTATAATGCCTCGGAAACCTAAACAATGGATTTAAAATCAAAATTGTATAATCTTAAAGTCAATTTTAGAGTTAATTGGTTTTGAGGTGAAGTAAATTCCTAAAGTGAAAGTGCTTGGGAGGTAAAACATATAAATAAGCTATATTTTAAGCATAAGGTATCTAGATTCCATTTTTATAAAGCAGTTGCCACCAGAATCAACATCAGTTTAATTTTTAAAAGGTCCAGCTAAAAAAGGCAATCTTTGCTGTTTTTTCCATAATAACAGCAGGCCATTGCTCCCATCCTATGCCACAACAATGATGATACCGCAAGATGATCCATAGCCTAACCTAATGAGAAATAGATGATACCACAAGCCGTCCAAGAAATAAGCTGACTACCTGCAACTCAAGCACCTACGTTTCAGATGAATAATGACCACTAAATTAATTCAAAACCGCTGACCTTTGGGTAATTTTTTTTAACTCTTAAAACTATAAACCCAAGCTAGCTAAAAGTAGCTAAATGTAATTAATTAATTGTAACTAAATGTAACTAAATATCAAATCCATTCTTAATGTTAAAACTAACAATACTTTCAAATTTTATTTAAAATAGTCTTTCTAAAGCAATATAAATGATCTGCCTATTTTGTAATTTCTTTTGTTAAGAACAAATAGAATATCTTTTATAACTTAAATTATATATCACTGCAGTTGTGTCTATATTTTTTCTTTTGATTATTTTAGTTTTTTAATATTTATTATATTATATGCCAATGTCTCGAAACAATGAGCACTTAAATTTAATATATTTTAAAGAAGAGAATATTTTAAATATCTTCACATAATTATTTCATAGTGTTATCTTTCTGTGGGCTGTTTCAAAATCCTATACTGCAATAATAACGAATTGCCTTGCCCTCATTATTATTATCATTAATTATTATTGATTTAGTTTTGTAATGTGGCTTGTTTTAATCACAAATTCCCAATACTAAATTCATTTTTATAATATTTTAATTTGTGAAGTGCAGATAGTAGAAAATTGAAATAAATTGAGATACTGCCAAATCTCACTATGCTCATTACAATACCTATCCGACAGCCAATCAAATGGCATGATAGCTGTCCAAATGACAATCAAACCCAAACACACGACAAAGATTTTACAAGAAAAGGGCACCACTCTTTTCTTTACTTTTCTTTCTATATATCTAAGCCAGTCGTAAGTATTTAGGTTTGAAAGCCTCAAGCTTTAAATATCTTCACAAACAACTCACGGAGTCCAAATCATAAATATGCAACGCGAAACCTAAATACTTATGACTGGCTTAGATATATAGAAAGAAAAGGGTGACCACCCTTTTCTCGTAAAATCTTTGTCATGTGTTTGAGTTTGATTGTCGTTTGGACAGCTATCATGCCACCTGATTGGCTGTCAGATAGGTATTGTAACGAGCATAGTGAGATTTGGCAGTATCTCAATTTATTTCAATTTTCAACTATCTGCGCTTAGCAAATTAAAATATTATTTGCATACTTTACTGCTTGTTGTGTATTGTATTCTAAAAACTACTATGTAGTAAATTATAGGATTTCATGGTTTATGTTTATGATTTGGACTCAGTAAGTTGTTTGTGAAGATATTTAAAGCTTCAGGCTTTCAAACCTAAATATTTACCACTGGCTTAGATATATAGAAAGAAAAGTAGAGAAAAGGATGGTCACCTTTTTCTCGTAAAATCTTTGTCATGTGTTTGGGTTTATTGTTGTTTGGACAGCTATCATGCCATCTGATTGGCTATCGGATAGGTATTGTAACGAGCTTAGTGAGATTTGGCAGTATGTCAATTTATTTAAATTCATTTTTGTAATAAGTATATTTGCTTGTTAATGTATTTCCCTAAATCCATTTGGATATAATTTCTCGCCTTAGATAATAATTAAATGATAAATAGCATATATAGATTGAACAGGAGAAAGTAAAGATGATATAATTATTTCCTTTAGTAGCTTATATATTGTGCCAGGTGGGTTTATAAGAGAGCCTTCAGTGTACTCTATTTGTGCTGTTTAACTGGGTTTAATACCTTATTGATCATAAATTTATAATTTTATATTATAAATATTACATGAATGGACTGGCCCTTCAAGCCGAGGGGAGAATACTGTTGATAAACGATACCTATAGTCAGATCAACTATGCAACGCATAACACGATCACATTTCCGACTGTGGCCCACCTTGACTGCTAGTTTCAAACCCCTATTATCCAAGCACTTTATTCGTTTTGAGGTAAATCCCAGGCACCAGTTACTTATGAGAACTAATGTGTTTGGACAGTAGGCCCATAATCCAGCATTCAAAATATCTCATGACTAGCTCAATCAATTATTGCTGTAATTAGTGGTAAAAGAATTGACCAACAAAATTAAGGTTCAAGATAATTTATTCAACTAAACATTTATTATTCTACTTTTAATTTTGTATATGAAACTTATTTAAATAAAACAAGGACTTATCATAACTTCAGGCTCACGCATATATAATAGTAATATAACAAAGAATTAAATAATATTTGACTTTTAAAATATATGAAATCAGTATAAAATATATTAAAGCATTCACATACACGACATTTCAAAACACACACATCAATAGTTCTTTATGCATGCTATAGAGTTCATTATTATTTGAGTCTGGGAGGCTTCAAATTATTGCAGTGGCTATTTTACTTAGAAATGGAAATAAGAAAATGTTATTTATTATCTAGGATTTGAACATGGACTTCTTGCTGGTTGTTACTTCACTTGAAAATGTTTCTAATTGGTTGGATGTGAGGTTTCTTTTGAGGAGGCTTAATGCTTAGTATTCTGAGGCATTATTCTTTAAGACAGTCAGATAGTGGATTTTCAAGTTGTTAGGCAGGCATTATTTTTCCAGGGAAGGTTGGCTGTTTCATCGGACTGAGGCTGGAGCAAGGTCGTAGGTTTCCAACGACGATTAATAATGCATGATTGATTCTGGATACATAATAGACTGATGTGATTAATTGACTGAACTGAACTGCAATCTGAACTGATTAATTGACAGAACTGAATTGACTGTCCGATGAAAAAACTGGACTATTTATTAAGATATCCTGTTGTCATTTTGGTGTCTTCCAGCTATATTTGTTGTTGAAATTCCTTAGATAAGCTTTTAATCCTGTTATTGGAGATCTCCTAATTAGTGACCATTGCACACTTGTTGTTTTGTGGAGTTTGTTCAACTTAGTAGCCATTGCAAATTTGTTGTTTCTAATGCATAGCCATTGCAAATTATGTGTTACAGTATTTTTATTTTTCTCATTTCATTTTATTAACCCGCATACATTTTCTTATACTACTCCTTATGTTTACAATCGCACATATATTTATTTTAATAACTCATTTAAATGAAAGAGATTTCCCTTTTTTTTCCTTAACTTAAAAGAGATATTTTTTAATTACTTGAAAATCAACTACTTTTAATTTCCCCTGTAAAACTATGAATTAATTGTTTTAACAAATTACTTTTTTTTAAACACAGAAAAAAACCTCTTTAAACTTCTTTTATAAAACCTTTAATGACTAACCTTTTAAACTTTTAGTTTTACATTCCTAAAGCAACCTGCATTTTGTTTGATAAAAAAAGCTCTTTAGATTTATAAATAACTCTCAATTTGAAACCCTTGCATTATTTATGATAATTTTATCTTAATAATTTTTAGCCAAAAATTATATATGTACTGCTACAATATTGGTACAATAGATTGAAACAGGAACCTCCTAATCCCTTGCCGTTTCATCATCAATCTAGTAGCCCACTCGTCTGTGTTAGATTTGAACCTCATTTAAAATAGATGTAAAATAAAGCTATTACAATGTGCTGTCATGGCTGTCTGAACAGCATTATATATTTACATATGAAAGAAGGCTATAATTAGATAGGCTTGATAGAATTATAGCGTATTATTATTAGTATTACATTTATTTTAATAAAATACTTTTATTATGTTAAGTAATGATAGGTTTCAATTTATTAATAAAGTTATTATTTTAATTCGTATGTGAATATATAATCCAACCTATATTTGTAATGTATATAGGGTTGGCATGATTTAAAACATTAAAATGTATTTTAAAATGTGAAAAGATGAAAATATTTTAAAAGGTTTATTTAAAAATGTTAAAAAGTTTTTTTTCAAAAGTGCTGAGAAGTCTTCTTTAAAATTAAGTGTTATTTTTTTTCTTAGAATTAAAAGTTTGGTTAGAAACAGATTTTGTTGTAAACAAATATGTGATTAACGACCACACCTACCTTTGGTCAAGTTAATAAGTCATTTTAAAATCTGGCTAATTGAAATTGCATCAGATATAAAAATTAAGTTATTTTTGGATTTAACTAATTAAAATTGTTTATGGCGAAATAGTTTTACAAAATCCATAAAAGTTATAACTAAAATGCTTTAATAATTTATCAATATTAAAAATCAAAATTACATGTTTTTGGAAATTTAATTAAAACAGAATTAAGGAAAAGTTATAATACCTCAGAAACTTATCAGCATATTTGAAATCAGATTGTATGTTTGATAAAATTAATTAAAATGTAATCCTGGGGCAAAGAAAAAGGTGTTAAGCTGATGAGATGAATGTATAAATAGGCCATATTTTGAGCGTGAAGAACACAGATACACAAACTGAGAACAGAGAAAAGAGAAACTGAGAACACAGAAAAGAGACTCCATTTTTGAATAGTGTTTGCCATTGAAAAAGTAAAGTTTAGTTTTGAACCGAGATGTCAAGCTAGTGTGGCTGTCTTGGCTGTTCCTCTGTAAGGAGGTGATGGGTTCGCTACCATCCGACACTGTTATAACCAAGAATGCCGCTATAACATCTACAACTTAACCGAAAAAGAAGAAGAATGCTGCTATAATATCTATAGCCCAACCGCAAAAGAAGAGCATGCCGCAAGCCGCGCAGAAAACTCACCAAGCTCCAGCTCAAGCACCTACTAATACCGGTAAATCACTTTAAACTGCAGAGCTCTATCTAATTTCATATTAATTTCATACCATTTTAAACTCAAGTTAGCTAACTAACCACTAAATATACATTTTAATGTTAAGGCTTCCTTTTTGTTTATTGTTTTAAAATCGGTAAATGACCCACTTGCTTTTTTAAAATTTCCTTCTTTAAGAAATTAATTGTTTTCTACTTTAAACTATATCACTGCAGTCATGTCTCTAGTTATTTTTTTTATCACATAGTTTTTAATATTTGTTATATTATATTTATTTTATGATATGTTGATGCTCCGAAACTGCGAACAATTTCAATATTTCTAGAAGAGATTAATTAAAACCTCTTCACGTAATTATTTATAATTTTATTTCTGTGCTGTTTTGAAACTCTCTCATGAAAATAGTAACGACTCACTCATTATTATTTAATATTTTTTTGATAATTATTTGATTGTAAATTTTGCACTGTGGGCTTGTTTTAGTGAGAAATTAATTTTAAATACTAAGAAATAGACTAACCTTGAGAAATATTTATAAGTATATTTGCTATTTAAATTAATTATTAAACGCCTTCAAATATACTTCCCCTCCCTTTTTAAGTACTAGTCATTTGATCAATAACAAAAGCAAAGATTATCTATAATTCCCATCTATAGCATATATTTTATTATGCTACCTAAGAGTTGGCTTCTATTTGATCAAGCTAATAAGCTCTTGTTCTTGCCTATAGAATATTAAATTTATAAAAATTCTTTGCTTGGCGGATGTGATTAATTTACTTAAATATTTTTCTCATTTTGCTGCCATGTATATTTACGTCTTTAAGATGGAGCCTTGGTTAAGCCAGCACATCTTCCTCCCATAGGGTAAAGCAGTCGCAAAGCCTGAGTTTAAGGCCAGGTCAGCACTAAGCCCCCCGCCTTTCTTGAACTATTTGTTCCTTTCTCATGCAGCATAACGATCGGTTTCAGGGTACCGGTGATGGTCGCAGAAACCCTTGATCTATCAATCCATCCGCAGAGGACTTTATTATTGTATTGCTGGTGCTATGGCACATTAGTACATCCAGAGCAGCCAACTCTACCTCCCTATTTTAGTTCTTTCAGCATACTCTTAAAAGCCCGGTCAATGTAAGTTATTGTAGAAAATTTTAGGCTAAATAAATAAATATAAATAGACGAGAAACGTCTACAGTAAGTGTTAACCAAGGTTTAGTTTAATTATTGGTATTCGGCCACACATTAAGAGGAGTCGGCATGTTCCACTATAGACATGATGTAGTGATAAGTCATTTATTTAAATGCCTTCATACATTTATGATTTATATAAAGTTGTATAAATAATTGCATTCAAATTGTAACACACCAAAAGCAATCTATGGCTTTCATGAATTCATAAGATGAACAACTGTTACATTCATCTTACTTAAATGTAATAATTATTTATTAATATCTTATAAAAGAATCTGTCTGAAGAGCATACCTAAAACTCTTCAGCCATAAAATGCCTGCATGCATTTTCACATGTATGCAATTTGTGATATATATCTTGGATTAAACTCTTCTTATTGGAGAAATTAAAACTTTAGTAAATTAACCTAGTCCACTCTCAGTTTCATTATTCAGTCCAATTCTAATTATTGATATTATGTTTATAGAATCTATGCATTATTAAAGTCTCCATTAAGTTAGTTATTCATTAGATGCGATCAGTTAGTAATTTTAAATTACGAGTCTCATTGTTTCTCCCTGACCTATGTCAGCCGCGAATAAAGGAGTATGCTACGCATAATTTCAAGGTGGTCATTCATAGGGTCTTGAGTCTTGGAGTACTGGCTTAGGAGTTGAAGTGTGGCCAGACTCGGGATGTCACAATCCTAGTCTGGTCAGCTTCGGTAACTTTTGCTTGGATTCTGAATTCTGTTACGCAAATGTACAAACTTGACTTATAATATTATAAAGCTATGTGAGAGTTGCCTCCTGTGGATGAAGCTAATTAGGTTAGGGTCCTTATATATATGATATTAAACTTGTAATACTCCTATTGCTTGGCAGATGAGATTCTGTTATTTATATATTTCACATTTTGCTGCATATGTATTTCTATTAAGATGGAACCACGGTTAAGCCAGCACATCTTCCTTTGTAGCAGTGGTCTTCAACCTTTTCACAGCTTCAGACCAGCAAAAATAAGGATAAGATTTTGCAGACTGGCAGAAGTTTACAGATAAATTTTCTTAAAGATGTAACCTGCTTAGCCTTAGATAAGCATAATTGTTATAACTGACCAATTCAGCACACTAGTTATTGTGTATTGTAATGGTGTTGCTTACCTTCACATGCGGAACACTCTTTCTCGAGTTGCACAGTCATACTGCTACAGAAAACAGTACAATAAAAATCGTTGTCATTAATGTGCTTACATTTCTACGTTTATTATTTCAGTGTTAAAACATGCAATAATAAAATGTTATTCATCTGAATGTTGGGAAATATTACAGCTAGTGTAAGTACATGACAATGATTATGATAAATGTAATATCTGTATTTAATGTTAAATATACAAGAGTAGTTATATATATATATATATATATGGAGGTTGCCTTTTGATAGTAGTAAGGTCAAAATAGAAATCGCATAATTAAAATCACCATACAGCCAAAAAAAGTCGCCGTATTTTAAATCTGAAAAAAATAAAACGAAACATGTGAAAATCTGAAGTTTTGAGGTTATTGTAATTTTTTTTTTTTTGCTGGTGTGTTGAATGGACGAAAAAATGTAATTAATAGGAAAAGTTTTTTTTTAAAAATGGCAAAATAGACATTGCGTAATAGAAATAAAGCCAAAAAAAAAATCGCCATATAGTTGCCGTCTTTTAAAAAAAAGACCATTGAAAGTTGAAAAAGTCAAAAGTTTTGATCTTACTTTAATTTTTTTTTTGGGGGGGGGGGAGTGGGTTGAGAAATACTTTGTCATCACTGAGACAAAATATGGAGACCAAAGTTATCTTTTGTTTATTTTTATTTTTAAAAAAGGTAACGGAAATTGGTTTTAAAAATAAAAGTTTTAGTATTTTAGCAGTATACAAATAAAGCCAAAAAAAGTATTGCCTTATAGGCCAACAAAAAATGGGTGTATTTTTAAACCAAAAAAAGAAAAGAAAATGAAACTTGAAAAAGTCAAAAGTTTTGATCTTATTTCAATTTGGGGTGGGGGTGGGGGGGTTGATTGAGAAATACTTTGTAAAAGTTAGAGACAGAAATTTTTTGATTGTTTTTCTTTTTTAAAAGGTGATAAAAATTGATTTCAAAGTTAAAGCCAAAAAAGATTTTATTTTAATTTGGGGGGGGGGGGTTGAGAAATAACTTTTGTCTCAGTGAATGAGACAAAAGTTATTTTTGGTTTTTATCTTTAAAAAAAGGTAATAAAAATTGGTTTTACAAATAAAAGTTTTAGTATATCAGTGGTATACAAATAATGGCAAAAAAGATATCGCCTTACAGGCTAAAAAAAAAGTGGCCATATTTTTAAACAAAAAAAAACAAACAAACAAACTTGAAAAAGTCAAAAATTTTGATTTTACTTTATTTTGGGGTGGTGGGGGTGTATTGAGAAATACTTTGTAAAAGTTGGAGACGGAACTTATTTTTTGGTTTTTATTTTTTAAAAAGGGTAATAAAAATTGATTTGTAAAATAAAAGTTAAAGCCAAAAAAAAAAATCGCCGTATAGCCAAAAAAAAAAAAAACCCCCACTAAAAATGAAATATTAAAAGAGAAAGTAGAAAAAAATTAAGAGATCAAAAAAAGTTATGTTACATTTTATTGTTTTAACAACTTAGACAAGCGGCCGTGATTGGCTATCAAAAGACAACTGGAGTTTGTATAATAAAAAACTTTTTTCTACCCCCCCCCATAAACATCTGTGATAAATAGAAAAATAAATTAATTTATGTATGATTGATTAGATTTTGTTTTTGTTCTGTTTCTTTTTTTTTAAATCGGGTAAAAATGTGATGAAAAAAAAAAAAAAATTGTTTATATTAATTAAAAGTTTAAAATCTTATTTTGTTATACAAACTTTCTTGACAGTCTAGCGCAGACTGGTAGAAAACTTCTGCGACCCGGCACCGGTCTGCAGATCGGTGGTTGAAGACCACTGCTTTATAGGGTAGTGCATTAGCGAACCCTAAGTTTAAGGCCAGACTAGTATGTAAATCACCCCACCATCTTTTGAACTAGCTGTTCCTTTCTCAAGCAGCATGATGTTCAGTCCCAGGGTACCGGTGTTTGTTGCAAAAACTGTCAATTCACTAATCCATCTGCAGAGTGACCTTTTATTATTGTTATTTGCATGTGCCATAGCCCATTGGCAAATCTAGAGCAACTAACTCTACCTCCTCTTAATATATTATTCAGTATTAGTCCGAAAATATTTCTTGAAAACCATGTTTAAGTTAGGTTATTTGAGTTGGTTTATACGCTCATCTTTTAGATATAGATATATTTGTAATAATAAAAGGCATAATTAATTGTGATCAAGGTCTAATAGAATTGCTTATATTGGTAATCATTTGAATGACAAGGCATTGTTCTTCCAACAAAATGTCTTCATATACCGTTACCAGGCCACTACATTTTATTTACATATTATAACAAAGAAACCAATACACAGAAAACTTTTTTTTAAAACATTTTTTTTATTAATATCAAAAATAAAAAATCCTTTTTTAAAATATTTTTTTCTAAATAATTAATGTTTTTCAAAAAGAATAATAAATAAATCTTCGATCACTTACGTTTCGATCAAAAAATGAAATTTCATATGAAAAAAAAAAATTGACTGCATTTCTCAAGTAACGTTACTTTTTACTACATAAACATTAATTAGAACATAACAAATAAATGTAATCAAATGATTCCTAATTTTGTGAATGCTGTAGCCTCATTCATCTCTTCTAGTAATAAAATTTCCTTTTTGTTATTTTTTTCAAATAATTAAAGGTTTTTAAAAAACCTTCATAAAAAATAAATATTTGTTCATTTTATGTTCCGATGAAAAAATGCAATTTCCACCCCCCACCCCCCCAAAAAAAAATATTGACTACAATTCTCAACTAATGTTATTTTTACTTCATAAAAATTAAAACATAAAACAAAAGTAAAATCGAACAATTCTTAATTTTGTGAAAGCTGTAGCCTCATCTCTTCTACAATGATAGGGTTAGGTCTAGACCAATTCAACTCTTACCACAGTGGCAGAAGCCATTTTCTTACAATAATGGAAAATCTCATGAGCTCCGAGATTTACCTCTGAAAAACCCCCAAATTTCAGGACTCACACACACGAACAGGTTAGTAGACAGCTTTGTTTACAGTGGGAAAATTTTAAAATGTTACACTACTTCCTTTACTGTTCAAAAATAAAAACATTAACACATCTTACATAAATAGTATTCATTCACAAAATTCAAACCCTATCATGAAAAGTAATGACATGTTAAGAGTCAGAATTTGTATAGATGGTAAACAACAACATCTATCAAATGATAGGGCTGTCTAAGTGTGAATTGTTGAGAGTAAATGATCACAAAAACATAATGGCAGGTTAACATTAGCCAAAACCTCAATTGCTGCTAGCAATTGAGAAGTTGTGCCTGAAAAACAGCATTTTAAACTATTTTTGGCTAACATCAGTGCCATCATGTGTGATGGATTGTCATTCAAATGAGCACTCTTATATTTAACAGCCACAAGTCTAAAGATAGGAATTGGTATAATTGTATAGACATAACATAGTGATCAGTTATATATACGTTTCTGTAATTGATCGCTCATATGAGAGCAAATTCTCCCTCATATCGTAATTCTTTAGTAATTGATTGTATAAATATCTTGTGATTAATCTGTAAGAAGAGAGTACTTAAACCCTCTTCATCTTATTCTAATGTTTGCGTCATATTGATATGCTAAATTATATATATATTTTGCCAGTCTTAATTTTTTTAATTATAAATAAAATGTATAATTAAATTAATCTGTTTCATTCTCTGTCTCATTATTATCCAATTCCATCTTATTCATTTATAAAATATGTATTTCAGAACCTATGCATTAATAATAAGATCTCCATTAATTATGTGATAGATTTAGTCGATCAATAAGAGTACAGTAATCCTGAGTTTCGTATTTCTCCCTGACGTATGTCGGCCATGAAGACAGGTTACGCGAATGTTCTCTCAAGGGTGTCATTCATAGAGTATTGAGTCTTGGAGCATGTGAAAATGAGTTGAAGTGTGGTCAGTCTCAGGATCTCACCATCTTGTACTGGTCAGCTTTGATCTCTTTGTCCGGACACTTGATTCTGTTATGTGGATATACAAACTTGACCGTTACAACAGGAAAACAGAATTCAATTGGATTATACATTAATTCAGAAAGGATTTAGGAATATTATTATAATGCCCATACATATTCTGGCAGTTAGATTCACATTCAGAGTATTAAATTAAAAAATGAACAAATCATTAATAAATCAAGGATTACATTTTTTCCAATTTTTGGGGTAAGAAAATATATGGAAATAAAAGCATGTTCCACAATAATATGAATTCATAGAAAGTATTCAAGAAAATTAAGAAACTTTAACAAAAACTGTTATGCATATAGAGTAAATAGCAAAAACACATTGAATTAACAATGAACTCATCAGTAGAGAGAGAAGATGGAAGAATATAAATATGGAAGTAAGCAAAAATTAATATAGATAATTAAGTGAATTATGATGCATAAATAATAAAGGCAGACATGTAATTGGAAGAAGAATTTAATTAGGTAAAAGAAATAAAAGAAAAGGTAAGTTTAATTCAATTTATAGAAACATTTTGGATGGGAAAAGCAAGGTCATAGCGATAAAACAAGTAATTGATGCAAAAAAGGGAAATTATTAATAGAGATGGGTAATGCATTAAAATGATGGGAAATATCATAAGTTTTTTATGCGGTATGAATAATAAATTTTTTTGTACATTAATAAAAAAAAAAGTAAGATAGATCAGGGATAATGTAAGATTTGTGCAATAATTGAGAATAAGGTTGTAAAAACTATAAATGAGATGAAGATAAGCAAAATGCAGGGAATTGAAGTTTCAATTAATTACTGAATGCCAAGGGATTGTATTTATGATAATTAGTTGTTATTAGCATTCAAATTTTAATCAGCTTTTTTTCAAGATTTATGTCTTTTCTTAAATAAAAATAATAATGTGTTGGTTCTCACATTTAACTAAAGGCATTGGTGAAAGCTTGCAATAGAAATTTTTTTGACAGGTTAGTTAAATTGTCGAAAACCAATATGGATTTATAAAGTGTAGAAATGCAAGATACACAATAGGAATGATAAAGCTATTGTTAAGAGATGCACAGAAAGAAGTAGTGAAATTAATACAGTATTTGTTTCATTGATTTTGAAAAGGTATATGTTAGAGTAAATTGTGTTGTTCTATTGGATATTTTGAAAAAAAAGAAAAAAAAAAAGATAATGAATGGAAAGAGTGATAATATTTAAGAATTTTGTGTTTAGATCAAAAGATCTGTATAAAGTTAAATAACAGTATGAAGACATGAGATGCACTGTGACTTCTCCTTTTTCGGAGTCAGGAATCTCTCGGCTACCAACTCCAGAAAAACCTGTTGGCCACTTTACCTTCCCTTTCCATTCCCCATCCTAAGTTTTTCCCATATTCTTCTCTATCCTGCTCCATCCTATTTCCACAACATAATCTTTGTCAACTCCATGGCCTTCATATCTAAATTTCTCTTATCTTTTTCCAAACCCAGAATAAAAATCCAAGAACCCACCTTCTATATAATTTATTTTCTCACAACTTCTTTATTTGTGTCTTTCTATTTGCAAACATTTACATTTAATTAACAGATGCCTAATATTTTCTATTGCCTTCTTTCTACAACTTGCAGACTAAATCACTCAACAGTTTTCCGTTTATGTATATATTCCCTTGTTGCTAAAGATCCTGTTCGAGCCTTAAACAGTAAACTACTTTCCTTGCTATTATCGTAAATTAATCCACATCCAATATTCTATTTACTTCTATATATATTTAAATTCTTTTTACTTTCCATACTAGTTCTCCTCTCTCCAACTCTCTATTCTTTATTAATGCATCTATTTTTCTATCCCATTTCTTGCAACTATTACACTTAACAATTCTCCTAACACAATCATCCCACCTTTTGTACAAGTATACTGATATAAATTCTTTACCCAAATCTGCATACCATATCACCTTTCTTACTCATCTTGTTGCCTGTCCTTTATTCATAACTTAATTAAATACTATTTTGGCTATTCTCTTATTATCCATAAACTGGAATCTACCAAACATTTTCATTTTGCTTTTTGCATCTCTCATATAAAAACTTGACCACCCAATTTCTCCTTAAATTGCCTCCTTTGCTATCCACACATCTGCATCTAATGCATGACATCCTACTTCTCTTTGTACTTTTTCTAAGGAATGTAGCATCCTTTTATTTACACATAACACATCGTTATCATATGTTAACCCTGTTACTGCCATTCTTTTCCATACAACTAGCAAACCATATAGTAGTGAGACCCAGTGCAAGCCTTAGTAGTCAGTAGATGTACAAAGGTTTGTGCATGAAATCCCCATCTATTGCCTATTCATCCAATAGTCTAGCTTTTAGCTTTTATCAGTGAGGAGCTTTGGCTCTGAGAGCACTGCACCTAGATCTAAGGATCTAATGCAACCCTTCAACAGCCATCTTTTGCCTATTTAATGTAAGGGATCGGGACTTACCATTTAGAGTCTCCAAAGTTGATGGCATAAATATGTAATAATCCTGACCTACCTAGATGAAGGGTTCATATCTTATTACTGCTGGGCCTAGGGTCTTTGGGTAGGATACTAAGAATAACATGATTAAGTAATTAACCAATGATCATGCCTACTTTCAATGGTCTAGCTCTTTATTACACATTAAATTTAGACACAGTTTAGGCTAGTTCATCTATACTTATCCCCTCTTTTGAATTTTACATATGTCTTAGAATTCAAACTCAGGTAGAATGTTGCAATAAACTTTCTTCAGCAACGAATTTATATTAGATATATACAGTATATATAATCATATATTTATATGAGTTGTAAGTCAATTAGAAGATGCATTTTATTATCTCACTATGCTATTATATACTAATAAAAATGTGTGGGTGTGTATATATGATAATTGCTAAATGGAAAAGAAATGATTCTAATAAACTGTTGACCACTTGATGATGATTCATAATAACAAAAATATTTATGTATAAGTGAAAATATTGATTATGTATCTCTATCATATAAAGATGTAAATATCCATTTATAAACCTTTCTCCATGATAGACATACATGAATAGATATTTATGTGCAAAATAAAAATGTAATAAATAATAACACAAAAAATCATTAATCCAATGTTGCATCTATTATGAACCAATTAACTATTTAATCTATCTATCTATATATATAAACTTATTAAGTAGATTTCTAGTTTATTCCCAGTATTAGAAATTTCCTATCCTTGGTAGATACCCTTTTCTATGTATTAATAAAATAGAAATGACCATTCAATCAAGGGTGTTATTCATCCAAACTGAATAAACACTTATTGACAAATATTAGTAAAAGCAGTATAAACAAAATAAGTTCTGTCATGTGTCAAATATATATGTATTTTATATAGAATAGTAGTAATTAAAATCTTGCCTCTATTTATATGATAGTAAGGATATGTGATGGTAATCATAACTAATGTCATGTCACTTATGTAGAGAGGATTATTTAAATTTTCATTATTTTTTTTTAAAATTTAAACTAACAACCTTCTTCCCTGCATTTTCTAAGATGTAGATACAATGGATTCTCCCATATTCTAACATGTTGGTTTCTAAATACAGTGATGAACAAAGCTAATAATAAAAAGTATATAAAAAAAATTCTACTAACATATACGTGAAACAGTGAGTTAGGCAACTACAATTTTGTAATATGCACCATCTGTCAATGTGTCAGTTAAAATGTTCTGGTAGTTTAGGTGATCCTTGTGAAGAATTCTCAATGAAGTATTTCCTATTATTCTTCTTCTTTTGATATCTGTGAGTACATTTAGACATAACAGCTAAAATTCTTGGACAGTCATCACACAGTTGAAAAATAAACATTGAGCATTTTCTGGTAGGGGCTGATACAACTCTTAGCTCTGCAACATTATTAAATTAGCAGGCAAACATTTTTTTATATACAAAAAATTAAATAAAATTTTATATAGTTATTTAGGTATTTGTTATTCATTAATTTTTTTATAGAGCAGAATTATTCCTTGGTAAATATATATATATAATCTATTTATATTCTATTCTGTTGCTTGATTTGTATTTGAAGAATAGCTTAGTCCTTTATATATCAAATGGATATTTATACCATCGAGATTATTTCCTACAGATGCTTAAGTTTGTCACGAAGATTTTTGATTTAAATATTAATAATTGCTTCTGGCAATATACTTTGTAACCATTCAGTAACTAAATAAAATGTTCAGATAATAAAAGGCAAAATTCTCCATACAATAGTGCCACTCTGTGCCAACCAGAGTAATCAATGGATGCCAGAAGGCTTGTGCATAAAATCCCCATCTAGTGCCTACTCATCCAATATACCCAGACTAGTTTCTGGCTAGTGGCCTTCATCAGTGAGGAGCCTTGGATCTGAGAGCATTGCACCTCATGTATGTTGTCATGTATATCAGTTGTATGAGATAGTGTGGATAGTTGGTAGTTATCTTTTCTGCATGTATTTGGTCATGTATATCAGTTGGATGCTTGAAAGTCTGAGTTCAAATCCACTATATTTATAAAAGATTGAAGCTAAAATAAAAATTCAAATCTAAATCAGTGTTTATAAATGGATATAATAAGATATTAAGATTGATAGTTGCAAGAACTGTATTTAAGTAGTTGTTTAACTTAACTGAGTGATCAAAACATTAATAAGCATATTAGAATAAAATTTGCATTGTCTCATAAAAATAGAAGACTATTTTGTTACCCATTAAAATAAGATTTAAGAATGAGGTTATTAAAATGTTTAGTTTAGAATACAAAGATTTAGATTTGGAGAAGAATAGAAAAGGCAAATATTGAAGAGATTAAATAAAAGGAGATATTTATTAAACAGAAGAGAATTAAATTTTGCATCTGTTTAACAATAGAGAGATTATGAAAAAGACTATGAAAGAAAGTGAAATTCAAAAAATGGAAGAAAGGGCAGAAGAGATTTGGAGAAAATTAATGAATTGATATATAGAACTTGTTTTCTGATATATAACTTGTAATGATAATTCAATTATTCATTTGTTTGTTATGCCCACATAATCTCTTCATTGTCAAAACACTACTATTGCAATTCAACATGTTTTCGTGAATATAAAGAAAAAATATAATGATAATACATTTCTTTTTATATAATGATTTTTTTTTTTTTGAGCATAAAAGTTGATTTGATCTTAAAGAAAATTATTTTTAAATAAGATTTAATGATGTTTTGTGCCATACACACAAGTAAGTCACATTTGCAAATATACGCAGAAATCATTTTAAATACAAAGGCAAATTACCATAACAAAAACTTATAATAGGAATTGCAAAAAAAAAAAAAAATAATGACTGAATTATTGATATAGGATTGTTACTAAGAATAATATGATCATAAGATAGTTTCACAGAAAACAATTATTGCAAAATTGTCTTTATATTGCAAGATTGAAATAATTACCATATTACTTTAATATTGCTGTTTTTACATTTTTGAGTAAAAAACAATCAATGAGTTGAATAAAAATTAGTGAATGTATTACCGATCAGAATCAAGTTGACTGTGAATATAACTACTGTTTTATTCAAACTAATAATAATTTGAAAGATTTGACATTTGAAGTAACATATCAGATTGAGCAGTTCTCATGTAGACAATTTACAATATTTTTTATTATTATTATTTTCTCTGTTCTGCTTCATTCATCTTTTCCTTCTAGTCAGAAAAATACTATTGCAGGTCATTCTTTTATTTTTCAGTAAAACATTTTATAGCAATACTATATGTATGGTTGTATCAAAAACATTCGGACTCTTCTCCTAATCATAATAATAATTAAATACTCTATATGGGAATTATTTGATTTAACTTTAATTGTATTATTGCTAATTTTTTCTCAAGTGATGTGTGCAGCATTTCATTGTTGAAGAAAAAACGGTATGTTATGAATCAATAACCTAATTGTTTTATATTTTTTGTGATAGAGAGACAAAGATTAAAGGTAGATATTTCTGAATTGAAGATCAACATCACTTTTGGAGATCAAATGTCACATGATTTCACAAGCAAATGAACCATTTTTTTAAAATGGATATTGAGTTATGTTTATTGTTTAATAGTTTTATTTATTTCAAGTTATATTCTTGAATTTTGTTGTTAGAAAAACTTTCTATATGCTGAATGGTATAGAATATGTGGGTACTGTGGTATTAGAGCTGCGACATGAATTATAATCGTTTAATCATTAAGTTAATTAGGTTATTAAATCAAAAACATATTTTAAAATCTACATTAAAAAAACAACAATTTAACAAAAAAAAATTTCGAAAAGCATTAATGTGAAGAATAGTTAAAATGCGTGTTTAAATCAAATTGAGTGTGTGTTTGCATATGCATATTCTGCATAATCTATCTTAATGCATTGTAAGGCTTACATCATCATCATCAATCATTATCAATCCACTGCAGGATGAAGGTCTCCCCAAGTTCAATCCATCTTTTCTTATCTTTATCTTCTCTTCTCCACATCACCCCTGCACACTTTCTTATTTCATCCACCCATCTCACATGTGGTCTCTTTCTGGGTCTTTTACAATTTCTTGGAATTCAGTTTAAAATTTCAACTGTCCATCTGTTATCATCTCTTCTAACAATATGTCCAGTCCAACTCCACTTCAGTCTTTTAATTTTTTCAATAAGGTCAGTAACACCTGTTTGTTCTCT
Source organism: Epiperipatus broadwayi (assembly GCA_028023455.1). Lineage (NCBI taxonomy): Eukaryota > Metazoa > Onychophora > Udeonychophora > Euonychophora > Peripatidae > Epiperipatus > Epiperipatus broadwayi. The sequence goes on from JAQFVV010006283.1 coordinate 4,928,774, forward strand.
TACCCATACATTGCATTTTCGATCCCTTGTTATTCCCAACATGCATCTCTCCATACTTCTTTGAGTGGTCTGAAGTCTCTGTATTGCTCTTCTATTAAGTGTCCAAGTCTCAGATCCATAAGTAAGAACTGGCAAAACACATTTATTAAAAACCTTCCTTTTCAAACACATAGGCATATTTCCTTTTAGTATCAAGTTATTTCTACCAAAAGCACTCCAACCAAGTTTAATTCTATGATTAATTTCATCCATTATATTTCCGTCTGCATTAATAATCTGACCAAGGTATTTGTAACTATTAACTTCTTCTAACTCATCATAATCAATCTTTATTTTCATATTTTGAGAAAATCTATTAAACATTACTTTAGCTTTTTTAACATTTATCTTTAGTCCTACTTTCATCTGATAACTCCTGCAACATTTCCTGTAGCTCTAAAGCATTATTTGCAAAAACAACTACATCATCTGCAAAATCTAAATGACTTAAATAATCTCCATTTACTTTCACTCCTTTAGCTTCCCATTTTAATCCACAAAATACTTCTTGCAGCACTGCTGTAAAAAGTTTTGGAAGATATGGAGTGTTGCATTTTTATAAACATTCTTCAAAATATGACAGTATCCTGGATCTACACCTTGATGATCCAATGCTTTAATCACTGAAGAAATGTTTATAGAATCAAATGCCTTTTCATAGTATTGAAAAAATATTCTTAAACTTAGAGGTAAAAAGCCAATAAACTCACCACACTGGCTAATGCGTGTTGGTAAGCAGCCCAACCATGTTCGTATACTATATGAATAATCACATAGTAATAACAGCTGCAACAACAAGAACGTATGGAGTGGACATTAGGAATTTGTCCTGCTCGGTTCTTTTAAGGCCTCCAAGAGGAATCAAAGGGTCTCCTTTCAGTTAATAGCAAACTCCTTTCTGCATTTATATATGTAACGTGGGATTCGAACTTAGACTTTCACACGACCTACAACTCTCAATGCCATCTTATATTAGCTGACTCACCTGATCACACACATATTGAAAAGATAGATAATCACCAATATATGTATTTTGTGCTAAACCAGCACTCATCAGTTGGCTCAGATTATCATCTCCACACATATATACAATTAGTACTCAGCTCTATATTAAGATAACCAATCTTCATACTTTAATGAGTGCTGGTTTAGCACGAAATGCGAATATTGGTGATTATTTATCTTGTCAACATGTGTGTGATCAGGTGAGTCAGCAATATAAGATGGCATTGAGAGTTGTAGGTTGTGTGAAAGTCTGAGTTCGAATCCTGCATATATTACATATATAAATGCAGGTGTAAGCCTGTAAAGGTATTAAAATATGCACGTGAAAACACACTCAATTTGATTTAAACACGCATTTTAACTATTCTTCACATTAATGCTTTTCATATTTTTTTAAAAATGTAGATTTTAAAATATGTTTTTGATTTAATAACCTAATTAATTTAATGATTTAACAATTATAATTCTTCATGTCACAGCTATAATACCAATATGTGTATATTGCCTAGTTTTTGCTAAAAATGAGTGAGTAAAATTGGTTCAACTATTACTATCCATGAGCTTTTCTCAAATATGTATTTAACTTTGCAAAGACCTTGACATGTTATCTTGTAATGGCACCATCGAAAAATCATTCAATGGATTAATAAAATATCAGACTTGTCAATCTGTTACATTTCCAAATATTCTACGAGTCATTAAATTAATAATCAAAAATATTATGAGCAAGATTGGTAATTAATATTAATCATTTGACTTCTAAATTGTCATATTTAGATTTAAATTCAAGAATTTTATTCTCAAGCAAATTTTATTTATCTTGTTCAGGTTGGTACAATAGTAAGAATAGCAGACTTGAGCAGAAAGGTCCTGGATCAATTTCTAATTGTAAAACAAATAGGTTTGTTGTGCTCTATCTATCAAACATTGACCATAAATTATTATTATTATTCTTTTTTTAGAAATAGTTGTATTATTTTGTCTAATTTTTGGGGAATCTAGATCTAGCAATAATTTAATCTTGATATTTTGAATAATTGTGAAATTTTGCAATTATTTTGATGAAATATTTTTTTTTTATAGAAATTCTGGAAATATTTACTATCTGCAGTAAATTGATAGTGCTGTCATATAGTATAATAATTATTTTTATTTCTGAAAGTTCTTTTTTTAACTTTTTTTTTGTTAGTATAGTAATGGTGTTTTTTTTAATTTTTTTTTTGTTTTTGTTCTGCACTTTTTGGTATAACATTAAATATTGTTATTATTAAATAAATTTTTATAGAAAACTTTTTAAGTAAAAATATTGAGAGAAGTATTGGAAAATTTTTGTTATATTATTTTATTTTATTTTTTAAGCAGAAATATTCAAGTGTTTGCTTAATGTTTAATATATTCCCAATGTAGATTTTTTTTTTTTTGTGGAGTGTATGACTGAGTTGGTTACCTTTATTATTGTTTTAATGCTATTGATAACTATAAGGAATGATATGATAATTTGCAGTCCAATTAATGATTATTAATAAGCATTAATATATTTATGTAAAAGGATGATGTCAAAATTGTGAGGGCAGAAAGGTTAATATTTGTCAATCAAATTGTTCTAATTTTCTTCTAATGAATTTTATTAAGTTACATTGGTTCATATTATCCGAACTTATTTATGTAGTAGAAATTCTGTTTGTATTAAATAAACACTACTTCAAAATACTTGTTATTAAATGATAGCATATAATGTCATATCATTATTACTAAAACAGGCAGTACTGTATGGAGAGTTTGCCTATTTTAATAACAGTTATGAGCAAGCATAAGAAATGGATATCATGTGATGTTTAGTGGTTTAATACCAATTTTATCTAATAGGATAGTGATGGCTATGGTTATTAAAGAACCAAAGACACCAAAATGTATGGGTACTGAACTGAGTTCAGACCTATATAACTAGATAAGCTAATGAGTGTAGATTGAAAATATTATGTTTTTAATTTTGTGCTTATAGTTTTGTAATTAAGTAGAGATAAAATGTGGCTGCTGGAGGGTTTCATTAGATTCTAAGATCTAGGTGCAGTGCTCTCAGATCCAAGACTCCTCACTGATGAAGGCCACAAGCCAGAAACTAGTCTGGGGATATTGTATGAGTAAGCACTAGATAGGGATTTTATGCACAAGCCTTCTGGCATCCATTGATTACTCTAGGTTAGCACTGAGTCACATTACTGTATGAGAGTTTTGTCTGTTTTAATAACAGTTATTACTGACATCAAAAAATATCAAATGTATCAAGATTATGTGAAAATGTCTATCCAGTAATTATATTACCAATAGCAAACAAATTTTATAAACATTTGGTCAGAATTTCAGAAATTAATTTTTTATTTGTAAGCTATCATTAAAATTAATGTTTTCATTATTATTCCGTCTTTTCTCTAAAGTAAAATTTTATACTTTTACCAAGCTATCTTGCTTATTACTTTATGAGTTCTGCTTCCTACACTACAAATAAATTTAATTCATTTATTTATTTGCAAATAAATAATTAATTTATATATTTATAAATAAATCAGAATGAAGTTTATCTTTTAATTTGCTCGATAAGTTATGTTATTGTTTTGCCTTTTTTTAATGATGCAATTGGTGGAATAGTTCAGTGACAATTTCAATAAAATTATATATATAAATTCAAAATATTTTAAAATTATTTTGGAAAGATTTTAATTTTATAGCTAAAAGTAAAAAGTAACTGTAAATTTATTTCAATATTCCAATACAATTGTATGTTTATCTTAGTAATAATAAAGAAAACATTTTTTTTTTTATAAAAGAAATATTGGAAAAAATAAAATTTTAAATGTAATAATTTAACAAACTTCAAAGAAAAATGTGATATAACTAAATGTTATTGTTATTATAGATAAAAACATTTTTAAAAAGTTTTTTTTTTTTTTTAAATAAATAATATCGAAAGATTTTGCATTATAGTTATTATATAGAAAAGTAAAAGTTAAATTATTAAATATACACAAAAAAGTATATTATATAATAATAAATACATTTAGAATGATAGTGAGATAATATTTTGGGGTGAATTTGAATAAATAATTAAATATTTTTTTATAAATTTACCAATAATGTAAAATTATATTATGATGGGTCTATAGAAAAAGAATGTCATAGTAAAAAATATTATTTAAAAGCATGCATCTTTTTTATTTCATTAAAAATTTTAGGGAAAGGCAGAGAGTATACTAGAAATGGTCTATTAAATTAAAATTGGATATTTTGTAAGGCAAATTAGTCATTGATTATCTTATTTAAAAATTGTTTTATCAAGTTAGAATTATCATATTGGTCCTTGTCACAATTTTTTTTCTGATATAAGAAAATGATCAAACATAAGATTCACGATGTCATCTGGAAATTTTTAATTAATCATTAAACTTAAATAATATTTAGTGTATTTTCAAAATACATTAAACATTTTTTCATTCCAGTTTTTTCATTTTTATTCATTCGAAAGAATTATACTATTTTCAGATAAAAGTTTGTATAAAACATATTTATTTAAAATAATCAGGTGAGTGATTTACAAATCATGAAAAAATAAAAATAAATAAAATTCAGTTTTAAAAAGTGGGAAAATTTTGAATAACTGTAGTAACCCTTCCATTTTATTTGAGTTTTTGAAATTTTGAAAGATTATATGTACCTAAAATTTTGTCTGATTTTATCTGTGAGTGTAACATTGTATTTATATATGAAGAGTGTGTGTGAAAGAGAGTATTTTTTATGAACAAAAAAGATTTAAATATTTATTCTTCATATAAAGTAAAGGAATTTAAACTAACAGATTATATTGTTATTCATAGTTTGTAACTGTTATAATTTATATGTATATATTCAAACATTTTTTTGTATTTTTAAATAATTTACTTGTTAGTATTTTGAAATTGTTAGATCGGAAGTTGAACTCGGATAATGTGCTATTACTTTAAATATTATAAATCTCCGTGCACTCACACATCAGTAAGAGTTTAAAAAACTTAAGTGAATCACTTAAGTTTAGAGTGCATTTTTATAAATACAGCAATCACTAAACATGCTAACTTAGAGCTTGAGTCTATTATGCACCTGATGTTATAATCAAATTTTGAATTGTACAAATCTATTTAACCTACTGCAGGAGAAAGACAGTGTCTCATTTTTAATCATGCACGATCACATTAGTAATTTATTATTTGTTTTTTAAAGTATAGCTTTTTCTTTAAAAAAAAATATCTTTGTCAAAATTATTTTTAATATTTTTTAACTTTTGAGTCCTAATTATTATTGCTATTTATTTTATTTTTTTAATTGCATGGTTTTATTTTATTATTTTTTTAATTTTGCTTTGGTGTATATTTGTAATATGCACTTTTTATTTTTATTTTATGTTTCAGATATTACTTTTATTAGCACAAATTAATACTGTTGCAATAGACTTTATTAATATTAAAAACTTTTAATCTTTATTAGGTTTGTAATTATGTAAAAGATGAACATCATATTTTCTGATGTAATCTCATTACTGGTTTTTTTTTTTATATAGCCATCACCAGTATCAGAGCCTGAAATGAAAGACGATAAAAAAAGATTAAAAAAGAGGAGGACTCCAAGTCCTGAAGAAGGAGAAGAGATTGAGGAAAAGCGAGAAAAGGTATGAAGTTTATGGACCTATAAGGTTTTTATACTTAGCTTATTTTATTATTTTTGAGAAAAATCAGATATAAATAGATAATATAAATATTTGAGGAAGGAGATAATATTGTAAATTTTTTTTAGTGAAATTTTTAGTTAGGAGATAAGAAAATATAATTAATGATGTTCATTTATTGCCAAAGATTCTTTTGCTAGTCTTTAGTTTGTGTCATGTGTTGATCATTTTTTATATAATTTCACTTTTTTTTCTTTGAATTAGAAAATATAATAGATTTTAGGATTAGAGTATTATAAAACAATTTTGGTATTGTTCATTAATTAGGATGTTTTAAAATCTTGTTTTAATTTTTAGCATTTTTTTTCTGTTCTATAAATCTTATACGTGCTCTATTACTTTTTTGAAAAATCACATCTTATATTATTTTATTATAATACTTATATAATGTATATATACATTTAGCTCTCCTTTCTGAAGAAATCAATTCTTGGCTGAAATATTAAGCAACAAATCTAAAATGTACTTTTTTATTGATAACTATTTTTAGATAAGTTCAATACATTTAACTGAAAAACATACTGGTTATATTTTCTTTGTAGGGGCAAACTAGTAAAAATGCTGCAAACATTGCATAAATAGATATTTGTTAAGGAGAGCTATGTGCACCTCCAAAATAGAAAGAAAGCATTTTATAATTTTTTGTTAAATTGTCTTGTTACTTAGTCATGTAACTTGTGGCGGGGATATCTATGTCATAACAGATTTAACTAAATTATCATTTAATTATAATATTCAGGGACAGTTTGAGAAAATCAATGTTTTTTAATTTTAGTTATATATTATGCTGGAAGCACTTATTTTCTAAAACAGTAAAAACAACAAAATATCAAATACTCAGTTGAAAATTAGTAGCATTATTATTCATTAAATTTTTTTATACCAAACTATAATAAGGCACTTAAGAGAAATAGTATTGTTTTACAATATATGAATGTTATTTGCTTTATTTTAAGAATACAATATATCAAAAACATATGTGCAGCCGTATGAGAAAATTTAGTATTTTTTTAAGCAAATATTATAGAAATTTTTTAAGTATGGTTTTTATTGAAGTTGAAAAATTGGTTTGTTTGTTATCTATTAATTCATGAGATGGTGGTATAAATAGTTTTTTTTTTCAATTTAATATTTTTTTAACATTTCAAAATTGATATTTAATATATTCAAGTTCATAATTTGTTGAAATTTTGTGCATTTGTTTAAAATGTGTATGAAAATGATAGGACACATTAATTTTTAAATACTTTTATTGAAGTTGAAAAATTGGTTTATTTATTTGTTAAATTGTGATCTTTTCAAATTGGAATGAAAATTTAAAATTGAGGTTTAATATTACATGATCACTATTTTTTATGCTTGCTTATAACTGTTATTAAAACAGGCAAAACTCTCTATACAGTAGTGCCATTCAGTGCAAGCCAGAGTAATCAATGGATGCCAGAAGGCTTGTGGATAAAATCCCTATCTAATGCCTACTCATCCAATATCCCCAGACTAGTTTCTAGCTTGTGGCTTTCATCAGTGAGGAGCCTTGGATATGAGAGCACTGTACCTAGATCTTAGGATTTAATGCACAAGCCTTCTGGCATCCATTGATTACTCTGGCTTGCACTGAGTGTCACTACTGTATGGAGAGTTTTGCCTGTTTTAATAACAGTTATGAGCAAGCATAAGAAATGGTGATCATGTGATGTTTAGTGGATTAATATCAATCATGCCTAATAGAATAATGGTGGCTATGGTTATTAAAGAACCAAAGACACCAAAATGTATGGATACTGAATTGAGTTCAGACCTATATGACTATATAAGCTAATGAGCTTGATTGAAAATATTATTGTGTTTTCAATTTTATTCTCATAGTTTTGTAGTTAAGTAGAGATAAAAGGTGGCTGCTGGAGGATTGCATTAGATCCTAAGACCTAGGTGCAGTGCTCTCAGATCCAAGGCTCCTCACTGACAAAAGCCATAAACTAGAAACTAGTCTGGGGATATTGGATGTGTAGGCACTAGATAGGGATTTGATGCATAAGCCTTCAGGCACTAATTGATTACTCTGGCTTGCATTGAGTGACCCTACTGTATTGAGAGTTTTGCCTGTTTTAATGAAGTTTAATATATTTAAATTTAATAGAATTGCTTGAAATTTGGTATATAACTAAGTATAAGGAACACTAATCTTTTCAGGAGGTTAAACTAGTTTCTTAGATATGGAACAGAGGGCAAAAAATATATAATAATTTCATGTATAACAATTGAAAATTCTTCTTACAACTGTTTTAAATAAGACTCACAAGAGGACAGTATAAGTATTTTTTTTTTCAATTTAATAACATTTTTTTAACATTTTAAAATTGATATTTAATTGACTTAAGTTCAATATGTTGAAATTTTGTGCATCTGTTTAAAATATCTATGAAAATGATATAGGATGCACTAATTTTTTAAATAGGTGGTTTTAGGAAGAGTTGGGGGGCTGTTTAAATAATGCTTGCTATTGATTTTATTTGTTATAATTGCAAGCTTCATTTAAGTGATAAGAAAATTATTTGTAATATAATTTTTAACTTTTTTTTTTTAAAACAATTTTTTAAATAATTTTAAATAGAAAAGTTAGTTACAGATATATTATACATATGTAATTATGTATACATACTAAATGTGATATATATAACGAAACTTAAATATATTCCAAACAATGGTAAACAATTTATAATACAATATAAATAAAAACTCAATAAAAACTCATGAAATATTTTCGATTTTATTCATAATCATTTTCAACTCAACTTTCAAAATGGAATCATCTATTACCAACCGGAAACACATGTCGATTTAAATATCCCACAATTTATTAATTCTAACATTTGCTGACTGTCTGTTTATTATTGTATTTTTATACCTACTAATAAAAACTGCCTCTTTAATTTTTTTTTTTTCATTATCTCTCTCTTGGCCTAAAATTTTTATTTTATTTATATCAAAATTAAACTTAAAATTACAATTTCTATCATGATCATAAAAAACAGATTCAGTATATAACTTGACTTCATGACTATTATCATTACATATCTGTACATTTTTCAAAACGCTTTTATATAACAATTTATGTTCTTTAATACTTTTCTCTATATTACATCTAGATTGTGGGATATTTAAATCGACATGTGTTTCCGGTTGGTAATAGATGATTCCATTTTGAAAGTTGATTTGAAAATGATTATGAATATAATCGAAAATATTTCTTTATGAGTTTTTTTTGAGTTTTTATTTATATTGTATTATAAATTGTTTACCGTTGTTTGTAGGGGAATCTAGATGTAATATAGAGAAAAGAATTAAAGAACATAAATTGTTATATAAAAGAGTTTTGAAAAATGTATAGATATGTAATGATAATAGTCATGAAGTCAAGTTATATACTGAATCTGTTTTTTATGATCATGATAGAAATTGTAATTTTAAGTTTAATTTTGATATAAATAAAATAAAAATTTTAGGCCAAGAGAGGGACAATGAAAAAAGAAAAATTACAGAGGCAGGTTTTATTAGTAGGTATAAAAATACGATAATAAACAGACAGTCAGAAAATGTTAGGATTAATAAATTGTGGGATATTTAAATTGACATGTGTTTCCGGTTGGTAATAGATGATTCCATTTTGAAAGTTGAGTTGAAAATGTTTATGAATATAATCGAAAATATTTCTTTATGAGTTTTTATTCGAGTTTTGGAGCAACAATATTTTAAGATTGTAGGAATTCCAGACAAAATTCTGTCGGATCATGGAAAGCCCTTTATATTTAGTGAATGGAAGAAATGGATAGACAGGCATGGGATAAGACATATACTTATGTCGATTATGTAACCCTCAGTCTAATCCGTGTGAATGGATTATGAGGGAGTTGGAGTGTTTATTTCAGGTTTATATACAGGATGATCATCGCAGATTTGTGAAAGAAACCTCACGAATAGTTAACATGACAAACTGGTGAAGAAATGAGTCGACAGGATTCGAACCTGTTCGGCTACATTTTGGAAGAAATATTCCTTATCCGTTTGAGACTAAATTGCCAGTGGGGATAAATCCAATCAACCAGACAAGAGATGCTAAGCAAACACTTAACCGGTTAAGAAAAATGGGCATGCTATGGCAGAAGAGGCAGGGAAGACCTAAGGCCATATTCAGGAGGGGAGATGAGTTCATGGTGAGAGTTCATCCAGTGAGTCATCCTGAAAAACATATATACAAGAAATTCCAGCCAATATACGATGGCCCCTATATTATCAAGCAGCAATATGGTAATAACGCATTTGTTATAGCACAGGGGTTGGAGAAAAGGGAACATATAATGCCCGGTCATTGAGGTTAGTGAAAAGAGAAAAACAGCCACCAGACAGGTGGTAATAATACTAAATGAAATGTTTGGGAATAATAATGACAAGGAGGCTTCATTGAATAAAAGATTTTTTTTCCCCACGCACATATTAATTAAGAAGAAATGCTCGTAAATAAACAGTTCAAAAAAAAATCAATAAAATTAAGTTAAATAAGTAGGTCAAATGAATGATTTAAGAGTAACATTTGTAGGATTAAATATATGAATAAAATAAAAGGTGTAATTAAAGTGATCGAGTTAAATAAATAAATAACATGTCTGTAATAAAATAAAAATAGTTCTGAATTAAGACTTAAAGTTGTTAGAGATAAAATGGTCAAAAATAGACGCATTTTACTCTCAAACAGGGACAGAGTAATGTACCAATATTGAATATTGGCACATGATAATTTATCTAAAAAAAAAAAATTATTAAAATAACCTTTCGTAAAAGAAAATGTATTTAAAAGTTTAATAGTTTTCTATCATTAGTTTTTGAAATAAAAGTTAGAAAATAATTGATTAAAAGGGGGGGGGGGAGTTTTGGTTAGAAGAGTTAAACTAAAAGTTTTATAAAAGGAAGTAGAGTTTATTATTATTAGTCGAAATATAATTTAAAGTATAAAAAATACAAATCTCTTTTCATTCGAATTAAAGATAAAGTAATCTTAAAACTAGTTATATATGTGCGTATATATGTGCAATTGTAAATAAATAAAAATGTATGCGTAATAAATATTAAAATGAAATAAAAGATTATCATTAAAAACACAGCAATGGCTATCAATTAAAATATAAAACAACAGGATTAAAAAGCTTGTCTCCAAAGGATTAGCTACTAATTAAAATTATTTAAAATGACACGTATGCATGGCTATTACCAACTAAACGATCTTCCAAACCACGTCAATGGATTTCGACAGCAGATATTGCCGGAGGATATTACAAGGACAACACATTGCAGGTATAAATAGACCTTTTTTTTATCGGACAATCTATTGAGTCAGCTAAGTTCAGAGAGAACAATCATTTAGTCGAGTAATTGTTTCAGTTCAGATAACAGTGCAGTTTATTAGGTATCCAGAAACAGAAATGTGGTGTTAAAAACCCACTGGAAACACACGCCTCTCCACAGCTTGAAGTCCGATGAAAACAGCAAGATCTGCCCGTGAAATAATGTCAGCGTAACAGCTTGGAAATCTCCATCAGTATCTAATTGCCTCCAATAATAATAATCGTGAATAATAAGGAAACTCATCAAGGAAACATCCCAGCCAGCTGGAAATATTCTCACCTAAAGCAGTAACCAAAGAAAACTAAGTTCTACATCCCCATTTAAAATCCTAGGTAATAATATTTCATATTCTTATTTCTATAATAGCCATTGCATCACATTAATTCGTAAAGCCTCCAGAGACAAATAATTTGAACTCTATAAGCATGCATAAAATGAACTATTGATGTGCGTGTTTGTGAATGCTATATGATTTTATAAACGTCAAACATTATTTATGCTTTCTCATAAAATATATTATAGTGTGTTAATTTAAAATGTGTGTGTTATTTTAGATTTATAAAATGTTTAAAATTAGTAAATGTTAGTTAATAAATTGTCTTTAAAATTAAACTTTATTTGTCGGTCAATTCTTTTATCAATTCTTTTTACCGATCTCTCTTATAATTCTTTTCACCACTAATTATGTATAATCTGTTAGTGATTACCAACAACTGAGCTAGTCATGGATACTTAGGCATTGAGTTAGTGGCCATTGTTCAAAGTGCGTTGTTTATTTTTCTAAATAGATAGCTGGCGCCCGTGTTTACACGAAACAAAAAAGTGCTTTGAACTCTGGTGTTGAACTCAACAGTCGAGAAGAAGTTATGTCCTGGAAATGTAATGCTAGTTATATATTTTATAGTTATCGTTTGGGCATACATACTCTCCGAGTATATTCTTCTCTGCCTAAGAGACTGGTGTTTCGAACGTCCCACATTCGAACTCTGTACAATATATATATATTGTAACGTTTTTCGTATTACTAGGCCACTATATGCCTCAAATTTATATTTGAGCGTGAGTTGATCAAGCTGTATCAAAAGAAAAAAGAAAGTTGTATTTCTATTCTCAACACAGCTATTTTTCCTGATCAACTTCAGCCTAGAACTATTACCGAATACAATCGTGAGCAGAACCAGTTTTTAATTTCTACTTGAGGGCGCCAGAGTCGTTAGACCCACTGAGACTGCGTCAAACATATTGTAGCTCGTAAGGTAATAATTATACGATCTGAGTTAACATTCTCGTTAAGAAGAAGATATCCCCATTTTTTCTTAATTACGGAAATTAAATCTATCAAAAAAAAATAATTTGTATACCGATCTAAGTTAAATAACTAAAGGTAAAACTTAAATAGAATAGCATTAATTTTATACACGTACAATGAAAGTGAAGTTAATAATAAAGATTTATTCTAACTCGTCAAGCATTCAATATTTATGATTAAGACAAAATTATAATGTTGGAAAAGATTGTGCATATGAATTCAATAATTTGATTCAAATATTGGAGTAATAATTATTTAGTCTTATTTTCCGTAGTAACAGTTTGGTTCATTTCTCAGTTCGCAAATCTTCTGATCCAAGAAAAATTTATGGGATAACATTTCCATTCAACTCACTATTCATAAAGCTTTACGTAAAAAAATTATGGCCATTTACTTACCGGTAAGTTGAGATTAAGTAGGTCATCGATCTTCCCGACATACAATTCAGTTAGAGGGTAGTCCGCAGTAGTTGTTTTTCTTTTAGTTTTATTTCCGAATCTCCAATCTAATTTAGGTAGCCAGATGACGATCTAGGTGACTTTTTTCGAGAGAAAGTGTCGGCAAACGATAGAGTTCTACTCACTCATGGCGAGCAATTTCAGTTCGTATCTAAGTGGACACATTTTATTAAAAAAATACGAGGCACTTCAAATTGCTCAGCACTATTGGAACAATAAGAGAAAAAAGACCCCTTTTCAAATCTGTCGGCTCCTTTTATACTCCTAGATTCTTTTTAGAAGCTCTGCGCACGTTTTTTTTTTTGTTCTACTTTATAAACTTCTACATTATTCTCCTTTTCTTATTACAAAGTCTGTTTTTCCGTTAAGAATTTCTGCCATTTTTAATTACTATCAGAAAGTTGTTTCTGATAGCAATCTTTCACCTTTTGAAATTTCCTTTCACTATTTGAATCAATGATTCAATATGCACTTTCCAACATTGAATTTATTATAGTTAACTTATTTCTAAAAAAAAAAGAAAAATTAAACTTTCACCGTACGTTTTTTTTTCTTTAAAACATTATGTTACAAAAAAAAGTAAAGATCGTGTTCGCTCTCCTTTCTCTTTTTTATAATACCAAATATTAAAAAGTAATTTGTACCGTATATATAAATAAATGGTACAATACCACCGGGGCAGGAGAATGAGAATAAAATATGGGTTTGAACTAATTTTATTCTTAATAAGTCTTTATGGAGTACTTCTAACCCACGTCCTAGTCTTATATGGTTTCAGTGACCTAGCGTTATAGGTACCCCTTTCTCCTTCACCATTCTTTAAAGTGAAAGCATTTGGACCATCCTGTCGGCTGATTTGGTAAGGTCCCTCATACAAATTTTGGAACTTTTTAAAAATATGCTTCCCAGTTTGACTCACAGGGTTCGTTTTTACCCATACTGTATCCCCTGTTTTAAACTTATCAGTCAGGCCTCCTTTCCGCTGGGTTCGGAGCTTGGCACAGTGTTCCAATTTTTTTCTTGCTTCTTCGTGATCTCTCCCTTTATCAATGTTTTCTGGACCAGCGGTTAACTTGGATTGGTACAATCTAGGTATTGCTTGTCCGAAGTGAAGTCTTACAGGTGCAAATCCGGTAGATTCATTATGAGACCAATTTATGAAATTTAACACCCTTGGGAGTTGTTTCACCCATCCTCTATGGTTGGATGCAGTATATACCCTGAAGAGGCGTCCTAACTCTCTCATCACCCGCTCACAAGGGTTTGATTGCGGATTTCGTATGGATGACAATATGTGTTTTACCTCCATCCTCTCTATCCACTGTTGCCAATCATAAGATGTGAATGGCGTACCATGTTCCGACAAAATAGCTTTTGGTTTGCCTACCCTTTTAAAATATCGTACCTCAAGGGCTCGTATGGCATTCTTGGTATTGGCTTGGGTCACCGGATATGCTGACACCCATTTTGAAAAAAGGTCATATACTACTAGTAGATATTTCATTTTCCCGAAAGCTGGCAATGGTCCATAGAAATCAATAGCCACCAGGTCATTGGATTCTTTAGGGATGATAGAATTCAATGGACCTTGATACGACTTGTTTGCTGGTTTTGTCTTCTGACACATTTCACATGAGCTTACTATCTTGGTGACCTGTGCTCTCATATTCGGCCAGTGGAACCATGTCCTCAATAAGGCTTCCACTTTATTTACACCATAGTGCCCATACAAATGATGTGTGTAGTCAATAAGTCCTTCCTGTAAACTTTCTGGTATGATCATTTTCCATTGATCCCTTCGAGGGTCAGTGATATACCATAGTATCCCTTCTTTCAGGCAGTATCTCTCATCAGTGTTAGCATCTGCTGTCTCTCCCGCTTCATCTTTGTCTTCTAGTTGATCAATAATTTTTTTGTAGGTCGGGCTTTGCCGTTGTACCTTTCCTAAGTGTCTCAATCCTTCTTCTACTACAGCGTCTGTTTCTAATTCTACACTTGCCAAACAGATATCTTCCATCTGCAAATGGTCCTGGGTATCAGGAACAATATTCCGGCTCAATGTGTCGGCTACCACATTTTCAGTGCCCTTACAATACTGGATGGAATAATTGAACTCCTGGAGAAAAAGGCTCCATCGGATTAGCCTACTATTTGTTAAATAACTGTGATTTAAGAACTCTAGGCTCTTATGATCTGTCCTAACAATCGTTTCTGATCCTATCAAGAATTGGCGGAACTTCTGAAATGCCCACACCACAGCCAAGGCTTCTTTCTCTGTTACACAGTAATTAATCTCTGCACCTCTCAGTGGTCTGCTGACAAAATAAATTACACCCCAGGTACTATCCTCTTGCTCTTGCATAAGAGCAGCACCTAACCCATACCCACTACTATCTATCTGAACAATAAACGGTTTCCTTATGTCAGGGTAAACCAACATCACTTGACTAAGGAATTTCTCTTTAATAACCCTAAAATTGGTCTCATGCTCTTCCGTCCATTTCCATGACGTTCCCTTACGTAATAATTGCAGCAGAGGCTCCATGTCTGAAGCAAAGTTTTTGTAAAATTTATTGTAGAAATTACACATCCCCAAAAACGATCTCACCTGTTTTGGTGTTCGAGGGGCTGGGAAATCTCGTATTGCCTGGATTTTGTCCGGGTGGGGTCTAATTCCATTGGCATTAATTAAGTGCCCTAAGAAATTCACTTCTTCCGCTGCTAAACAGCTTTTTTGCAAATTAAGGCGAATATCCTTCATATTGCACTCTTGTAGAAACAACTTGAGGTGTTGTAAGTGTTCCTGGGCATTATTGGATGCAATAATCACATCATCCATGTAAACAGTGATTAACTTTTTGATTTCCGGGCACAGCACACGATCGAGACATTTTAGCAGGCCTGCTCCACTATTCTTGAGACCAAAAGGCATTCTGTTAAATTGGTACGATATACCATTATATCGAAATGCTGTGTACTTCCGGTCAGCAGGGTGTAACCTGATCTGCCAATAGCTGGCAGTCAGATCTAACGTGGAAAATATTTTTTTTCCCCGGAATTTTTTTACCAACTCATTAATTGGAGGTGAAACATTTTGATCTGGCCATGTAATCTTGTTCAATTGCCTGGCATCCAAACACAGTCGTATGGTTCCATCTTTTTTTTTTTACAACCACCAATGGGTTATTATATGCTGACGAACCCTTAGTGATAATATCCCACTCCTCCATTTTAGCTAATTCTCTCTCTATCTCAGCTCTATAGTGGTGTGGCACTGCGTATGATCTTGCCTGGTATGGGGTACCATCAGCGATCTTGATCCTGTGCTCATACCCTTTAATAACCCCGGGTTTATCTGAAAAATTCGATTTATATTCATTTAAGACTTCTTTTAGGTCTTCTTTCCATCCTTCCTTCACTCCCTTTATTATTTCCTCTATTGAAGGCTGTTCTATCTCAACCTCCATATTACATACGTTTTGCTGGTTCATTCTCATCCGCGACCCAAACTCCACTTCCCCATCACAGATAATCTTTTCATCTTTATAATTGATCACACACCCAGTTTTGTGCATAAAATCTGACCCCAATATGGCTTCATATACCAACCCTTTTAGAATTAATAGCGTGTGGGGCATAATTTTATCCCCTATCTTAATTTGCACCCAAACCTGTTTTGAGCCCAATTGTGCCTTTTTGTTATTTGCTAATGTTATTAGCGTGCTTTTCACTGGTAGAGTTGGTATCTCTATGGGTTGGCTCCGCATGCGCTCATACGTTGTTTCTGACATTACCGATATCTGGCTGCCAGAATCCCACAATGTCTCAACTTTGACATCGTTTATTTGCAAAACAACCTTTGGGCATTCTTGAGATGTGTACTTAATCGATTCGCCATCCCACTCACAAATAAGATTATCTATCCTCTTTTCTTCTGTTGTTCTACTGATCACTTTATTTCTTTTCCCTTTTTTTTTTTTACTGGTTCTTTTATTTCTTCTTTTAATTCTCTGACCATCTCTGCCATTTCTTTTTTTATTTCTTCTTTGAATTCTGTCATGCATTCGTATAATAGTTTTTTTATTATTAAGGGTTCCATGCCCTTATTTAATTCTTCCGCACCTTCTGCCATATTTTGTATATTTTTATTACTTCTCAATTTCATATATGGCTGTGTTGCTTATTTTTGCTACCGTAAACAAAATCTTAACGCTATCAATTGTTATGATATAAATACAATATTTTATTTTGTTTTGCTAATAAATTCGTTCACCGACACCCCTCTCTTTTATCACCCTATAATCTCCTGTCCCCCTCTATCTTTACCATCATTTCTTACCTTTGATCGGTTTTATTTATTATTTAATAATTTATAAGCTATTATTTTCTTTCAATATAGCCTTATTTAAAATCCTACTCTAAAAAAAAACTTTTGTAATCGTACGCAATAACTTTTTAGACTTGCGCACTATTTGTGGTCATATTTATTTTCCGGCTACGGACATTAAATTCTCAATTTTATGCCGTTTTTAAATTTTCTCAGGTCGTGGTTTTTTTTTTCTTTTCGTAAGCCTCGAGTTGGGCAAGCCATTGTAACGTTTTTCGTATTACTAGGCCACTATACGCCTCAAATTTATATTTGAGCGTGAGTTGATCAAGCTGTATCAAAAGAAAAAAGAAAGTTGTATTTCTATTCTCAACACAGCTATTTTTCCTGATCAACTTCGGCCTAGAACTATTACCGAGTACAATCGTGAGCAGAACCAGCTTTTAATTTCTACTTGAGGGCGCCAGAGTCGTTAGACCCACTGAGACTGCGTCAAACATATTGTAGCCCGTAAGGTAATAATTATACGATCTGAGTTAACATTCTTGTTAAGAAGAAGATATCCCCATTTTTTCTTAATTACGGAAATTAAATCTATCAAAAAAAATAATTTGTATACCGATCTAAGTTAAATAACTAAAGGTAAAACTTAAATAGAATAGCATTAATTTTATACACGTACAATGAAAGTGAAGTTAATAATAAAGATTTATTCTAACTCGTCAAGCATTCAATATTTATGATTAAGACAAAATTATAATGTTGGAAAAGATTGTGCATATGAATTCAATAATTTGATTCAAATATTGGAGTAATAATTATTTAGTCTTATTTTCCGTAGTAACAGTTTGGTTCATTTCTCAGTTCACAAATCTTCTGATCCAAGAAAAATTTATGGGATAACATTTCCATTCAACTCACTATTCATAAAGCTTTATGTAAAAAAATTATGGCCATTTACTTACCGGTAAGTTGACATTAAGTAGGTCATCGATCTTCCCGACGTACAATTCAGTTAGTGGGTAGTCCGCAGTAGTTGTTTTTCTTTTAGTTTTATTTCCGAATCTCCGATCTAATTTAGGTAGCCAGATGACGATCTAGGTGACTTTTTTCGAGAGAAAGTGTCGGCAAATGATAGAGTTCTACTCACTCATGGCGAGCGATTTCAGTTCGTATCTAAGTGGACACATTTTATTAAAAAAATACGAGGCACTTCAAATTGCTCAGCACTATTGGAACAATAAGAGAAAAAAGACCCCTTTTCAAATCTGTCGGCTCCTTTTATACTCCTAGATTCTTTTTAGAAGCTCTGCGCACGTTCTTTTTTTTTCTTTGTTGTACTTTATAAACTTCTACATTATTCTCCTTTTCTTATTACAAAGTCTGTTTTTTCGTTAAGAATTTCTGCCATTTTTAATTACTATCAGAAAGTTGTATCTGATAGCAATCTTTCACCTTTTGAAATTTCCTTTCACTATTTGAATCAATGATTCAATATGCACTTTCCAACATTGAATTTATTTTAGTTAACTTATTTCTAAAAAAAAAAGAAAAATTAAACTTTCACTGTACGTTTTTTTTTCTTTAAAACATTATGTTACAAAAAAAAATAAAGATCGTGTTCGCTCTCCTTTCTTTTTTTTATAATACCTAATATTAAAAAGTAATTTGTACCGTATATATAAATAAATGGTACAATATATATATATTAATTATTAGTGTCCAGACAATTTAATAAAGTTTTAAATTTTCATTTACTATGCCAATACTAAAAACTTAAAAATAATAGTGATAATTTTTTTTTTTTTTATATTAAATGCTTTTATTGACTATGCACTAAAAAGAAAAAAAAAATTGTTTCTTCAACCACAATTGGTTTTTTTTCAATTTAACTTGAAATAAAAGTATGAGTGGTTAGGGTCCACAAATGAATCAAGTCAATCCCTATTTTTTTATATCAAAGAGTTGACTTAATTAATTTCTGGACCCCTCCTGCTTTTATTTCAAGTTAAATCTAAAAACTCCAATTGTGGTTGAATAAACAGTTTAATATTTTTATTGTATCTATTATTTAAATAGGTGATTTAGTTTCTTAGATAGGAAGAGTGGTGGAATGTTTTAAATAATGTTCACTTTTGATTTTATTTATTGTGATTTAAGTTATAAAAAAATTGTTTGTAATATAATAGTTTGGTAAGCTTTTTTTAAAATTTTTTTTTTTTCAAATAAAAAGATAAAAGGTCAACAATTTTAAACAGAAAAGTTATTTCCTGGGTTCTTATTCATATATAATTATGTGCACACACCAAATATGATATACACAGTGTACAATGGTCAAATATCCAATATAAAAATAATTATTGTCCATAATATTGTTATTGATATATACTTAATATAATAATCATTTTAAATAAAATTGACACAAACAACTAATTATATTTACAATTATTTAATTATCAACCCGACTTTCATCTCTTATTGAGACCTTTTCAAGATATAAAGTTTAATACATCACATGACTTATTAACTACATTTACTCCACTTATTAGACATTATTTTACTTTCAACAATATAATTAACATTACACATATAAATGCATAAACAAATGACATTAAATAAAAAATAAAACTATATAAAAAATAACAAAATAATAATAATAATAACTTAAAACTATATAAATACATATATTTTAATAAGGTATATAAATAAAGAAATATTCAAAACCCTCATTAACAATTCAATCCTGACTTTTTTACCATAATTTTTAAATCTTCCAATTATCTAATAATGCCCTTTTTCAACCTAATCTTTCTGGACCGTTAACTATGTTTATGCATTTATCTAAATTTTTCTGAATGTATAAAGTTTCAACATATCCTTTTTCAATACTCTTTCACATGTTTTGTAATTTTCTTCTCACACTCCATTCTATCACCAGTATCTAAATAATGTATATATGGACTTGACTTAATATCTTTCCTATTAATCACTATCATGCTCCTTCCCTCTATCACCTACCATTTGTCCTGTCCGTCCTATACATATATATCTTATTACAACTTCCACATTCAATTTTATTTCTCCCTTACTATTCATACCATCTATCTTATTTGTATTACATAATCATTTACTCAAAGACTTACTATTTTCCCAAGCTATTCTTATATTATCTGGTAACTTCTCTCTTACTAACTTTTTATACACATTCCTTGAATATGAAATAGACATCCACTTACGATATTTATATTTATTCTTATCATACTTATTTCAATTTTATTTAGATTGATTATTATATTAAGTATACATATTAGCTTACTATATTTAAATAGAGGATAAACTCAATCTCTTTATTTACATATATGAAAAATTCAGTATAAGTAAGTTGTTCACTGTCTTAGAATTACACATTAGCTTACTGCAGAAACATCTAGTGATATATATACACTATATGTGTGAAATTGATTTAAAGTAAAATAAGTGAAGTTCATTATAGTTTTGGTCAGCATTTTTTTAAAATAAAAAATTTCCAATTAAAAATGTTAAACACTTAAAAGAATATTTCATATTTTTAATCACTTACTTATACATATATTATTATATACACATATTAAATAAGATATATACATAAAAAGTATACATATTAATTTATTGCAGAAATATCTAATGATTGATTTATATGTATTAAGTGAAATTTATTTAGAATATAGTTTTATTAAGCATTTTTTTTTTGTTTTTAAAAATAATAAATTTCTAATCAAAGCATAAATGATAAATTTTTTTCACTTAAAAGAATATTTCATATTTTTAATCACTTATATACACATGTATTATTATGCACACATACTAAATGTGATATATACAAAACGGGTATACATTTTAACTTATAGGAGGAATTGATATATATATATATATATCAATTATAAATGCCAAGTCAGTTTAAAGTATTCCTGAGAAAATTCTGATTGAAATTGTATATAGTTGTATCACCCTACGATTTTTCTTTGTAAGATATTAAAAAAAAGTAAATCACCTTTATATTTCAAAAGTAAATCTCCTTTATATCTCTATTTTAGTATCATTCTTTGTCAAACAATTTATAAAAAAAATATTATTTTTTACCAGTAAACCATTTTTTTTTATATTTTAAAATCATTCAACAATTTTAATTATTTTATTGTGGTTATATCTTAGATCTTTTAAATCCTTTATATAAGCATCTCTATATATTTTTTTATCAGCCTTAAATTTACACAATTTATTATTTCTATACAAAATACCTTTCAGTCCAGCATATTTGTATGACATTGTGATTAAAGACTTGGTGTGAATTCTCCCTCTAATATTTATCGGTTTTAAAATTATTCTGTAATTCAATGTATTAACATTTCTCTGAATATACAGATTCAAAAATTTAATGCCTTTATCTTTGTCTTCTCCTTCCATAGTCCTGATTAATGATGATGCTTTCTCTAATTTATGATATATATTTTGTAATCTGTGTTTCCGTTGAACAAATAAATGTATTGTCAACCTACCTGGTATAAATTGTGTTCAGGTTTGATGATAAATATTTTGAAATTATAGCCTTTTCAAATTTTATAAGAAACAAGCTGCATATAATGCTACTAATGGGGCCATCGACCATCCATCATCTATTCTATAATATTTCTCATGCCTGGTTGGAATTGATATAGATCATGCAATCTAGAAATACTTTTTACACTTATATACTCATAAGAATTTATCACCATGGGATTGGCTAAAAAATTTAAATTTGCCACAACGAATATTAATTTTGTTAGATGAAGTGATTGACAAGCAAATAGCAATATAAAACATGAAGTAACATTAGGTTTCTTAAATGCCACATCAAAATTATATACATAAAGTATTTGATAGCAAACCACTTGAACAAATTATTTTAATTATTTGACCATAGAATATGTAGATAGGCCAGAGATTAACAGACAAATATTATTCATGATAGTAAAAACACAAAACACCAGTATTCCACTTATCAATCAACTAAGACCCATAGTGATCGAAGATATACATTGCAAAATATTTGCCAGAATATTATTAAATAAACTTAAATCCATTTTGGTAACAAAACTCTTATCTGTTCCTTACTCAATAATTGGAAAATACGTCCATCATGCAATTTTGCCATGACATGAAGTCATGTCATATGTGAAACAGAATCTTCTTTCTGAAGTACTGGTGGTCATAATTGATTTCAAAGGTGCACTTGACCAGATAGATTTAAAATTCCCTGCTAAACAAATATATAATATGAATCCAGAAAATCCAACCTTAATATGTGGCATAATAAATTATGTAAAAAATAGAAAGGCATCTACGATAGAAAGGCATCTACAAAGAACTTCATAAGACTTTCTCTGATATTTAAAATTACAAAAAAACATTGTCCAAGGATCATCACTATTCCCTGCCCTGCTTTATTTTTTATATACATAGAAACTCACTGTTAATAGAGATGAACAATAAAATTCCTGAAATATTGGTAACAAGCCTAGAAAGAGAAATAAAAATACTGGCCTATGTTGATGGTTTAGTAATAATCACCAGAGAAATAACTAATATTCTGATTATTGAAGAATGCTTAAAAAGTTTTATCAAACAGTGGGATTACTAATACCAGACAACAGATTGGCAGCATAACGGATATTATTGGGAAGAAAAATTTCATCAAGCTTTATAATAACTAAAACACAGAAGCTTATTATATACCTGTGTCTATATATATATATATGTGTAGAGATGGTAATTTGGACCAACTGATGATTGCTAGTTTAGCATGAAATATGTATATTGGTGATTATTTATCTTTTCAATATATATGTGTTGAAGTGTATCAGTGTTGTGAGATAGGGTGGAGAGTGGTGGGTCATGTGGAAGTCTGTGCTCATATATCCTATATCAAGCTTTATGGTAATTCTAACAAAATTCCTAGGTATTTCAATAGATGTTTCTTGATGAAAACAAATTTAATAATAAACAAAATAATTAATGTCAGTTTTTCAAATAAAATATTTTTTAGTCCTACTATTCTATTAAATATTATTTAAGAACAACAAAAAATATAACTATTCTAAAAGAACTGCTAGGATATTATAAATAATATAACAAAGGCAAACAACAATAAATATATAACTATATTTGGGGTTCAGGATCTAAACTATTATTTTACAACATGCTAAGAATATCATTTAAAAAAGTGGAATGGGTCTAGTTGATGCCAGATTGTTTAATCATTTTATAAAAAGCCAAATTGTTCAGCAAAATAGGCCATCATTTGTTGTTTGACATCAGCCTTCCTAATTGGAAAATATCAGAATTGGTTAAGTTGGGGAAGATATCATACTTGGTGAAATGGGAACTGTTATATCTTGACACGAGATATAGTGAACAAATCACAAATAAGTCAAACTACATACAACGAGCTATCAATGATTAATGTACCCCAAAATTCAATTATGGTCACAACTAGAAACCCATACATCTATAAAAACATTAAAAAGTATGTTATTGGATGAAACATAAACATATACTGACATTAAATTTATATACAATTGTTTCCAACTACAGTTTTTCTCAATAAATTATCTAGATGGTCCCTTGACCCAAGAAGAAACTTTCATACATATCAGCTATTATTGTCAATTTTTCAATAACATTAGATCAAATCTAATTCTCTCCAAAAATTCATTAAGCAAAATATTGACATCAAGTTTCATGATCGGCAACAAAAAAAACCAATAAGAGCTGTATTAGCACTACTAGGATTCTTATGGCTAGTGAGATACAAAGCAATATTCCAAAACAAAAAGTCATATTCTGCTAAACATTTCCACAGATATTGGTATAAACAATTTTTTAGAGACTTTAAATATACACCAAAAAAATTAAGAATCAAAATGTTGCCCCAAGGAATATATAATAGCTGGATTCCTCAATAACATAGGAAAAAAATAAAATCAATAATTCACAACCCATACTATTAAATTTTCTAATAACAAAAGAATCTATAATATAACATGTTAATTGGTTTGTAACCGTTGATATATATATATATATATTGATGTAATATATATATATAGTGAAATAAAAGTTTTTAAAAAATAAATTCTTTTTTGTTTCAGTCAAAGTCTAAATTTTGCAGTATTTCATTATTTCTATGGATTTATTTTGGTACTGAACTATACAATTCTTCAATGAAGATGCTATTTTGTATTCAGCATCTACTTTCATATATTTAAATTTTATCAATGCATTTATATGATGATTTTTTATGTACTGTCTGAATTCTATGTCTTCCATCAACTAGTTACTGATACTCTTAGCAGCTTTGTAATAATATGATTTTCCAAAATCTTTTATTAACCATACTAGATATTTCTCTTTGTATAATTTAATATCTGCAAAAATTCGACTTCAAATAAGCTTTACCACAATATTTTCTCAAAACTGATGATATAAATTTATCTTTCATATGTTTCAAGTTGTAAGATTTTATTTTTGTAAATTTTAAGTTATTGATTTGTATGTTCAATTTCTTCAAATAGTGTTCTTTATTTATCAAAATTAGCTGATTGTCTTTATCTTCTCTTAAACATATAATATTTTTCTCTTTGATATACTTCCTTACTCTATTTTTACTTTTAGACCATACTTTTTTACACTTGTTTGGTAATAAATTCAATAATTGCTCTGTTCCCTCTATTTTTTTATACCTCTGAGAATCGTTTTCAATTTGGTTTCTATATCGGCTATTATCTCCATTTAAAATCTTACAACTTGAAATATATGAAAGATAAATTTATATCATTGGTTTTGAAATAATATTGTGGTGAAGCATATATGAAGTCAGATTATCTTAGAAATGCACCCCTCAGTCACAATTCCACTGATTATTATTGTAAACCTTAAATTACACCAAAAGAATTATCTATTACGGTTGATAATAGATTTTGATAGATTATATTTTTACAAAGCTGCTAAGACTATTGCTAACTGGTTGATGGAAGACATAGGATTTGGAGAATATACGATAAAATAGTCATATGAATGCATTGATAAAATTTAAAATATGAAAGTAGATGCTAAATGCAAAATAACATCACTAGACATTAAAGAATTGTTTCGTTCAGTACCAAGATGTAAATTCACAGAAATAATTAATGAATTACTGCAAAATTTAAAATATGACTCAAACAAAAATGAATTTATTATTGAAGTCCTGAAATGGATAGATAGTGATATTATAGTAATAGCAATTGAGAAATATTATAGGATGGGTCATGGATGACCAATGGATCTCCACATTAATAGCATTATATGCGACTTGTTTCTTACAAAATTTGAAAAGGCTATAATTCCAAAATATTTATAATCGAACCTGGATACAATTTGTATTAGTTATGATGATGATACATTTGTTTGTTTACCAGAATATGTCATTGATCTGGACTATGGAAGGAGAAAAGGCTATAATTCCAAAATATTTATAATTGAACCTGGATACAATTTGTATCAGTTATGATGATGATACATTTGTTTGTTTACCAGAATATGTCATTAATCTGGACTATGGAAGGAGAAGACAAAGATGAAGTCATTAAATGTTTGAACCTGTATATTCATAGAAATGTTAATACATTGAACTACTGAAATAGTTAAGATTTTACTTCATTAACGCTTAAATAAATTAATATATATATATGGGCTCTGTGCACAGTTAATGAAGCTATTAATAAATTGTCAAAATTTTTACTGCCAAGCGCTAATCCCATATTCATGGCGAGTTATTCTGTTAATAACTGTAAAACTATGCATATTTTATGAAAATTTATATGCAGATGTTACGTGGACCATTTACGAGATAGGGAATAGCAGGCCTCTCTTCTGTTGATTGCCGATGGGTCAGCCGCAATGAAGTAAGCTTTCCTAACTTTACGTTTGGTGTCGTTTGTCCCGAAAGCGCTTGGCAGTAAAAATTTTGACAATTTATTAATAGCTTCATTAACTGTGCGCAGAGCACCTATATATATTAATTGAACTACTGAATAATTTTAAAACTGATAAATATTAGAAGGATGATCCTTTAACCCCAATAACTCAATTATGCTGGATTGTAAGATTTTTTTGTATAGGGATAATAAATTGTGTAAATTTGAGGCTAATAGAAAGAACAATATAAATCGCCTGTATAAATGATTTAAAAGATCTAGGATATAACCAGAATGAAATAATTAAAACGGTTGAAAGATTTTATAATAGAATAAAGAATCCTCCACCTCCTTGACCAATAGAGAATAAAAAATGGATTAGTCTTGCTTATGTTTCAAAAATCTTGCAAAAATTAAAAAGAGTGTAAAGATACATATAATGTAAGTTTCTGAACTTTTCTATCACTAAATAAATAAATAATTCCAAGAATAAATTACTCACAGAGTTGGCACTCCAAATTGTTTACAAAATTCAGTACAATCAACCCATGTGTAATGTTCCATATTATGTAGAATTGTGTGCTAATTTATCAATTAGATTAGCCCAGCACAAATATTTATATAGTAGAGCACAGGAAAGAAAAGAATATATGTCCATATTTATGGATCATAAACAGAAATCAGGACAAAAGTTTGATTTAACAATGGCTAGAATTATATGTAAAGAAAGGGAGGATCGGAAACACAAAATCAAAGAGGCAGTGGATCACAATGCTATCAATAAAAAAGTATCGTGTATACTTCTTTCAAAAAAATGGATTATTTAAATAAATTTGAATAAAGTGGAATATATTTAAATATTAAAGTAATGACCAAAATGAATGTAAATCCTATGAGCACTAAATAAACTTAAGTTACTATGAATATGACATACCCATGTCTAAAGCATGCTCTGCATGAATACAATTAAAATTCAAGTTTAAGTTATATAAAAGCCTATCTTTTCTGCTAACTGTATATAACATTTAAATAATATTACGATAATCCAGAAAAGAGAGAAATGGTTTTTGGTTTTTTCATGATATTTGATCAATTTCTTTCTGGTACTAAACTGACCCAGCTCTGATGTCAATCTCTGTTTTAATTTTCTGATTTCAAAGACAACTACATCAAGTGTGATTTGCTCATTGTTTTTGATGTTTGTGTTATTAACATTAATTTCTTGTATACTGTCACATTACCTTTTCTAACAGATGGGTAGCAGATTAATTTTTTTCAGACTTTTCCCACAACTTGAGACAAATGGCTTTATACCACACGTATAACAGTGATCATTTTAAAATTTATAACTGTATTTTAAAGTCCCAGTTTTCCATAACAGTATTATGATTTGTTTTCTGTTTTAATTTTGGAAAATCCATTTTATTACACCTATATGGGGATTCACAAACTCTGTAACCTTTTCGAATCCATGAATTTGTTTGACAACAGCTTCATATACTATGCATATTTCCATAGCCACATGCAGGTCAGTTCTGTTTCTCTTTAGACACACTCGTTTATTTTCTCAAGTAGATCATAAAATAAGCTACCTCTTTTGGGGCTTTTGGATCACATAGCTGGTTAGCCATTGTTACAACATTAACCACCGTTAATTACCATGTATCTTTTCATGTGTGCAATATATAATTCCCAACCTTCTGGATCATTTACATCAAATTTATTGATTGAATTATTTTGCAATGCCATTATTAATTTTGTCCAAGGTTAATCTCTAACATTTATTTGCTTTTTAATGTTTTCAGATTTGAACTGATAATTATTGTGTCACAACTGTCGTATTATTAATTCTCAATTTCTGTCAAACCTACACTAATTTGTTATAAAACATACTCAGTTTTGGCTGAAGTACTACATACTGGTATATTATAACATCCTCAGAGGTTCAGCTGTTGTTTATCTTTAATTATTATATTCAGGTATATGTATTTATTAATGATGGAAATACCAAGTTGATTTAGACTCTGTGAGCAGACTACAAGCTGTATACCAATAGTAAGGAAAAAATATTAATCATACATTTGGCTACAGAAAACATTCATCATAATCATTATTATAACATAATAATGAGAACAAACATTAAAATATAACAGTCCCAGTGACTTGTATAATTATCAAATCCAAATATTAATAATTTATAAATACACTAAATCATAATTAATAATTATTACCTTGAATTCTAAAGGTGTACAAAAATTATAAATTGATCTAACATATTTGAACTCTAGATCTATTTTGGTACAAACATAAATAGATGTCTCAAGAAAGATTCTCCAAGAATTCTTCAATCTATCCTTACAGAATCTTATATATTCATAATTCTTTGGAATGCTACATGCTACATCAGATGGGAGATTAAAATAAATTGTTGTTTGGCAAAAAAAAATTATATCCTTATTTATTTTACATATCAGTTTTTTAAATCATTTAATTAAGAAACTTTTTTAATTTATATTACTATACCTTTTCACATTTTGATTTAATTACAGTCTTAACATACCTTAAGATTTATTTTATTTCTATTGATAATAATTTATACAGACATATATTTGATTCATATTATTTCTACAGATAATAATTTATACCAAAATATTTTGATATTTAGATAAATGCATATAATTTTCATAATATATTTCAAACAAATTTATTTTATAATTAACAATTTATATTTTTACCAGACATAATAATTAAATTATATAAACACAAAAATTATCTAATGATAATTATAAATCATTAATTTTAAGCCTTAAAACAGGTTCTGTTTTCAAAAATAAAGTACAAACATAAATAAGTAAAAAGAAAACAAGACAATAATTATTTATTTATTATTAATCTTAATGTTATTTATAGCATATTTTCTTTTAATATATAAAGTGTATAATTTATACAAATTAATTTTTTATAACTATGGTTCACTATTATATATGCAGTATATTCCAATGAAAAAATGACAGGTTCTCTGTAATCTGCCTGCAAGATTATCCCTGGTTGCAATAGACACCAATAGACCATCCATACTTAAGGGATTTATCAAAAACTGTCACTTAGGGATGGACAGGCAGCACCTACAGAAATATCTCGAGGCATTCGGACAAAGTTACCTCATTTGAATACCTCAGGGATCCTCTCACCAATGGTCGCACCTTCACCAACACAGCCCCATTTCAATTCATCCTTAAAAAAGGTCTCTCTCCTGAAAGCATTCCCACATCAATAGCAGCTGAACTAGCACCTTTGATCATCTCAATTAAGGGGATGAGGCCACAATGTTTCACCTGCAAAGACCACAACCACCTTTCTCGGGACTGCCTCCCAAAAATGCAACTTCTGCCAAAAAAGGGTCTAAACCACATCTGTGCTTTGCACAGCTCCAATAGATATGAACTTCCTTCTTTAACTAACCTCTCACCTCCACCTCATATCAATTCAACCTTTCAGCATTTGTCCACCGTCTTACCTTCCAGTAAGACACCAGCTTCCTCTAAGCCGCAAACACCTCCGCCACAGGAGTCTCCTTCCTTGATGGACATGTCCACTTATTCAAACTCAGAAACTGTCCTGTCTGAGTTTACCAATGCTGTCCCTTCCACCACTAACAAGAAACACCAGAAATGTGCACGCCCTAGCCTATCTGAAAGTGACACCAACTCTGACAGGCAGAATCCTTGATCCTCCCAGTAAAACCCTAATGGATCCTCTTCCTGAACCAAGGGCAAGTCTCAGACATACAGAATGCACAAGGAAAAAAAGAATTCTTTCAGCGAAGAATACTCTGGCTTCAACCCAAGTCTTGTCGGCCTCCTCCCTTCGCACTCTCTCACCTCCCTCTGCTGAATTTTTCTCAGACAGTAGTTCATCAAGTGACATCAAGAATGAATCATTGTGCAATTCTGGAAAGAGAAGAAAGAACTGTACTTCTCACTCTCCCAGCCCAAATGATCCCTGCTCACCATAAAAATTTTCTGAATTCCTACCGTTTTTCTCCTTTCCTTAACCTTTTACACCTTTTCAAGAAACTTTGAATCAGTTTTAAGCCAAAATAACTCAATTCACCAATCATTTTATTGTATGCAAATGGTCACCATTAATCAAGCAAAAGCTAATATAAGTAACCACTAAAATCATTAAAACTAGATTAAAATCGAGAAAACGTATTTAAAACATAATCTAATAATTCAAAAGAGGAAATAATAACAAAAAACCCTAATTTTCATAACACAAATATATCAAAACTTTATAACGGAGGGGTTCACTTCCTGTTGTGAGCGGGAGCATCTCACTGCCTACTGGCTCCACAAGGATGGGAGGATTCACATATTCCAAACGGGAGTTGGTAAGAAGATCAATGATAAATCATAAGTGACCACTTGTTTTACCCTTTTACACCTTTACAAGAAACTTTAAATCAGTTTTCAGCCAAAATAATTCAGTTTTCCAATCGTTTCATTCTATGCAAATGGCCACCACTAATCAAGCAAAAGCTAACATAAGTAACCACTAAATACAAACCGTTAGATTTTATAATTGGAACCCTAATTAAGCATCAAAATTAGAACTCAACTTGGATTAGAAGAACTCAATAGAATCAGTAAAGCAGAATCATACCTGAGGACCTAGTGGGGCCATGAATCTAATCATTGGTTTTGCCTGAATTCTTGGTCTTAAGGGTAGAGATGATGGCCATGGAGGATTTGTTTCAGTGGGATCAATCAGCAATCATCACCACATCCAGGTCTAGAGAGATCTGGCAATGTTCTCGTGGCCCTCTCTGATTTGAGGTCTAGAGAGATCTGGCAATGTTCTCGTGGCGCTCTCTGATTTGATTGGTGTTCTGGACATGCTGAACCTACGTCACACCTAGATTAATTATAACCCACTTACAGCAGGGGCCGAAGCGGCTTAACCTTGTCCAAGGAGTGGGTCTGTGTTCTCGCTAAACTGAGTTCTGTCTGATGGGTCATGGATGGGTTTGGGGGAGCTGCTTGGAGACTTGCCAGGTGGGCTGAGAGCTGGTTGTCCCGCATGAACTTTCCTCAAATGGACGTAGCATCCCCTTGATTAACTAACATTTGATCTGTGATAATTCATATCCTTTTTTTCCCTTTTTGTCTTTTTTCTTGATGTTTGTACTTAAAATGCATTCTTTATATACCTGTAATACCTAATCTACTGTATAAGGTGGCTCTGTTGCTTTGAGCCACCACCCAGTTTCAGAATATCATTGTAACATTATAGCCTCTATGGCCTACTGCTGCAGGCAACAGAATGTGGTCCCTGCACAGGTGGATCATATTTTAGTGACTTAATAAAGTTGCTTTGAGAAAAAAAAAGATTATCTCTGAATTTATACATGTGTTTTGTAACAACATAGTTTGAGTTATTCACAACAAAAATTGCAAGATAGATAGCATGATTGAATTATAAGTTAGAAGTGAAATGTGATAGAGAATTTGTTTTTACTATAAACCCATAATGGAATAATGCACTAACATTAAATTTTGTTTTTAATTGGACAAAATTGTTGTAGAAAATGATTCAAACTGTATATGGCAATAAAACTATGAGTTGTGAGAACATTTTAAAATGGTTTGCAAAATTTTATGATGGTAGGGAAGGCATCGAAGGTGATCTACAAATGTACTAAACACACATCAAATTATGATTCATGATCCAAACACACTAGTACCATAAAATTTTTATGATGAGAAGCTAAACTCTGTTACTATGTAATACATGCATTAAGTAAGAGATGGCATTGCAGACAGCTTGGAGCAAGAACAAGTTATTATTTTACTGATTCTATTATGTATATCATTTCATTATTATTATTTGTAGTCAAATTATTATTTTTATTCATCATCAATGGAAACTATACTGTGTAATACATATATATCACAGTTGTCCTAAAATGTATATGTTTACATTTAGATTTATATGGGGTGGGTGAATGGCAGTCTTCTGTCTGCCAATCTGTAAGCAGCTTGCATTAGTATAGAAAACTAATTATCTCCATATGGAAAGCAAACTTTACATTGATTATTTCCTAGTTAAAGATAGCAAATTATGAAATGTGAGAGCTGATTGTTTCATTATATATATATATATTGTAACGTTTTTCATTTTTCTAGGCCACTATACGCCTCAAATTTATATTTGAGCATGAGTTGATCAAGCTGTATCAAAAGAAAAAAGAAAGTTGTATTTCAATTCTCAACACAGCTATTTTTCCTGATCAACTTCGGCCTAGAATTATTACAGAGTACAATCGTAAGCAGAAACAGTTTTTAATTTCTACTTGAGGGCGCCAGAGTCGTTAGACCCACTGAGACTGCATCAAATATTGTAGCCCGTAAGGTAATAATTATACGATCTAAGTTAAATAACTAAAGGTAAAACTTAAATAGAATAGCATTAATTTTATACACGTACAATGAAAGTGAAGTTAATAATAAAGATTTATTCTAACTCGTCAAGCATTCAATATTTATGATTAAGACAAAATTACAACGTTGGAAAAGATTGTGCATCTGAATTCAATAATTTGATTCAAATATTGGAGTATTAATTATTTAGTCTGATTTTCCGTAGTAACAGTTTGGTTCATTTCTCAGTTCGCAAATCTTCTGATCCAAGAAAAATTTATGGGATAACATTTCCATTCAATTCACTATTCATAAAGCTTTATGTAAAAAAAATTTATGTACATTTACTTTTTTAGCTTTTACCAAATGCCAATATATTTGTAACGTATATAAATAAACGTTACAATATATATATATATACAACAATAAAAATAATAAATATAATGGTAATTAACTTAATTGTTATATTTATTATTTTTAAACAGGCAAAACTCTCTATACATATTGCCACTCAGTGCAAGCTAGAGCAATCAATGGATGCCAGAAGGCTTGTTCATAAAATTCCCATCTAGTGCCTGTTCATCAGTATCCCCAGACTAGTTTCTGGTTTGTAGCCTTTGTCAGTTGAGGAGTCTTGGATCTGAGAGCACTGCACCTAGATCTTAGGATCTAATGCAACCCTCCAGCAGCCACCTTTTATCTCTACTTAACTGCAAAACTATGAGACTTAAATTGAAAACACTATAATATTTTCAATCCAAGCTCATCATCTTATATAGTTGTATAGGTCTGAACTCAGTTCAGTACCTATACATTTTGGTGTCTTTGGCTCTTTAATAGCCAAAACCACCACTATCCTATTAGGCAGGATTGGTTTTAAGCCAATAAACATCACATGATTACCACCTCCTGTACTTGCTCTTAACTGTTATTAAAACAGGCAAAACTATACATATTGCCTCTCAGTGCAAGGCAGAGTAACCATTGGATGCCAGAAGGCTTGTACATAAAATCCCCATTTAGTGCCTGCTCATCCAATATCCCCAGACTAGTTTCTGGCTTGTGGCCTTTCAGTGAGGAGCCCTGGATCTGAGAGCACTGCACCTAGATCTTATTAGGATCTAATGCAATCCTCCAGCAGCCACCTTTTATCTCTACTTAACTACAAAACTTTGAGATTTAAATTGAAAACACTATATTGAATGAGTAGGCACTAGATGGGGATTTTATGCACGAGCCTTCTGACATCTATTGATTACTCTGGCTTGCACTGGGTGGCAATATGTGTAGAGAGTTTTGCCTGTTTAAATAACAGTTAAGAGCAAGCATAGAAGGTGCTGATCATGTGATGTTTATTGGCTTAACACCAATTCTGCCTAATAGAATAGTGGTGGCTATGACTATTAAAGAGACAAAGACACCAAAATGTATAGGTACTGAACTGAGTTCAGTCCTATATGACTATATAAGCTGATGTGCTTGGATTTAAAATATTACAGTGTTTTCATTTTGTCTCATAGTTAAGTAGAGATAAAAGGTGGCTGCTGGAGGGTTGCATTAGGTCATAAGATCTAGATGCAGTGCTTTCAGATCCAAGGCTCCTCACTGACGAAGGCCACAAGCCAGAAGCTAGTCTGGAGATATTGGATGAATAGGCACTAAATGGGGATTTTATGCACAAATCTGGCATCCATTGGTTACTCTGGCTTGCACTGAGTGGCAATACGTATGGAGATTTTTGCCTGTTTCAATAACAGCTAAGAGCAAGCATAGGAGGTGGTGATCATGTAATGTTTATTGACTTATTTGTATTACATATAATACATTTATACTAATATATATATATATATATATATTAGTATAAATGTATTATATGTAATACAAATATATATATATATATATATATAACATTTGTGATAGCATTTATATTTAAGTTTTAATAGTAGTCAGCCACTTTCATGTTTTTGACTAATGTGTTTGAATGCATTTATTATATTAAGCCACCCCCTTCCTCTTGGGTAAAGCAGAATAAATATAATCTAATAAATAATTTACTTAAATTGTTATAATATTGCAAGTAGTAATTAAGTATGTAGAAGCTTTTAGAAAAGTTGGTTAATACTTTATCAGCATTAAATTGGTTTGAAAGATTATTAGATTATCTGAGAATTTAAAAATTTTCATGATTGCTTGGATAAGAAAATCAAATTTAAAAATAGCATGAATTTCATAAATATGCATTAGAATACAAAAACTGTAAACCAGTTCATTTAAAATTTCAAAACCTATTAATAGAATGACAGTGATTTGTTTATTATTTTTAATTTTATTAACTTTTAATTTATTTTCTTTGATCTACTTTCCATTAGACTTATTTACATTGTAAAAATCTTAAAATAATTGTTTATATATATATAGAATTTTGATTATATCAAATAATTGTTGTTTTTTAAGTGCAATATAGTTCTAACAAAAATGACAAACTAATTATTAACATTAATTAAAATTAAGAAATTAATGAGGAATAAAATAAGATTAGTTTAATATTTTTACACATTACTGTTGTCCAATATGGTTAGTGATGGATTTGAGAGTTAATGGTTTCTATATCAATTGTCTGGTGAATAAAATAAAAAAAACTCAATTTGAGTACTGTATTAAAATTGTGATAATCAATCTGATACTCAAGAGATTGAATGTAAGCAGCTAACAGTATAATTATTATTTTTTTTAAATATTGAATTGATTTTATAATGTGTCACTTTTAAGTAAAAACTGTATAAACAAAAACACATTCAAATTTGTGTTTTTTTTTTTTTTTTGTAAAGAATATATTATGAAATGATTTTTGATAGCTTCAGAATATCTTTATATTATGAGCTCAAATACAATATTAAATCTATTGATTAGCCTTTTTGTCATTTAATTCAATACCTGAATGAAGTTATTCTTGACTTTATGTCATTGTAAAAGAATAAATTACTGCTTGTAATATCTTATAATCAAGTGTTTATTTCAATTAATTTTTATTTTACGTTGCTTTTTAAAAATATTTTTATTGTTGTTTTATTTATTCATTTATAGTTAGATTAAAATTTTATTCTTAGATTTTCTATATAAGAAATTAAAAAAAAACTCTATTACTTTTTCTATTTTTATTTAAAAAATAGTAAGAAATTAAAAAATATCACTGTTATTTTTTCTATTTTAAATGCTTTTATATTAATTTGCACTGTCTTTGCTTCTATTGGGATATCTACATTTTTGAATTTTTAACAATGAAAAAAAATCTGTTCCTGTTTAGAACTCTGAATTATTCTTTTGAAATAATTAATATTTCATAAATATTTTGTGAAAAAAAAAATGTATAAAAAAAGTTAGAGAATTTGTTTTCATTTCCAAAGTCAAAACAAATGAGATAGGATTGTCAAAATTGTTGGAAGTAGGCGCTCTCTTGTGAAAGAACAAGAAACAATAAAAGAGACTGATAAAGAAAATTATTTTATTTAAATTGAAATTATATGTTTTATTTATAATTAAAAAATAAAATATTTAACATTTTTTGTTAAAAATAATGCTTTTATACAATTCATCCAACTAAAATGTAGAAAATAACAAAGTAATCAGAGTAATAAAATAATCTGATTAAAAACATGTATCATTTCATAGAAGCACTTGAGGTCTTTTTGATTTTTATGGCCTCAAATGCTTTTATGAAATGGCTCATATTTTTAATTGGATTACTGTATTTGTCTGATTACTTTATTTTTAAATTTTTAATCAGTTATTTACATAAAAGCATTATTTAAAAAAGTTTTTTTAGTATTTAAAACTTTTTGCTCTTACACATTATTTATTGTAAATGTTTAAAAATGTTTTAATATGAAAAAGTTCTTGAATATAATTACCAGTTAAGATCTTATTAAATGATAAAAATTAGAAAACTTATATATATATATATTCATACATACATCATATTTTTATAATTACTCCAATGTAATACATTTATCAATATATTTTTAGTCATAGGCGGAGGTTTGAAAAATAAAATCAAAAGCTATTTATATTTGTATTATATGTATATTATTAATTTGAAATTAATTTTAAGTGCATTTGTTTTAATTCTCAAAATTAGACACTGCAATTAGAGTAATTGTTGAATACAAGAATAATATATATACTTAAGCTAGATATAATTAGAGAGGATTTAAATTCAGATTTTCAACCTCTCTTCAATCATCCATGTGCACCAGTTATATAAGATGGGGTGGATGACTGAAGGGAGTTTGAAAGTCTGGGTTCAAATTTTCTCTAATTAGAGTAATTATATAATTAAGTTATTTTCAATTATAAAGGAATTAGTAATTAAATGATTAACAAAGGATTGTTTTTTTTTTCCTGACATTTGACTTGGAAGTAATTATTATACCAGAAAGCTAAAGGACTTTCTGGAAGCAGCTCATATTTCAGAATCTTCACTATCAGCAAGTTTCCAAATATAGATTTTATTTTTATTTTGTGTAAGCCTTTTGATTATTTTCTGTATTAATAATTGGTGTATGGATTTATTGTATATTTATGTATACATGTATGTATTCATGTCATCCATGTATTGGAATACAATTGTTATTGTTGCTGTTAATATATATCTTGTAATATATAGAGTCATTTTATTCCATCATTAAGTCTTTTCTACGCTCTCACAATTTTGTGTATATTTGACTAATCTAGAAAATGTAACAAAATTCAATAGCCAAACTTATTTTTTAATGCAAAAGAAATAAAAACTTATATATAAAAGATAAATGATCTACCCATTTTTAAAAAAGTAAATTCTCATCAATTTAATAAAGGTAAATTGAATAGTGTTACTTACTAAATTATATAAATTAATGATGAAGTTAAAATTAAAATATTAAAATTTATTTATTAAAATATTTATTATGCTTATTCTGACATTTGTAATAAGTTTGCAATATATATTAAATATTCTAATGAATAACAATAACAAAAAACTTCATAATAGATTTCTATTATTTTCTTATCAATTTTTCATAAGAACCACAATTTCTAAGCTGATTGCAATCATATAAATTTACTGTGGAGAAATTTTATTAATGCTAAATATTGTGAAACTTGCCTAAGTAGAAAAACCCAAAGAGTTTATTTGTTAACAGAATTAACTTTAAAAAACATGACAGAAGAAAACTATCATAACCCCAAAAAGGCCCTTGATATGATATTTGGCAATATAATTGATATGATGATTTTTTTAGAATTGGAAGGACAGGAAATTAGTTATACTTTAGCTAACTTTTGTAAATTGTATGACTAATTGGTATGGTGATAGTTAAAAAGAAGATGAACAGTATGCTATAAATAAAAAGATGAGAGATTTTACAAGAAAAATCAGAAATAAATAAAAAAATGTTGGTTAAAATATAGTGTTGAGAAGAAAAATAATAGTAGGTTAATGTGGTTCTTATGAATTTTCAAGTGAACTAAAATGGTAGCCTATATTTTTGATAAATATACAGTATTGAGGATGTGCTAGTTGTTATATTAAAACAAAATTAATAAATTGATAGTTAAATGTAAAAAAATCGATAAATTTCTTTAAGAAGTTTTATTTCAATTTTTTTTTTTACTTGTAACTTGGGAAGCGACAAGATACTCTTAACATTATTGTGCTTTGGTTCAGTCAGCACATTTCTTTTCATCAGCAGTTTTTTATATAATGATAAAAAATTGTGATCTTCCTGTCATAGTATGTGATGCAGTGGACTGTTTCCAAAGGTACAAGATCTTGCCCTTTTGACAAGTGTGTGTTAATGATCATGATATGATTGCTTGCTGCCAACATGAATAAAGTGTAAAATATTGTACCCCTGGGTCTCATTTTATGCGGTAGAAAGATTCCACAGAAAACCCGCATTAAAAAAAATCGCACAAAAATAGACTTACCTTGAAAAAGAGGGGATAGGGGTCTGTAATTTTCAGAATTCGCATAAAAGCAAAGCAACAGGGAACTTTAAAATTCACATTAAAAAAATAATGAAATAAAGTATGATGAATAAAAAAATATCAAATATTTGAAAAAAATTGGTACAAGACAAACTTTTTTTTTATTTTTTTTTATTAACTACAGTATTTAACTTGACATTTTTTCATACGTATTTTAATGATTATCGCTATTTTCGAATGTGCGGTTCGTTTGTAAACTGGTAAGAAATCAGATTCGTCGATGTGATGTAGCTTCTTCTTGAACAAAGTCAAGAATCTCTCAGCAATTATGCCCAGAAAAACTTTATTTTCCATTCTCCACTCTAATCTTTACCATATTCTGCTCCATCCCATTTACACAACTAGTGCCAATTTCAGTCTTGTACTGTGTTAATGGTTTTCTGTTTGACAACTGATGTTTACTACAGAAATAAATTTTAAATGGTCACATTTTGTTCTATATTTAAAAAATGATATGCAATCAAAACAAAAAGATTATACATTATCATTAGAAATATTATTTTCAGTTTATAAAATCAATAAAATCTTGTTATTTATTTTAAAAAAATCTACATTATTTATTTCTGTTATCTGGTAATATAATCTTATATTTTTTTTTTAAAAAAAAGTATTTCAAGTCAAAATAAGTTATTAATAATTTAAATTTCTTGAGATCTAATAAATATAGTGAAATATGAAAAATATTAAGAAGAAGC
This sequence comes from Epiperipatus broadwayi, assembly GCA_028023455.1. Lineage (NCBI taxonomy): Eukaryota > Metazoa > Onychophora > Udeonychophora > Euonychophora > Peripatidae > Epiperipatus > Epiperipatus broadwayi. The sequence goes on from JAQFVV010006283.1 coordinate 4,968,172, forward strand.
ATGAATCGCATAACTTCAAAATCGCATTAAAATAATCCACATAAAATGAGACCCAGGGTTATTTATATATTTTTTTCACTTTTCTGTTAATCCAAAAACAAAAAACAAAAACAAAATAAACTGTAAATATTGTAATTAATTTTTTCACAAAGATTTAAAAAAAAAAAAAACTAATAAAAAATAAAATGTAAACATGAATGAAATATGATGTTTCCTAGCATTTTTTTGTAAACATTTTTTTCAGACTCTTGAAACTGTAGATTTATCAAAAATACAGATTTCCATCTTGATTTACTTGAAAACTCACATGTGCCATAAATATTGACTTAGAAAAACTTTCCAATGGGTAGTCAAAATGTAATTTTTATTCTGAATTAGAATGTCAAATTATTTAAGATTGAGACAATTAAAAAACCAATCAGAACTTGAATCATAATGCTAGAAATTCAATGTTACAATTAGCTATTTTCAAAATATTAGTTATAGCTGCAATACTTCTAATAAAGTAATAAATAAGCTACTAAGAATAGTTCAAATTTTAATAAATTGTCAAAGAACTTCAGAAAGAACAATTGTGTTTTTCCAGACATGTTGAAAAAAAAAACAACAACAAAGGCATATTAGAAATAAGAATTGAATTTTTCAAAAAACATTGTATGTTGATAATCTAATTAAAACCATTGATTGATCTCAATAGATATTTTTACATTTTTTTTTGGTAGACTACACAAATTACACTTATTGACTCTTTTTTATAGATATGAAACTAGTTCAATAGCAAAATCTTTTATGACAATTAATTATTATTTAAAGATTCAATGAGAAATAGTTCAAGGTACTTATACAAGTAAGAAATCATAAGAACATATATTGCGAATCTAAAATTTATGAAATAGTTATCTTTTTAACAGGGAGTTTTGCATGAAATTAAAAATATACAGCTCAGCTACATTATCTAAATAGTTTTACACATTGCATACAATTTATGAAAATTTAGTTTAGATGACTGACAGAAAGTAAGATAAAGATGATAATAAGCATGTGTTTAAAGTTTAACTTTTTTCCCAAGAGAATAATGAAAAGTTAGATAATTTTTAATAACTGAAGTATTTTATTGAACTATTATTTGATTCATTTGCTAATTTTTATATGCTAAAAAATCTGAGATGTCATTATTTTTTTTGAAATGAAATTGTTTATCTTTTAATAAGTAGCCAGTAATACATTGTTAAATATCATGAAATTCATTTTAAAAGACTTTGTCCAAATATTTATATTCCTTTCTTTATCAAAAATACAAACTTCTACTAATTGATATAAGCTTAAATCTTGTATACTGAATTATTGTGGTTTGTAAGTTGTTAACTGCATTTATTCCTTGGTCAGTCCATCATTGCCTTTCCACATAAAAGCTTATCAATATATGTATTATTTTAATTTTCATGTTCTTGATTAATTCTACAAAGTACTTAGAATCCCTGATAAAGGACTGTGTATTGTATGCCAAAAGACTAAGAACTTTGAGCAGAAATGTTGACGTTTTGGCAAAGTGAATTTCTAGAACTTATAATTGGTCTTAATGAAACATGGTAATTATATATTTTAGATACACCATAAAGATGAGGAATTTGGCTGAAATGTAATGTTAATTTATCTTTTTCCTGAATTACTGAAGATACTTTCTGAGTAATGCTTGTTAAATTTGAATTTTATGATAAATTTTTATTTTTTTAATAATATTTTAACTAAAATTTATTCCATTTTAAAATTGATAATCAAATAAGAAATATTCCATTCAATAACATTTATGAAATAGTTAATACTATGATCCAATATGAAAAGAGCAAATATGACTGAAATTTTGACTGGGGTCTTTTAAATGAAAATAGGTGGAGTTGAACTTTAAATGAATTGACTGATTTGAAGAATCGAAATATTTACATAAATTCAGTGGATAATGAAAAACATTGAAGGTAATACAATTGATATTAGATTACTGAGAAAAAGTGGGCTTGAATATGTTTCTGTACCTGCTTCTCCAAAGAAAAAAGTTAACTAAGAATAATGCTGTAGGTATAAATTAAATTATTTTACAAAATGAAACAATTACATATTTTATTGAAAGAATATTTTAAGGCAAAAGGAACTTGGTTCAGAAAAATTTGATAATATTATTTTTAAATTGCAGAATTCAACAAAATTCTTCATAAGATTAAAGACTATCAGAATGAATTTTTAAGATATAAACAATTGATTAGTAAATATGCGAAGCTTCTCCCAAAATGACAAAAGTATAGCAATAAGTATACAGATACACCACCACCCATACCCAGTAAATGGGTCAAAAAGCTATACAAGATCAATTGGGGACTCTATTTTCAGCTACCGAGCAAATAGAGAAAGCTAAGCAAACATAATGGGAAGTGTACAAACTCCCTTTCCCAAATCAAAACCCGCTATCTACCCGATTAAGTCTGAATGTAAAACAAATGCTCAGGAAGTCAAGATACTGGTGGATAAGACCAAAGCTGGTTGATTTTATAATCAAGTTTAACTTGTCCTCCTTGCCCACCAGTCACTTTTTGGTGATGCAAAGAGGATTTCGTCAAATAAGCCCCATGTGTAAACTATGTAATATGCATGAAGAAACACTGGAGCACATCTTCTACACCTGCTCATACCTGAGTTGCATGAGAAACAAAATTATCGCAAGTATTTCCTCTGGCTATGGCAATGTCCTGTCAATTGATCGAGCAATTAAAGAAGGAAACTATGCAACTATCAGGCTAGTGGCATGCCTACTACATGCTTTATGGACCACCAGGTGCCAACATACCTTCAGACAAGGACATAGTGATCCTTGGAGAACTTTTAAAACAATACTAATGAGCATGAAGAACAGAGATCAACTCCTTGTGCCAGAGCGTCTCTTTGTAGACACATGGGCACAGATTATCTTTTGTGACGATGAGACGACATCTCAGACTACTGCGCTAAATGTTGTGATGACAACATAACACAGATTGGTTGCAAAACTTTGAACTTCTATATGAAACTCTTGTAATTACCAAATGTAGCTAACTGACACTGTAAATTGTACACTTTTTAGTTAAATACATTTACTATTCAAACTTCATAAAAGAATGAGCAACAAATAATATTTGAAAAGAATAAGAAAGGATATTTATTTGAATAAGTTAATAAATAAGTATACAATCTAGTTGGATTATATGGATTGGCTAGACATTCTCACTATATTTTAATAATGTATTTATTAGAATCTATAGTTGTGTGATAAATTAAAAAAGAATGTCTATATGAAAATAAAATCTTATTTTGGTTTTGCCATGCATTATATTTTTGTTTTAATTTCTGTTTCTAACCATCATCCATGTCAAGGCTAAGATTTTAATGAACAAAAAAAGACCCTTTGTATATATATATATTTGATGGCGGACCATTCAGAATCAGTGAATTGGCAAAAAAAAATTCTACTTCCTTCTGTGTGAGATGACAGTGATAAAATAATTAGTTTCCCTAAGACTAGAATATGCTGTATTTCATTACATTCGTTTTAAATTGTTTGATCTTTTTAATATTTCATTAGACTCTCTCATATTTCTTAAATCAAATTTTTCCAAATTAGGTAGTATTTTAGTATTATCAGTGTTAGGTGTGTGAATAATGTGTAAAAAATGCAATGTTGTCAAAGCTGATATAATCACTTTTTGATTGAAGGCATTTTTATGCTCCCTAAATCTCTCACTAATATGACTATTTGATTGATCCACATAGCTTTTTGGGTACTGTGAACATGAAATTTCATAGATATCTTGGTATTGTAAAAGTATTTGATTTTTAAATTGGAATAGTAGAAACTTTTGTAACAGCATGTAGTATAGAGTCTTATAGTTAAAAAAAAAAAATTCCAATGATTTTGAAGCTAACATTTTATCATGTTTTAAAATAATTCATCAGGACAGATTATGAAAGAGCTATTTTTAACTTCATTGAGCTGACTATAGACAAAATTCATCATCATAATTTTTCAACATTATCATTCCACTGCAGAATGGATGTTTCTTCAATTTCAACCCAGCTTATCTGCTCTCCAACTGCTTTTCTCCATACATCAACAAACTTTCTTATTTAATACATTTATCTCATATCTGATTACTCTCTAATCTTTTACGATATTTTGAGTTGCTATTTAAAATGTCAACTGGCTATTTACTATCATCTTTCTTAGCAATATATCCAGCCTATATTTATTTCAGTCTTTTAACTGTTACAAGGATGTCAGTGTTATTTGCTTATTACCTGCTTATTATCTCACTCATTTATTTTGTTTTTGATAACATATATCTCTACATTCTTTGTTGAATGCTCTGAAATTTTCGAATTACTCTTCTGTTAATTGTCCAAGTCTCATGTTCATAAGTGAGAACTGGTAAAATACATGTATTAAAAATCTTTCTCTTCAAACACATAGGCATATTTCTTTTTAATTTTATTTCTACTAAAAAAATTCCATTCAAATTTAATTCTATTATTAATTTCATCTATTATGTTTCCATCTGTATTAATAAGCTGACTAAGATATTTGTACTTATTCAGTAATATTCTGTATCATGGATTGCTCAGTTCTTCAATTCCATGTAATTCGTACCATCTCATATCATTCAACCATGTCAATCTTTTTCCTCCCTTCTTGTTTCCACTCACCATTTCCTTCAAAATATCTTCCATTTAAACTATATTTTCTTTTTAATATATATCCACTCTATTTTCTATTTCTATCTCTAATTTCCTCAGTTAATCTTCTTTTTTCATTTACTCTTTTTAAAACTCCTTCATTTGTTGTTTTATTCATCCAACTGATTTTTTAAATTTATCTCCATGACCACATCTCAAAGGCCTCAAATCGGGTCCTAATTTTATTACTCATTGTTCATGTTTCACAACCATATAGTAGTACATTCCATGCATAGCATTTAATTAATCTTTTCCTTGACTCATAATAAAACAGAGATTATAAGGAAAAGTGGCTTCTCATTGCCTTCTTTGCCTAGCAGTAACTTTCATAATAGGCTTAATATGCTAGCCAAATCTCATAAAATGATTCTCTGTCTACAGTCTTTCTTCTCATCATTATCACTTATAGTGATCTTTTGCTGATTTAGAAGAATGCTGTTGTTGATCCAGAACTTATTTAATGACAGTCAACATTCGCCATTGTATATTTACCATCATAAGAAGTGTGGCATTTTATAGAAGTAAACATGCCACTATTTCCTTTACCACTTTCTAATAATGCTTATTTATAGACTGGGGATACTCTTGTTGACATGGAACTCATGTCTGAAATCCAATTCATAATTATTAATCTTTTATTTTTTTCTTCTGAGAAAACTCATTAATTTACTTTAGCATGTTTAGCATTTATTTTTAGTTCTACTGTTTTACTTTTATCTGGTAACTCTTGGAACATTTTATGAAATTCTAAAGCAATGTTATCAAAAAGAACCACACCATCTGCAAATTCTAGATGACTTAGATGATCTCCATTTATTTTTATCCCAAAGCTTCCTATTTTAATCCCAATATATTGATTGTAAAACTATTGTAAAATGTTTTGCAAGTATGAAATCCCTTTGTCATAATCTCTTCTCAATGTTAGACTTTTTAGTATCACTATGTAATCTAATAATTGCTGTAGCATTTTGATAAATAATCTTGAGAATACAATAATATTCTGGGTTTATATCTTGATGATCCAATGTTTAATTATCATAAATAACTATCGAATCAAATGATTTTTCATAAATCTACAAATTCAAAGCATAGTCGCAATTCATATCACGTTCATTGGATTTTTCCACAGCTTCTTTCTATATTTGGATCTAATCCATTTTGACTAAAACTACTTTTAAATCCAGTTTTTTTTTTTTTGGTTGATAAGAATTCAAATTTTACTAGAGACAAGTTGTACTTACCTTGATAAAAATTTCATATAAAACTGATAGAAGACTGATAGGTCTCCAATTTCTAATATCTTCTTTATCACCTTTCTTTAATATCAATATTACTACTACATTCTTCTAATCATCTGGTACATTTTTATTATTTTGGCTATTTAGTATATATCTTTGCCAACAATATTTACATTTCTACCTGATGCTTTAAAGATATCAATAATAATTCCACCATTTCCTGGATTTTTTCTTTCTTTATAGATTCAATTGGATGTTTCATTTCTTGTTTGAAAATTCTGGGCAACTCAGAAGATGTAATAATTATAAAGGATATTTACTATTTTTTTTTTATTACAATATAATTCATTTTTCATTATGATATGAATAGTTACATTTTTTCTTATTTCAGAAATAACTTCCAATTTGAAAATGTTCTTTTGCAGTTTTGAGACTTTTATTCTCCTCTATGGTTTTCCTTACCAATTGACAATTATAGTTTTTATATCAATAGCAAATCTTTTTTATATCATTTTGAAAAACTCTAGGTATTCAGTTTTTCTTAATGGATCATTTTGAAATATTTTCATATTTCTTGTGGTCAGCAAAAAAGTTACTGATAAATTGCTGTGTTTGGTAATATCTATCTGTGTAGTAATTCTTAATAGCATATCAGTTATATTTTTATTGATTTCAATCAAATCTGAGCCACCTTCATGTGCAAGTTTTAATTTAAATTCAGTGTAATGTTTTTGAATATTGAGAATATCATCTTTTTTATAATGACTTTCCTAATAGTTTACAACTCTCTTATTTTGCATTAATTAATACATACCTTCTATAACACTAATTTATAATCACTTTCTGTGTTAAATCTATTGAGGATATTATACTCTTAAAAAGTGTTTTTTTTTTTTTTCAATTTAAATATAATCCAATTTTGCTGTACTTTCATTTGAACACATCCATGTCCATTTTCATGTACATCCATCCATCTCCTCCCCACAAAAAATTATAATATACAGTTTTTGGTTTTTTCAAATTCTATAAGTTATGTGCCTATCCCATTCATCATAATCAAATTTATCCACAGTATTTCCATCTTTTAGTCATTTATAAGTCTCCCATGACAATTTAAAAATATTTTTTTTATATGATCAAAAGTTTTTGTTCATCTATATGGAAAATACTCTACTTTATTATAATAAGAACTTGTTGGGATACAAACCATCAACCTCCATTTCCAATCTACTTATGTTTTTAATTTTTGTGTCTTTGTAGTAAAGTACATACCCTTTTTTTAAATCAGCTCTCTTCATCTTCTAATTTCACAAAATTCAACATTGTCCCATTAATATTAGACAGTTCTAATTCATGCAGTTTTCCTTCACTTGAAAATGGTCTGCAATTATAAATGCCCAAATAAAATAACATTATTGAATGCCAGTCTTGATTCATATTCAAGAAATTCTAAGCACTCTTTTTCTTTAACCACCAACTGTCAACTTGGCTGACAACTTTACATTCTCCCAGGATTAAGGGTCAGTTTAGTTTTATATGTCATGATTATAAACATCTATTTAAAAAAAGAGGTCATTCACACACACATTTATCCTGCCTTCAAGGGAACTCAACTGATAATCAGTTAAAAATTATCATACAACTGAGAAGAAAGACTTTGGTTTTTCTTGATCTTAAATTTAGAGCTAAAACGCCAATAAAATCACTTTACTGTTATGCATTGGTAAACATCTCTTCCATAATTACTATATGAACATCCACATACTACTAACAGCTGCAACAACAAAGAATGAACATTAGGAATTTTTTGCTGCTTGGTTCTTTTAAAGTCTCAAAAAGGAACTAAGGGATCTTTTTTTCATTTTAATAGCAAAGTCCTTTCTTTAGCTAGATATGACTAAATATATCATTAAAAACATCTCACTTCTCATTTAAGTATTCAAAGCATGATTAAATTATCTCTTCATCTATTTAAAGTACCATCATTGTTGTATAAAAAAAGTATCACACATGGATTTAATAGAATTAAAGTAAAGTTTATAAGATTCATATATTGCTTCCACTGCATAAAAAAAAAGAGTCCCAAAATGATCATGATCACTGAATAATTATATCTTTTTTGAAATTCTAATCCATCAATCATTTTTAAGTTTGCATTTAAGTTTTTACATTGCTTATGAAGTTTCATATTCGATTTATCATTCTGTCAGATAAAAAAATGTCACAATTTTTATAATGAATTCACTAAATATTAAATTTATTGTTATGAATTGGTCAGGATTCTTTTTAATCTAAGACAAATTTCATGTACTAGTGAAATAGCAATGTTAGAATTGATAGTTTTTGTCTTTAATAACTGATAAGAAATTTAATATGAATAATAGATATATTTTAAAAATAAATATGGAATTTTATAGCAATGTGTTTGGAAGTGAATCTAGTGTTTAATGTAATTATCATTTTAATATTGATAAATATTAGTTTTATGTATTATAAATATATTTGCTTTTTCACAATAATATAATTTTTAAGATATCGTGTTTTAAATAAACAGAAAAATTGGTATAACGGCATTTTTTGGTTATCATTATATATTTTTTAATTAACAACAGAAAATTTGATTTTATTAGCATCAATACTATTATTATAAATAACTTTTGGTCAAGCTTACAATTCCAACCAATACTTGCATTAAAATTTCCAAGAAAAAATTTAATTGATGTTGATATAGTAATAATGTCTTGCAAAGAATAAAAGCTTTTATTTATTTTTTGCTTTGAAATTAATGCAAGAGTGCTAAAATAATAAAATAAACGCAAGTACCATTGGCAGTAGTATTAATCTTTCATTAATACATCTCGTGATTTTAAGAATAAAGGTTATTAAATGTTATTTCATTCGACTTATGCAATCTTCTTTCATTGAAAAATCTGCTCTTCCAAAAAAAAATAAAAATAAAACTTAAACTTCATTTTTCTAGAAGATGAGTTTCATTAAAAATAGGAGCATCAATTAAAAATCTTGTCAGTTTTTTAGCTACAAATGCCGTCTTCTTTTTTTTAGATGTAAAAAGTTCACATCAAATAAAGACCATACATTTTATTAATCTATATTTAGAAAAAAATAAAAATACTTATCTTTGTTATTGTCACCTATTTTACAGTTGTTAACAGTAATGATTTTTACAATTGTTTTTATTGCTTAACAGGCATGTTAGCCTAATCAAATAGTGTGAGATAGATTATTTTTAGGTCACTTTTTCTAGATCCTTTCTACTTCCATGGAAGCATATAGATCTTTAAATAGAGTCACTTAAGCACCCAATTTTTATCAAATTGTAACTCCTGCCAAAATTCAATTCAGAAGTATTATTAATTATACTGCCTCATGCAATGATTATTATGGAAGATTTCCAATTTACTAAACTTATTATCATTTATTGCTTTCTCTGCACTAAGAATTTGAATACAAGAAAAAATGAAAAATTAAAGACAATGTCTGTATGTATAGTTTGAAGCCGAAAATGCTTTTCATAGTTTGGAGCAGTCCCACTTCTGTTACCTCCAGTACTCAAATTTAAATCTCTCAATTTTCTTTTTTAAAGATGAAATATAATTATATAAATATTCTATTTCACTGACATTTATAGGGCTGCTCTATATTAAATTAAATAATGAAAAATAGTAAATTAAAGGAATTAAACCTTAAAACATCACATGATGACTATCTGTCATCCATTAATTACTCTGTCTTGCTTAGAGTGGCACTACTGTATGGAGAGAGTTTTGCCTATTATAAATTAAAGGAACATACACAGACACATTTTAACATATATGTGTATATGCATTTTTAGTGTATAAATGTGTTAAAGATTTATGTATTCACATAATTTCTGTATAATCATATTGATTTATTTTTTATTGTATTTGAAAATATTTATGTAAGATTAAGATCATTTAATGTGAACAAAAATCACATATAATCTTAGAATCGTAAGCCCTAAATGCTTGTAAAACAAGTTGAAGAAAATGAAAAAAAATATTTATATTAAATATCAAAGCATAATTGTCTGCACATTTTGTATGTTTATGGGTAAATATATTTATATCTATTTATATAAATTATTACATTTATGAATACTATATACAATCATAGATATATTCATATTTTGGTGATTTCTATAAAAAAAATTTCAAATTATTAAATTTATTTAAATATAAAAAACATATAATCAAAAATCTCTCACATGAATAATAAACCAGATATCAATAATGCAGAATTTGATGTTATTTTATATATAGTAAGAATTTCTTCTTATCTATGAAAATTGTTAAAATGCTGATTCTAGAATAATCTTCAATACTGCCATGCATGATTAGTTGAAAATGTTGTTATAGATGAACTTTTATTTTCAAATTAAAAATCTTTTGGGATTCAAAATATATTTATATTCTTTTATTAACTTATGGCTAAAAATTTCAATTTGTATTTAATTAATACTGACATTGTTTATTCGTTTCATATTGTCTAGTAAGTTTTATTTTTAATTTATTATTTAAAAGTATTATTCATGACTTATTATATTATAATTAAAATATTGTTATAATACTTAGTTATCATAAAAAAATAATATCAATAATGTTTTGTTAAATTTTCACTGCCAAATTGTTCATTTCCATTGTAAATTTAATTATGAAAATTTCCAGATTTGTTTACACATATAATTATCTTAAAAAGTCAGATATAAACATAATATTTACACATTGTTTATATTGAACACTTTTTAGTTTTAGGCATATTTTTATTTTATTCAATCTTTTTATCACTTCTGTAGAAAATTTTTATCAAGATAATTACAGCTTGTCTACAGCAAACTTTGTATTTTAATAACCAAAAAAAAAAAAACAAGCTGGATTTAAAAGTGGTTTTAGCACAGTGAATCACATCCAAGTAGTCAGAAGAATTATACAAAGGACCACAACATGAGTTGCCTTATTATAGATTATGAAAAAGCATTTGATTTTATAAGCATTTTTTCAATTAAAGCAATGGATCATCAAGATATAGACCTAAGATATTGTTATATTTTGAATAATAATTATCAAAATGCAACAGCAATGATAAGATTATATAGTGATATTAGGAATTACAAATAATATTGCATTGTTATCATTCTGTGTGTATATATATATATATATAATTTCAGAAATATACAATATATGAAAAGGCAGTTGGATATAAAACTAACTTATGCTAAAAAAATTTCAAATACCATAAGAAGTACTCTCATATGTAAGATATCTGAATGATCTAAAATCTATTAGTTTTTCAGAATTGTACATCAATCTGATTATGATTACCTAATTAAGTTATTTGAAATTAAAAATTAGTGGAATAATTAGAGAATATGTATAAGGGATCCTAAGAGTATGAACAAAATAAAAAGTCAATAAATTTATTACCAGAGATGAAAATCAAAAGTTTAGATAGCATAAAATGAGTTGTAGTGAACAATATGAAGAAACAGCATGTTATTTTAGAATTAGCAATAGATATAATAATGAGGATTTAGAACATGAAAATGTTTTTTACTCCAGCTATCTAACTTAAATAGCTATATGGGACTGAATCAAATTCAGATCTACGATATATTAATAGCCTCAGTATAGCCAAAGCCATAAAGATAAAATTATAATTATCAATAAAGCAATTAATATATAATGTGACATTGCTTTTATAAGCTTGTATTTACAAAAATGTAATACAGAGAGCATACCAATAGCTCAAACAAGCTCTTAATTGATAAGGGTGGTAAGAGAAAATATTTAAAATCTCTATCCAAAAAATTCTTACCCCCAGACCAATTGTTTTTGAGCTTATGGCTCATCTCAGTGAGGAGCTAGAATTTTCAGACACTAGATCCAAAATATCAACTCAAAACCCATCACTTATTTCATATGTAATATTTAAGTAGAAACTCAGAAGTTTTTGGACATGAAAAGGTCTTTTATACCACCTATCTAACTTAAATAGCTATATGGGACTGAATCATATTCAGATCTATCATATATTAATAGCCTCAGCATATCCAAAGCCATAAAGGTAAGATTATAATTATCAATAAAGCAAGTCTATAATTTTATCTTTATGGCTTTGGCTATGCTGAGGCTATTAATATATGGTAGATCTTAATTTGGTTCAGTCCCATGTAGCTATTTAAGTAAGATAGGTGAAGTAAAAGACATTTTCATGTCCGAAAACTTCAGAGTTTCTATTTAAATATTATGTATGAAATAAGTGCTGGGTTTTGAGTTGATATTTTGGATCTAGTGTCTGAAAATTCTAGCTCATCACTGAGGTGAGCCATAAGCTCGAAATCAATTGGTCTGGAGATAAGAGTTTTTTGGATGGAGATTTTAAATATTTTCTCTTACTGCACTTATCAATTAAGAGCTTGTTTGAGCGTATAAATGTATACGCTGTTCTAATTTTAAATGAATAAATTAAGGTAAGTTGTGTAAATATCGTTGAAGGTGTAGAAGCACACCTATGTATATATGCGAAGGAAACTGTAATGTAATAGATTTTATTAACATTACAACTCTTCTAAAATTATCTTATTTTAAGTTATTATAAATTTAGTTTATAGATTTGCTTGTATTCGCATATAAAATCTTAAATCCAGAGGTGACAATGTTACATATGTAGCAGAATGTTTATAGAACTTAAAATCTCTTTTAAAAAAAGATTTGTTTTTTGGAAATCATTCTGACTCACATCTGGGAACCAAGAACAGAAATTTTAAAAATAAATTTAAAAATAAGGACAAAGACCAAGTCACTGGATCAGCACTATTTGTCAATTACTCAGCTGGAGCTTTTCTCTTTATTAAGATTTAATAAAGCAATGTTAAAATTTAAATTTATGATTTAAAATTGTAAACAGGTTATGGCTTGTGCAGAGGAGGGGAGAGAAGGAGTTGATATAAAAAATCCAGTTTTCATTACAAAAACTGGGATTCTGTAATATTAAGAATGTATTGTAGCCAGAGGCTATCCCCAAATTTACCATGAGAACCAGCGGCTAGAAGCCTTGTCATTGCCTTCCTCATGGGGAGACAGGTCTATGGAAATGGAACAAATCAAGAGCAGCAGTCTAGCGAGAAATCACCAAGAATGAAGCAGTCCATCACTGAATGTTAGTGCCTACACCATGCAAGCCATCTTAGCAAGATGATCGGCAACTAAATCTTCCACAGAGCTCTTAAATTAAATTTTAATTAATCATTCGAATAAATCTTTTAAGCTAGCTATATTAACAAACTGTTAATTTAAATTACTCTTAGTAACTAAATTCTGTAATAATGATAATTTAGTAATTAATAACTAAATGTAATTTTATTTGCTAATAATATTATGGTAAGATCTTGCCTAATTAAAAGTTAAAGTAATGATATTTTGTTAAATGTAATAATTGCTTTCAGTTATTATCCTTAATCTATTTCATCTGCGGACATGCCTTCATTGTTTTCTTTATTTAATATTTCATTAATTATTCGATGACAGCCTTCAGAGCAGAGATCACCAATATAACATTAGAGAGACATTTAGATGCTCTCATATATTCATATATTGCTCTTTTGCACACATACCAATCTCTGTTTTGGAAACCTATTTTTTATGTTAATTAAGTTACTATGTTTGCTTAATAATGTCAGGGTTGCATGTATTAATATTAGATAAATATATGTAAGGATGATGTTAGAAAGCATATTATAAGTAAATAATTAAGTCTAAGATATGCTTTAATCCTCTTTAAAATATAGTTAAACTATACAGATAATTCTATAAACTAGATTATTTTAAGTACTCTTTTCTTAGCATAAGTTTATAGATGCTATTTTATGAACTGGTAAGAAGTGGTTTCACTGATTGAAACTACAGATTAGTGCATAGTAATTTTATTAATTATTATTATAGTTAGCATTGCAAATGTGTCTTTAGGAAACACATCTGTGCATTACGCCTTGCTATGCATGATATTGTAAAATGGGCATCTGATTTAAGATTATCCCATTCTTCTAGTTCAGACAGCTCTCTTTTAAGGGTCCAGATGGTTTACTAGCTATTCTGATCATCCGAACTAAAGTTCATTATATTAAAATAGCAAGTCGTACGGTCCACGGGAACAGATTACTAGGTAATGAATCCCATGATTAATGATGCATTTAAGGCGCATTATCTATTAGTTATTGTAGCACCATAGTATCGGAGGTTATGCTACCAATCTCCAGTTCATTCCTCCCACATATTAATCTGTTCAGTGTTGATCTGAAATCCTAATCTAGTTATATATGTATAATATCTGTATAGAGAGCAGATTATGGCTCATATATCTTGATAATAGAATTCTTTATGTTATTATGATCACTCTTGTATCTTTAACCTTAACAAATTTTGGCAGGACATAGCATAAGTCAGGCATATTTAAAATGTAGATAGCTAGATTAGTAAGATTATTAATAATTGTAACTGATAAATTTTATAAAGTGCAAATAAAGATGAAATCCAGTGCCCAAACTACTCATCGTTATATACCTGCAAGTGTAACCTCATTTATTATTGCTATATTTTTACTTGATTTCTTAAATAAATATATATATATAAAATGTATTCATGTTCTGGGTTTTATCCAAAGCTCACTTCTATTCGACCAAATTCTTTCTAAATTTATTATGTTTAGTTTAAGTTGGAATATACTCCTTCATCTAAGGAGCCATAAATGTGTCTATATCTATTGATTAATTTATATTAGTTATTGTAATTCCTGAGTCTTGTGCTCTACCCTTTGCTACTGCCAGCATGTGAATTAAGTAATTCTGAGTGTTGCCTCATATATGTCATCCTTAGGCTAGTAAATCATGGAGCTTTAATGAAGGAACTGAGATATGGTCTGATTCGAGGTCTCAACCCCATCTAGGTCAGCCTTGGGATAATTTGCCAAAACTCTGGATTTTGTTGTGTGAATGTCAAATATGACCATTACAATAGGAAATATTTACTTTTAATTAATTAATTAATTAATTAATGTAATATTAATAAAATTTTACTCTATAAATGTAATTATTACTGTTGGCTCAGTTATTAAGAAGTTTTCTTGGGAATTGTAAGGATTGGGTTTGATTCTAAATGGGTCCTGACAAGTTAATATAAAAGCATTTAAAGTGGACTTTCTTTTAATTTTTTACCTCATTGTTTTTTTCCCCTCCTCATTGTTGATGTAATTGCACAAGATGTTCATTATTATTGTAATAATGCACATCTTCATAAAAATTATTGGCTCCTACTCCAATATCTTCATTTTATATGGAATTTTTTTTTAAGTTGAAGAAATTAGTATTATTATTTTTTTTTTTTATCAAATTATTTTCAGTTTTCTTTAGATGAATCTGATAATCTTTTTTTTTTAGTATTTTTTGTAAATGATTTATAAAGTCTAAAATTATGCAAGCCTAATAATAAACCAGTAGTTTTAACATCTTCATAAAATTTTAATTTGTGTTTAATGCCTTTAATAATTATCATAAAAAGCCAAACCAGCTATTTATTGTGAATTTTTGAAATAGTTATAAACTTACTTATATGTTCTTTAATTCTATTCCAGAAATTGACAGTGGCAACTGAAACATGATTACAATTATACATACATATCCAGTTATCCAATTGCAAGGGTTAATAATAGCTAAAAAATTCTCTTTGGTATAGAATCTTTTAATATCTGATAGATTTATATTATAATATGCGATCATTCTCAGAAAATGTGAATGAAATACACCTTGTTTAATGTGAGATTGAATAGAATGAATGCATTTCAAATTAGGTAATAAATTAGTGAAAATTAAATCCAACACAAATTCTATAATTTTTACAAATAGCATTATTTTGTTTAAGATTTAGTATGTTTACAATAAATAATAGTTTTGATGACTTAGAATCTAATTGAATATATTTACTACTTACAAACTTACGAACATTGAAATCACCTCTTATTGTAATCAATTCTTTAAATACCATAAGCAATTTTTCAATTATATTAAAATAATCATTGAAACTATAAAATACCTAATTAAATTGCATTTAATGTCTGCATTTGTTTCTGTTAATGTACACTTAAAAGTTTCTAGCAATAAGAATATCACCTCCTTTTCTAGTATTGTTTGGATATCATGCATAAATTTTATTTATTGATGATTAAATAACTGGCTGCCAAAAATATCTTAAAACAAGCTATGATTTAGTTATAAAAATTATAATTTGTTAATAAAACAACTCCATAAAATTCTTGAAGCTTTGTTCTCAAGTCTCTCGAATTTTGATAATAATAATAATGTATTATTACTATTCATTATTTTGAATTGTGGATGGACTAATTTCTAAAACATCATTATGTATTCAGTGGTAGTTATTATTTTTACATTTTTCCTAAAGAAAGGCAATATAACTGTGGTTTCTGATTTTAAGTTCACATTATTAATTTTATCACAAGAAGATTTGCAACAGAGACATAAAAAATGAAGCATATTTTGAATTAATAGCTACTCTGATGATATACCCGAATCTTTTAATTGACTTTATAAATAGTTTTTAATTTCCTCATTTGAACTAGTTGGGAAATTTCTTTTTTGAAATGGATTTTAGGGTTAATTATTTTTAGTGTATGGTTAGAATTCATACCAACTTACTGACTTTTTTCTTGACATAGCTGTTGTTAATAACAATAATAATAATAATGATGATGATGATGAAGATGGTGGTGGCTGTGACGACGATGATAGTATTATTTATTGAATACTCTCAACAAAGCTATTTCAGATGCATCAGAAAATCTTAACCACAAAATTTTAAAGTCATATAAGCAATCAGTCATATGGTCTTCTAATCAAGCAGTTAAGCAATGAAGTACCATCAGCAAAATGAACTACCAGATTCACTCAAGGATCACCTGAAGATAAAATGGCTTACATACGAAATGGATAGTAGAAATGAATACGTTTAACCATTTATATCATTTAGACAGTTAATCTAAAATGTTTCCCATCTCTTCTGAGAAAATTTATGATTATTATAATTTTCATTGTTGAAAAAAAAAAGAAGCAAATGATAGTGATTATCATTAATACTTGTTAAATTTATTATTATTAGTCTACTACTGTTACTATTTTTATTTCTACTATTTTCAATTTGCATTAAAAAAAAAATATCAAAAAGTTAATAGTAAATAGCATTAACAAAATTTTATTGCAGTAAATATTGCTTTTTTTTTAAAAGTAGAAGATGATATAATATTTATAAATACAATTTGCCTTTTAAAAGATACCCTTTTAAATAATTAATAAAGTTATTAATGTTAAAATATGGAAATAGAGAGGATTAGAAAGTGCAGGAAAAAAAAAGGTTACTTGTATCTCATACATTATCAACAGAACTAATTATTTAAATCTAATATTCCAATCTTTTCTTTTTTAAAAAAGTATTATCATAATAAAAAAAAAAAAAGTAAATAAACAATGCCTCAATTAAAGTAATATTCTGAGAAGTTATCCGAACTCACTTGTAAATATTTTATCAAATATCCTTAATTAATAAATTATATATACTTAGGTTCATAAAAAATGTATGTATTAATTTTAGATTGCCTTTTGCTATTATTAACTGATAACTGAAAGCCCCCTCCTCCACTACCAAAAATATTCATCAAATACTGAATCATTGAATACTAAGTGGTCAAAATGTACATTATTAAAAAGTTTAACTATGATAGCAGCACATTAAAACAGAAACATATTTATGCAAGACTGCCACCTGTGGGTATGCAGGTTGTGCAAGGCAAGAGCAATACTTTTTTATTTAGACTTGTAACAAAAACTTGAGCCTTGAAACATACTTCATATATACTCTATTTTTGCACAAAACTGAACAGATCGATTTGCACAAAACTGAACGTATATGTAAATGAAAATGTTGAGATTTCCCAAACACTAATTTATATAAAAAATAATACATTACTATTAATAATTTATTTAAAAATAAAATTTATTTTAAAAATGTCTCATTATTACAATAATTTTGCATGTGAGGAAATTAAGTTTATCAATGATACTTTTTGCAGAACTTGTATGTATCAGGTAGTTTTACCTAGTGGTAGAGTATCTCTCTCACAAATGTTGATGTCTTTGGATCGATTCCGCTGAGTCGCTTGTGGAAAGTTTTTAATAACAATATATATTTTTTATTTTTTATTATATATACTGTATTATCTTTTTTACACATTTTACTAACAGCTTTTTTTTTTTGTACGCCAAAATGTTTAATTCTTAACAAATTTCACGATAACATTATTATTTAATGAAATTCTCTTATAATAAAACCCCTACATGATTGTATTATGGACATAGTCTAAAAAATATATCTAGTGGAACAAAGCAAGAGTGATTTTTTAAAAAATAGTTATTCAAGATAACCTATGAATAAACAAAATAAAATATAAGACATTTTAATGACTTCTAAAAATGTATTGAATAAATAATCTAAGTAAGAAAATATAAAAAAATTTCCTGGCTAAATCCCTAATTGTCAAACTAAATAATAAAGTGTAATATATATATAAAATGATTTAGTTATTAATAAGTGTTAAAAAATAAAATAATATAGGAGATAAATATTTTTGATACTTGCGGATTAGCGGATTCCAAAGTTGATTACAGATAAATTGGGACAATAAAATTTATTATATATATATTATAACCGTACGTGCTGGGGTTTAACTTCCTCTGGTGTTTGATTTGATTCCTGATGAGCATATTGCAAGAAGGAAAGAATGATTGGCATTACCCAATGCTGATGTCATTCTCTACAACAATATTTCCTGCTCATCAGGGGATGTAGCATTAAAGGGACTGACAACTGCTAGAAATTTGTCTGTTTGGTTTCCCAAACGGCGCTACTAGAATTCCAGCTCACTACAAGCTTACCCAGATCAGGTTATGCCGGACACAGCTCAGGAAACACGAAAATTCTGTGAACAAGTACACTGAAAAAATGGATGACGTGAAATGAAACTGGCAAGATATAATAACTTTATATAACAATAATTTATTTAAATAACAATATTTTGAATAATAACTCCTTCTATCAATTCACCAACAGTTCATCTTTCATGGATCAATTACTTCTCTGATGCTTGGTTCCATCATTCATGCTCATACAGCGTCCGTCATTGATATAATAGGTGTATACATATGCCTGTACATCTTCATAGTAAGATTAAGTTTATATTTCTTGCAGCACTCGATCACTGACACTATTCAGCCAGAATTCATACAGCGGGAACATACATATCCATGTGTACACCGATATCTTTCTTGTCAGTCCACAAGTTTAAATTCTCATTCTGTAAGTTTACATTCTCCTTATATATATATATATATATATGTGTGTGTGTGTGTGTGTGTTAGTTAATTTCTTACTGCAGTACACTTCTAAGCTAGCTTGACTTATATTTGAATTAATTTTTTCCGTTCAATCATTTAGCAGTCCATAATCATATTTGAATACATTCACCTATTCGACTCATGTATATAGATGTACATCCTTTTAATAAGCGAACTCATATACATAAAATATTAATCCTTTCTAATCAATCATTTAGTAGTCAATAATTATATTTGAATATATTATTCACATATTCGATTCATTTATACAGATGTACATCCCTTTTAGTAAACAAATTTACATATACAAAATATTACTCTTTCTTGGTTAAACTTTAAACATTTACAGTGTATACATATATCGGGGTATATCTATTTTAAATTAATTCTTACATTATAATTTCTATATTTTGTTTGGCAGGTTGTGATTTAATAATTTGACACATATTCTTTATTCTAGAGCCTAATTTCGAGTCAACATTAAGTTTTATCATTTTATTAAGTCAAAAGAAAGATCAGTGAATGGAAATATATTCATTACTACCTTCTTCATGCTAATAATAATAGTAGCAATTATATTATTTTATCAATAAGAAATTATTTCGATTCATAACTGTTTTCATATATCATTGGGTTTTACCATTACAACATTTGTTTCTCAATTTGATACAAATATTTTATCATTTTGTCCAATTAATTATTTTAAATAACTCTAAACTATGTTTCACTTTATCCTTTCCAAAACGCTTTTCTTAGCACATTTTCGTCAATACTTTTAAACATTTCAATTATCAAAACAACTATTTCGTATAATAACGGAAGTTCATAATTATCATTATTAAGTAAATGAATATAGGTAATATTCTTACATCATAGCCAATTACAAACAAAATTAAACATGTTTCAATAACTATCTAGAATATTCTTACCATTTCAAATCTCTAATGGTTCTTATGTTGATGTTTCACCACTAGTACAATCTTCACTTTAAAAAGGGGTTTGTCTTTAGGGCTGAATGGTTTACATATGATCACTTAGGCATATTTCTTCATCCTCATGACTTCCTTAATGATGTGGGAAGAAGAGCAAGCTATTCCTTATTAGCCAGATATTTTAGCATTTACTGCCTTAATAATTTGTTTCTTCATATATCAGTTTTATCGTAACTTCGGGTTTTTCTTACTAACTGTAGCACTTCTTTAATTAATGGCCATGGTGCCTCCAAACTTAGTTGGTTCAGTTATCTAAACTCTTCTTTGTAGAATGATGGAAGACAACTGCAATTTACTGCAAAGTAATTACCACCATCAAATCAACTAACTAACTTGAATTGTCTGATTCCTTTTTTTTATATTCTCCTATTTCGCACGATGTTTTTCAATATCCTCTTTGATCTCACCCATGCCAACCAACATGGTTACCAAAAACATGTTAATTTCTTTTGCCTAAGGCAAGAAAGCAATCCTATCATTTTTAATCATCTAATTACAACGTCTTTGTGCTTTAATTTGGTAAACATTCAGCTTCAACAAATAAATATAATATATTACTAACATTTTAATTGGAAACTACAAATTTTTAATGTTAAAGATTCATTAAATACATGTGTCATTTAAATTTTAACTGTAGATTTTAAATATTGATTTTTTTTTCTTGGATAATTTGAATTTACACATTTGGTTTTTATAACATGAATGGAAAACTGATTTTAGATCATTGTCAATTATTTATCTATTTTTCTAAATATCACTCACTAACTGCGTCAGCTTTTATTTTCACTTTTATACTTTTAAAATGGGGGAGGGATGACAATTTCAGAATATATATATATATGAAACAATGTATCTGTTTCATTCTCTTACAATAAAACCCCTACATGATTGTACTATGGACATAGTCTAAAAAATCTATCTAGTGGAACAAACTAAGCATGCTTTTTTTAAAATAGTTATTTAAGATAACCTATGAATAAACAAAGTAAAATGCAAGGCATTTTAATGGTTTCTAAAAATGTATTGAATAAATAATATGAGTAAGAAAATGTGAAAAATTTTCCTGGCTAAATCCTAATTGTCAAACTAAATAATAAAGTGTAATATATATATGATTTAGTTTGTAATAAGTGTTAAAAAATAAAATAATATAGGATGTAAATATTTTTGGTACTTGCAGATTAGCCCAGATACCAAGATTGATTACAGATAATTTGGGACAATAAAATTCATTATATATATATACACACATCATATTAATGCAACAATCATATATATATATATTAAAAATTGTACTTAATATCAGAGTTTTTAAAAATATATAATTCTGACACTTTGGTCTTTCAATTATTGATACCCCTCCCTTTTTTTATACATTAAAACTTTTTTTTATTAAAATAAATTAAAATTTATTAGATACAATAGAACATGTTTATCTATATATAGTTATATTCTTTTTACCAAAGCGTTCACTCTGTGGAACTTGCTGTGGTTCGAGACTGGGGGCCATTGCCCTCCTTCACTCCTCTGGGAGGGTGACCTTAGTCCAGGTTTCATGGAAAAGCCAATTCAGAACCAGCAATCTATCTCTGTTCCCGAGCCGCTTGAGTAATTTGATATAGATGTTGCAGACACCGCAATTAGCATTTTCAAATATACACTTGCATCTGGTTAGCCAGATTGCAAAGGTTAGAATAATGGCGATTCTGATTTGTGAGAATATGACACTCTTTATAGCCTTTTGAATGACTAAGACTTCTCTAATATCGAGTGACACGCTTTCGTTAATAAAGGATTTGATCGGCTTGAGAAAACGCAGAAATATAGGAGGTGATGAATTGTCTCATCTGCTGTAGCACATAGTTGGCATTGAGGGTTAATCTTGCTAAACCCTCTTTTCCACACCAGAAAATGATTTGTTGGCTGGGAGGAGAGGTTGATCTTTAGCAGAAAGTCAATGTATTTTGATTCTATTAAAACTTAACTGCCTTTTCCCACCTTTTCTCATTTTCCTATAAATTTTAATAAAAAGTTGTAAAGAAAAAAAAATCTTTTTTAAATTTATAAGAAAGTGAGAAAAGGTGGAGGGAGGGGGTAATATTTAACAAAAAGGGATTTCATTTTCCTAACAGTAATTGAAAGACAAAGTGTCATAAACAATTAAATGCCAATATATATTTTTTATTAATAGATTAATTCTTAAACAGGATTATACATTTAAAAAAAATTTGATAGTAAGTGTAACTTTTTTTAAAAATTATATAATTATTGCATTAATCATCAGCCATGGTTTTCAGGCTAATCTGTAAGTACTATATTTTTTATTTAATGAAAATAAGTGAAATTATTTTTGTTATTATAAAATGTAAACAAGTTTTGTGTGAATTAAAAATAACAAAGGCATTTTTAAAACAAAGAATTTTTAACAAGAAGGTGTGAACGGGATGTAAGTCATGTTATTTAAAATTGATATACTTTCATGATCCTAATAAAATATTAAAGTTATGCAATCAGTAAACAATGTAAGTATGAAAATTTAAAATATTAGATTATATATATAATAAATTATATTTATTAATAATGGAAAACACCACTTTAAAAAAGTTAAATAGTAGTGTAAACATTTTATTATTGAATGAAAACAAGTGAAACTACTTTTGTTAATACAAAATATAAATAAGTTTTTTGTGAATTAAAAATAATGAATGGTTTTTAAATAAAGCATTTTAACAAGAAGGTGCCAATGAGATGTAAGCAGTGATGATATCCCAAATTTCCAAGAACCGGTTCTCTAAGGGTAGGTTGTATTTAAGAACCTATTCTGTTTATTTTTCTTCTTTCTAAGCATGGAAGCAATCACTTCTTGGTTTCATACCTAAACATTTTTGGCGACTTCTCAGATATTTTGGATGACTCCCCCCCCCATACACAAAAAGGTGCAACAGTGCACATGCACACTATGATGTACTTTGCAATCTCACTCATGGGATCAAAAAGAATCAAACCATTTTTATAATTAAAAAAAAAATTATTTATTTGACAAGATATTTTCATATTGACATTCTATTTGCATCATATGTCTTTTCAAGGTGATGATGCTTTTTGATTATAGCATCATCAACTGTATTGTGATTTCTTAGCTATATTTGAACTGAGTCACTGCAATCCCAATTATCTAATGGAAGATCTATCCAATTTATTGCTAGAAGATTTGCCACATTTTTCACTTCAAGGTGATTTCTTTTATCTGAATAAATTGCCTTTATCACAGAAAACCGTCATTCAGCCTCTGCGGAACTCACAACAATGGTTTTAATTATATTTTTAGCTCTTTGAATAGTTTCAGGTACAACATGTTTCTGGTGATTTTTCATAACATTTTCAACATAATCATAGAAATCATTAACTGAGATCTCATAATTTCTCTTCAAATTCTTTCCAGGGAACTACAGCTTCTTCCAAATTCAAAGCATCTGGATTGACAATTTTAACTAATTGATAGATTTTATGATTTCTATCTTGAATATTATTACTTATGGTATTACAATCCATTAATCTTAATGTCATATTTGTTGTCACTACATTCAGTACTTTTTGATGGGGAAGACTTACACATTTGTTGTCTTCAACAAAATTAAAATGCAGGAATTCCTTAGAAGAGATAGTTTCATTTATTTATTTTTTTAAGTACCACTCTTCTTTCTGATATTCAAATGCTTTAATTGTTCTCTTAATCGATTTTTCAGTATGCAATATATTTACACTTCTTCCTTGAAGAGCATCAGCCAGGTCTCTCATAAAATATTTGTTGGTGAGATGTTTAGCCATTCCAGAAAATTTCTTATTTGTAGAAAAAAAACCATACAGTGCTGAATAGGCTCACCATGTTGCAACTGCTGTTCTATGACTGCATGCTGCCCACCTTGGGTCAAAAACTCTACCAATTTTTAAAATTTCAATTCCCAAATTGGTTGAAATTTTATTCTGTGCCATTTGGTTTTTATTAGACTGATGGAAGATTTTGTATATTTCATCAATAAATGCTATAAAATGATTCATTTGCTTTATGTTTTTGATAGAACTCTCCAGCACAAGATGAAGGTGATGACTCAAACAATGCCAAATAATAAACTCGGGATAGTGGTTTTTTATTTTAACATTCACTCCTGATTACCTTCCCAGGATCATATTTGCTCCCTCTGAACAAAATCCAATCAAATTATTCTTCAAATATGGATTATCGAATCCTACTGAATGCAGACTTTGTAGTAGAGCAGTGTAAATGGTTTCAGCATCTTTGTTTTGTAATTCCACAAAATCTACAAAAATTGTTGGTGCAAAATCTATATCTTCAACCTTAATAAAAATGATAAGGACTGGTTTACATGATATTGTTGATGTCTCATTAATTATAACACATCTTTAAATTCTGATTTATTATTTTTCTAAACACTTCCTTTTTAATGTATTTCACAATGTGCTCAACAATTTTGACAGTCATGACTCGAGAATGGAGTCCCACACCCATATCTAACCCATTCTTTTGTTGTAATTCTATCAAATGTTCAATATCAGAAAACCATCAGTTTAGTTTTGCTAAAGTGCAAACCGTATTGAAAATTTTACGAGTGGAGCTCATAAACTTTTCATGACCTTTGTCTGTGGATTTGGAAATTGCATATTTTGCACTTTCTTTCAATTGCATCATACATATCTGGTGTGGTTTTGATGAAAAGTGTTTCTTTATTTTTTTTTAAGAGAGGCTTGTTGAACCATTTTATTTTTTCCACTTGAAACAATATTACATCTTCTCCATTCTTTTGATACATGAGCTTCCTTCACTTTTATTGACTCGATTTTGATATAGATATCACACCCAAGCTTTTTTCCAATAATAAGTAAACCACAATATTTTTTGAATTCATTGGCTTATTTCATATTCCAGCAGTCAGGAAGGTGACTATCTACATTTATTTTATATGCATCTTTTGTACTTTTGGAACTGGACAGTTTATTTGTGCTGTCAACATTATTTTCGGTTATATCAGAAAAAAACAGAAAACAAAACTTGATTCAAAATATCAACTTTTACTACCGTTTTCGATTCTGTATCAGTTTTTGGATCTTTTATAAAGAAATCCAATATTGTTTGGCATTTTTGTTTTATTTCTTGTGAAGGGTTTATTTTTATTATATTCTCGTGTTACATTGGCCTTAGGAAAAAAAAAAACATTTAATTAATTGATTTTTAATACAAATGAGTGGTAACAAATCATAAAACTTAAATAAAATAGTAAAATTAAAAAAAGAAAAAGGAAAAAAATATTTGAAAACAAGTCATGCCATTATGAGCCATCTTCTTGCCAAGTTATTCTAGAAAAAATATGTTGAACTCATTGTTAAAAAAGACACACTTTTATACCAGATATAGCAAATTACATGAAAATAATGCACTATAAACTTACTACAGCTGGCCATCCATTAAATTTACTAATCAAATAAAAACAAATCCTGCATGATAAATATATAAGTGAAGAAATAAAATATTTAAATAAAAAATAAAGGTTAAATAAATGTTTAATACAATGTCGGCATAACAAAATCATTGGAACAATGGTTTTATGTTACTGTTTATTTTTGCAATGATATGTCCTTTTGAATGAAGTTATTTTATCTTTAAAGTAAAATAATTTCAGCAAGAGTAAATTTCATTAAATACATAAATACATTTGTGCTGAATTTATTTCTAATTTTTAATTTTAATAATGCCTCTGTTAAATGTAAGTAAACTAATAGTTAATTAATTTCTTACTTACCTTGTGTAAAAATTAAATATGGATTCATTTATCACTAATAAAATAACACTTTTTATTTGTATACTTTTAAAAAAACTAATTTGAATGCTATAAATAATGGATTTAATTACTTAAACAAAACTGTTGTGAATTATTTCTTGCAGAATAATTCTTAATCTCTCAAATTTCATCGCGCATATCACACTTATTCTGGGGAAATCATTTTGAACCCAATCTGTTCAAAAAGAATCATTGTTACATTAGATATAAGAAAAAATAATACAAATAATTTTTCTAGATTATTGTTGGAAACAATTAAGTAATTTGTTAATTCAATTGTTTTTAAGGATAATAATAATAAAATTTATTTTCGGATAATTTAGCTACCGGTTCGCTAATTTTTTTTAATTTTAAGAACCGGTTCGCGCGAACCGGAGCAAACCAGTTGGATATCATCACTGCATGTAAGTGTTTTTATCAATCATATTATTTAAAATTGAATTAGTTTGGTAGTCCTAATAAATGATAAAAGTTATATGATTATAAACAATGTAAGTATGAAAATTTAAAATATCAGATTTATAATAATAAATTATAGTTTTTGCAAGTACTGAAAATATATTTGCAAAGTTAGAATAATTATGTCCAGATGATCATGTCACAGCAGTGCTAATCCCAAAGGACAAATAGTGGAATACACCACATAAAAATAAAATAATAGTGTAAATATTTTATCATTGAAGGAATTTTGATAATGGAAAACATAAATAAGTTAATGCATGAGAGATTTTTAATAGGTTTTCAAACAAACAAGGATTGTTTTAATGAATTACTGCCAGAAAAATGGGGGTTCTCTTTGCGTCTTGCTATGCAAGATGGAGCTTAGAAGTGAAGCATTCCAAAGAATCATATTATGGATGTATACAACACTTGGTAATCAACTTATATATTATTTAATTATTTATATAATATCAGAGGTGGCTTGAAAAGGGGAGGGGAGCAGTGCAATGGTTTGTGAGTATGTGTAGTGTTAGTCGTTCTTTTAAAAATAATAAAAACATTTAGATAATAAAAAAAAAATGTTTTATTTGCAGATATTTCCTATCTGTACTAGCATTTTCTCAGGATTTTTTTTTTTAAAAAAGTGAAAACTTGAAAAAAAAAAAATTAAAAATTTCAAATTTACTAAATTAAGTAAGTATAAGGATTTGAACTTTTTCAATTTATATTTGTCTTTTACTCCATCTCAAACAACTGACACACATGACCACATAGATCTATCTTTTTCACATGTATGTGGTCATATGTATTGGTTGTTTGAAATGGAGTAGTGAACAAATATAGATTGAAAAATCCTAAGTTCAATTTCCTCTAGTTATTTATATACAAAACATTCAGTACACTGAATGAATAGATTAATTAAATAAATATTTTTGGTTTAAGATATTATTTAATTCATGTTTTAAAAACTATTTTTTTAACCTTTATTATGTTTTATTTTAGCATGTGTTTTATTCTCCTTGTTTATTTTACAGAAATAAATAAATAAAACATGTAAGGTATTTACCTAACATGTTAAATGACTAAAACTATATTTTCAATTGTTTCTTTTTTGCTAAAGCGCTGGAAAAAAAAGTCTTTTAATTTAGAAATTTTATTTTAAAGGGTGCTGAAATTTAGCTACATTGCTGACCTATACTTGTGATATACAATAATATTTTTTTCTTATATTTTCATTTACGATTGAATATTTTTGTTTAAAAACAAAAACGTGTTCTATATATTTTATTCTTTAGTCACAACAAATATACAATTTTAATTGACAAATTTTTTAATAACAAAAACAATTCAGCTTAAATATTTTTTGAATAATTTTTTATTTTTATATGATCTATCAATGTATCTAGCCAAAGAGACACAAAATTATCTTTTTTTACTAATTGTTCTTTATACACATTAACTTTTATGATTTATTCAAGAATAATTTTTGATATTGAGATAATTTTTTTTTTTAAATCTGTCAAACAAAAAATATATATTTAAATTGTTCTAAACATTACACCCCTCCTCATTCTCATCTCCATTTTGTGATGAATGATCAAAGACTTCGTGTAATGCATATTAAAGATTTATTATTTACTTTTGCCAAATGAAAATATTAATATATTTCATATTTGTTTAAAATCGCTATGAATAAATTCAAATAATGCATTGATATAAATAATAATTATAATCTAATAAAGTAAAATTTTGATTAATAATATATATGTATAACCTTTTATATTATTTATATCTTACTTGGAATATTTATTTATTAGCATAACATATTGTAATAGAAATTTGAACTTTCTATATGATGCATACCTTTTGTCAATATTTCTTATCACATGATATATGAAGAGGAATAATATACAAATAACTCACCTGAGTTATTTATGCTTACAGTTATGTATAATTTATGATATGAGATACTTCAAATTAATTGAGTACTACAGTATGAATACTATTATTGAAGTTATAAAAATATATTCAGTTCCATTTACTCTCTCTGTTAATATTATTATGAGTTGCATTAACTAACCACTTGCCATTTATTTCGACAGAAACAAAATGAAAAGTGATATTGTTTAAACATTTACATCTAGATAGCTACTATTAGATAAGTCATATAGTTTGTCAGAAAATTTGTGATGATAGTATTCTACTTGAAATTATATGTTGGATTTATTCATTTGGTATAAAGAAACTATTAGTAAGATATTATAAAAAAAAACCTGTAGATATTCCAACCACAAAATAGATTTACTAGTGTTTTTTTTTAAAGTACTTCAATTCTGCTACTATAATCATAAACCCAATAATCATTAACAGTGTAATTTATAGTTTGTGTTTGCCCATATTTACAAAGATCACTGGCTGATAAATTCCATTTTTGGATTTAGAAAAAAAATTTTGATTGTAGATTCTTGATTGAATATTCAAAATGGAAATTTTAATTTGAGTCAAAGTTTAGATGGTGAAACTATGCCTTACATTATTAGCAAATCTAATTGCTTAACAGTTTTTATACAATTTCTGAGCAATTTTTTTTTATAATATCTGGCAGAGGTATATGTCAAAGAACAAGAAGCCACATAAGTGTATCAGTAGTATTTCTCATGGTAATATTTAATTGAATATCCCAAAGTTTAGTGTGTTTTTTTCTTCAAATAGAGCAGAATATTAACCAGTGGAAAATAGTAATACTAATGAAACTATATGTAAAGCATTTGCATCACAATTCTAAGTAGTTCCAGCCAGTTTTTCAAGGAAGTTATTCCTAAAATTAATTTTGATATCAACAATTTCAACCACTATTGAGCCATTGAAGGATGAAGACCTCTTCAAATTTAATCCAGTTTTTTAATCTCTAGTCCCTTTTCCCCATATCACACCATAAACTTTTATTTTATTCATCCATCTCATTTGTGGTTTCTTTCTATATCTTTTACTCTCTTGGATCTTATTTCATTCATCCATCTCACATTGAAGTTTTTTTTCTGCCTTTTTTACAATCTTTTAGGATCCAGTTTAAGATTTTCACTCTTCATCCATTATCATCTAGCTTTATTCTTTTTATGATATCAACAATACCTGTTAATTTTGTCATTTTTGTATTTACTCGTAATTCCTATCATAAACATCTTCAGGATGAAGAGCTCTTCAAATTTAATCCAGTTTTTTAATCTCTAGTCCCTTTTCTCCATATCAGACCATAAGCTTTTATTTTATTCATCCATCTCATTTGTGGTTTCTTTCTATATCTTTTACTCTCTTGGATCTTATTTCATTCATCCATCTCACATGAAGTTTTTTTTCTGCCTTTTTTATAATCTTTTAGGATCCAGTTTAAGATTTTCACTCTTCATCCATTATTATCTAGCTTTATTTTAATCCCTTAATTCTTTTTATGATATCAACAATACCTGTTAATTTTGTCATTTTTGTATTTACTCGTAATTCCTATCATAAACATCTTCATATTTTATTGAGTGGTCTGAAGTCTCTGTATTGTTTTTCTGTTAAGTGTCAAACTTCTGGTCCATAAATAAGAATTGCTATAACATATAACATTCCTTTTTAAATACATAAGTATATTTTGTTTTTACTATTGCATTATTTTTACCAAAGGCAGTCAATCAAAATTTAATTCTATGATTAATTTTATCTATTATGTTTTTTTTCTATATTAATAATCTCATTTAAATATTTGTAGTTGTTAAATTCTTCTAATTTCTCATTATGAATCTCAATTTTCTTCTTTTCAGAAAATCCATCAAACATTACTTTAGTTTTTTAGCATTTATCTTTAGTTCTACTTTCTTACTTTCATCTGTAATTATTTAGTAACTGTTGAAATATTTAATAGCAGATCAGATTTGTTTTATAATAAAGAAATTTATTTTAAAGCTAAGCACTTTCAAATACTGAAAAGTTTTGTAATCATAGCATTATGCAATTAACTGGTTTTAATGTTATTTTGTATAATTATAGAATAAAATAGAATATAGTAAATTTACATTCTAATGACAGAAATGGTAGCTACAAATGCCATTTTTTAAAAAAAGAAATGCTAATGTCCTTTTTATTTATGGTGTGCATATTTTTAGGTAGTGACATCTTTTCTATCTCTCTTAGAGCAAGCAATGTCAATCCTAGAGAGATTAAAACTGTTGCTTTATTTCAACTTGCCCAAGAAAACAGAAGAGTTTTCACTGCTTTTCTTAGCACAGTTGTATAGATAATTATGTTGGGCAAATCTTGTGGATAAATTAGCTCTAGTTTCTCCATAGTAAGATTTTAAGCAATTCAATCCTTGGTAATTAATTTTGTATACAACTTGGGTGAAGCCTCTTCAATTATTTTACCTTTCAAATTATTTAATAATTTATTTAAAAATGAAGGCAAACGAAAACTGATAATATATTTATTGGTACAAATATTTTTTAATGTTTGTGCAACTTTGGAAATATAAAGGAGACTAGAAATATTTTTTATCTTCAGAATGGTTGTTTGCAAAATTAATTGCCAAGAATCAAATTGCTTAAAGGCTTTTTATGGAGAAATGAGAGCTAACTCAATCCACAAGACTTGCCCAGTATAATTATCTATACAACTGGGCTAAGAAAAGCAGCAGTTACCTTTCTGTTTTTTTGGACCATAAGCTGTAATCAAGCCACAATTTTGATTTCTCTAGGACTGACATTATTTGCTCTGAGAGAGATGACAGAAAGAGAAAGATGGAGGCTTGGTCAGTAGCCAGAGATATGCACACCATAAATAAAAGGGATCTTAGCATCCCTTTTTTTTAAAAAAATGGCATTTGTAGCTACCATTTCCATCATTAGAATGTAAATTTACTCGCAAATATTCAATTTTATGCTAATTTATTCTATAATATACAAAATAACTTTAAACCCAGACCCCAACTGTCATTAATTATATAATGCTATGATTATGATACTTTTCAGTATTTGAAAGTGCTTAGACTTAAAATAAATTTCTTTATTATAAAACAAACTTGATCTACTGTTAAATGTTTCAATATTTATTAAATAATTCCAGTTAGTGCAGAAAAGCAGATTATAAATTTTTCTAGAATTACTTTGATCTGATAACTCTTGCTCCATTTTCTGAAGCTCTGAAGCATTATTTGCAAAAAACATTCATTTGCAAAATCTAGATGACTTAAATAATCTGCATGTCCTTTTAGTCCCTTAGATTTTTTTATATTAATCCATTAAATACTTCTTGTAAAATTGTTGTAAAAAGCTTTGGAAATATAGAATCACTCTGTCATACACTCTTCTCAATGTTGTTCCAATTTATAAATATTCTCCAGAATGTGGTAATATCCTGGATCTACATCTTGATATTCAAATGCTTTAATCATTGTAGAAATATAAAATAGTCGATCTTGTGTCATAGAAATACTTATAAAGTCAAATCATCTGTTTTTTCATATTTTACACATCCAAGCATAATAATTTATATTCATTGATTATTCCTACAAATGTCTCTCAACATCTGGGAGTAATGCTCTGTGCTAAAATCACTTAAATTTAGCTTTTTCTTTTGATGCATGAAAATCCAACATTAATGCTAGATGAGTTGTAATTATCTTAGTAAAGATTTTTATAAAATCGATAAAAGACTGATATATCTGTAATTTCCAATATCTTTTTATCATCTCTTTTAATATTAATATTACTAATGCATTTTTCCAATTATCTGATATATTTTTATTATTCAGACATTTGAGCATTGATTTATCACAATTTTTTTTTTATTTTTTCACCTGCTTTTAAGAAGTTGATTATAATTCCATATTTAAGTAAATAATTTCCCCCTTTTTTTTTTATAAATTAAATTGCATTCTTACTTCATTTAAAATGCTGGATAATTCTCTTCTACAACTTTCCTTGCTAATTCACAATTATATTTTCTTATTTCATAATTTATTCTATTTTGTATGATTTTATAAAAATATAGATATTCAATTTTTTTTAATAATTCATTTTTATATATATATCATAATCTTCCTTTTTTATATGCTGTACCGCTAGCAAACAATGTTACATGTTCATATTTTTTTAAAAAAAAAATTATTATTAAAATAAAAAGAATTGATAAGTAGCACAAAGTGTTGTAAAATAAAAAATTAAAGAAATAAAAACCTGGCAGAATTATTTATTGAAAATGATTGATGCAAATTTTGTTAAAAGAATTATTAAAAGCAGTAAATAGCAATATAATTTAAAAGAATGTAAGAAACAGAAGTTTATTTAGAAAGTTTAAAGAGTTTTTTATTAGGGCAAATCGCCAAAGGGTAAAACACTATGTCACTTATTA
Source organism: Epiperipatus broadwayi (assembly GCA_028023455.1). Taxonomy (NCBI): domain Eukaryota; kingdom Metazoa; phylum Onychophora; class Udeonychophora; order Euonychophora; family Peripatidae; genus Epiperipatus; species Epiperipatus broadwayi. Next base: position 5,001,332 of record JAQFVV010006283.1, read on the forward strand.
GTATAAGTTTTACTAGTGTAAAAAAAAAAAAAAGGCAATTAGAGGGGGGGGGGAATCTAACTAAATAAAAGGTTAAAATTAAAGTGCTTTCTTGTCATGAATTTTAAAAGAAAATAAAAAAAGAGATGTGTGTGTATAAAAGTGAAATTCAGTAGAAATGTAAAAGGAGAGCATATAAATTTAAATTCACTCAGAGATTTCTCGGCTGATAAACAAAAGGAGGAAATAATAATTGTAATTTGCAATAAATGAAAACAATGGGAAGTAATACAGAACAATATCTTATCCAAAAGCTAGATTAATCTAAGCAGGTATGCAGATTAAAAAACAATGGAAATATAATTAATAAAATTTACAAATTAATTAGAATTGATAAAAGAGGCAATGATATAAAAGGACTAAATATTTAATCATCATTCGGATTCTGATTTCTGATTTTGTTTCACATATTTGATTCATGAGTTAATTAATATCATAAAATGCTAAGCAACCAACGGAGTATGAGGCCAGTCTCCAATCCCAGTCCTTCAGAATATCAGAAGTCCTCCATTTAGAAGTCATGCCCATGTAATAATCTGAGCCGCTAAGGATGTCTCAATAAATGAAGGAAGTTAGCTAAGAGCAAAAGCCATTAGGAAGTTTAAAATCCAAACAGTTGGTAACCAATTTAACAGAGATGAAACGAGCAGCCATATTCCTGAAGTATAAGCGCAAAAATCCTAGGTAAATATGAACTTGCTTATTCTTACTGATAAACTGATATTGACTTTGTTGAACATTAATAGCCACAGCAATTTTGAGTGCCTTCTGTAATTATCATATAAAGTGAACTTTAGTATGTGCATGTACATTTAATCTCTCACAATATATTTAGTTAAATACATTAAGCATCACATGATCACCATCTCTTATACTAGCACATAATTGTTATTAAACAAGGAAAAACTCTCCATACAGTAGTGCCACCCTGTGCCAACCAGAGTAATCAATGGATGCCAGAAGGCTTGTGCACAAAATCCCTAAGATCCTAAGATCTAGGTGCAGTGCTCTCAGATCCAAGGCTCCTCACTGACGAAGGCCACAAGCCAGAAACTAGTCTGGGGATATTGGATGAGTAGGCACTAAATAGGAATTTTATGCCCAAGCCTTCTGGCATCCATTGATTACTCTGGTTGGCACAGGTTGGCACTACTGTATGGAGAGAGTTTTGCCTTAGTTAAATACATATAAAGCTTTCCTTGAATAATCAGTATGTAGTTTCTAGTATGTGTTTGTAAGTAAATGTATAAATAATTATATTACTTTTATTATCATGTATTTATAAAAGTTATGCTAACAGTTTTACAATATTCCTTCTCTTAAATATTTTACATGATTTTCTTTTATTACTAATTAAAAGTATTTTAAAATAAAGTGTTTGTTTGCTAATTATATTTTGATTGCTTCTTTTACTGGGTATACCACCATTAGTTGATCTGTAATTAACAGCAGGCTTTAAGTGGCTTATTATAATTTACCTTCTTATAAATAAACAAGAGAGCTAGCAAAGGGTTAAAATGAGTGCTAAATGTGTTTACCTATCATCCGGACATGCTAATTATAGATTATAATTGGCTGGCAGGAAAGTTGAAATTTAGCAGCCAAGAAATTTTATAGCCTGGAAATGTGGCCACATGTTATATTTCTAATAGCTGTGGTTTGGTTATAGGTGTCGTTGGTGATCTTTGCTTTCTGTATTTGACTTCTCCGCCTGGAGGGCCAGTGTGCTGCAGTAATAACAGTGCAGCAGGAGTTGATTGAGATTTATATAATCAGAGCAATCTTTCCCACCTGGTTCAATATATTCTCATGTCACTTTAGAAAATTTGTTTTTTGATATCACCTATTTTTGGTGCAGTTTTTAATTGTGTATCATTTATCTTTCTATTAATTTCACTCAAATCTGGACTATCTTCCAATTCTGTTAATATTTTACAATGTTGTGAAATTTCTATTTTAAGTTCATTGGAGTGTTTCTGAGGGTTAGAAATATCATTTGTTAATTTTTATCTCTCTAGTTTCACATTAACACATAATTATTATCATTTCCTGTATTAAGTTTATTAAGAGCATTACAATCTTGATTTACATCATTCTCTTAGTTAAAATATAATCTGATTTTGTTGTACCTTCATATGGATGTTTCCCTGTCCATTTCCATTTAGCATTTTTCTTAAAGAATTAATGTTTTTATTTTTCAGTGAACTTCATAAGTCTGACTCATCTCTTATTTTTATCACTATTTTATCACTATTTATATATAATATTTACACTTTTAATTGTTTACCAATTCTAATATTAAAGTTTCCCATCACAATTTTTAAAATGTCATATATATATATTATAACGGTGCGGGACCTATCAGGGAATCTTACCGTATCTGCTGTACAGGGCGCCATCTAGGCATTTGAACCTAGAAAATTTATAAAGTAGGCAGATACGTGATGTTAAGATCCCACTTTATTTTATATTTAGACCGTTAGCCCAAGTCACTAGCTCAGTGAGACGCAGAGATAATAATATATAACTTGTTTATATATTAAGTATAAAAAAATAAAAGTCACTGCAGTAATTAACACATAAACAATATTTATTAATGCACATATATAATCATTTTAAATTTGAGGAATAACATTTATTATTGTTTTAATATTAACTTTTAATTTAAATTATTATTTTAAAATTTTAAATCATCCTCACAGATGAATTTTATATTTATTTTAAGATTGTTGAGTATGAATAAACTACATAGATTGTATTTGAAAAGAAAATATTCTATTCCTTATTTAACCTTAGGCCAAAAGTTCGCAGTCAAACCGGCGTCAATCCATCTGATACATCGATGTATTCAATGTAGCATGAAAATTTGACAGCACTAAATACTATACTGTCAGGAATGTACATCTGAACAGTATTGTTAGAGAAGATATTGACTCTCAACCAAACAGGAATGCTACATTTGTTGGCAAGAAGAACAATAAAAATAAAAACTCCATAGGAAGGGACTGCATTTCGTCTTACTATTCCCTTCCATAGGCAAAAAGAGGTGTGTGGTGTATAATGGCGATTCTGCACATAGCGAACCTCATACTACATCTACTAATTACACCAATATATCCAATCCATTAACCCAATTTAACTATGAAACAAATAACCTAAGATTACCCTCCCCTAATTAATTAATATAACTTTACAAATCTATATAGCCATTCATGCCTGACTTAAATTTAACATTTATATAAATTCGCACAGATGGATTTTATAAAAGTTTGTTGTTTAATGTTGAGTATAGATCGACTACATAGATTACCCGCTCAAAAACATCTCAACATAAACATAAATGATCAAAATATAAAGTCATTGATGTAATTGCAGGGGAGAATTCACTAGAAACCCAATGGCATTCATTCATCATAAGATGCCACATTGACACCAATAACTAAAAAGACATCCGAATAAATACATTTTAGATATTCAACATAAGATATTATTTACCGAATGTCTATATATTTTAATTACATATGAAAACTTAAATGTAATGCATTTAAATTTTAAACAATAAATATTAATACAAATAAAAAGTAATGAAAAAAAAATGGAAATGATTTTTTTAGCAAACAAATATGTAAAAATTAAACATTTATAATTAATTTGAAACATAAGTCATATAAAAATTCCCTTTTAAAATTTAGATTAGTTGATCAAATCTTTAAAGTTCTTAATTACTTTTAGTAAAAAATTTTCCATTTATATCTTACAGTAGAAGAGTCCAGGTTCCTGGTGCCAATTCCCGCGACATCTCTATTTGAAGTTCAGTCTGTTGTTTTGGAGGATGTCTTAGCTGGTTCATTCCTGGTATTTCAGTCATTTCATTTTTAAATAAATGAGAGAGGGTGACAAGTGTGTCTTATCACACCTCTCACAAAATCAAGTTGGAACTGTCTGGCACTGTTCTTAATTTCAATATTTTTCCTTTTATAATCATCCTCTGGATTCAATGAACAAAACATCACTAATCCATCATTTTCATTAGGGTCCGAGCTGAGGCTTGGTGCTTCCATTGGTCAAGCTAATTCTTTTTATTCTCTTATCTATATCTTTCCTCTGACTTTTTAATTATATAAGAGCCCCAAGGGCTAGTTTACTTTTCAATTAATTTATAAAACAATCATTTCCATTTACAAAAATATTTTACCCTTTTCTTATACTTTTTTCTAAAAAAAGTACGTTCAAATACCTTTTTTTTTTAATTTAAAAAGAAATAATTTTTATTTGCATCTGTGCGAATATATATATATTGAACAACTCTTTAATTTTTTTAGCTTTTAGTTTTTAATAAATTTATTTTTATTTTGAACTTAAAGTTTTTATTTTAAATTAATGTAACGGCATATTTATATACCGTTACAATATATATATATATATATGGCTGCAGAAAGGAGTTTGCTATTAACTGAAAGGAGACCCTTTGATTCCTCTTGGAGGCCTTAAAGGAACCGAGCAGGGCAAATTCCTAATGTCCACTCCATACGTTCTTGTCGTTGCAGCTGTTATTACTATGTGATTATTCATATAGTATACGAACATGGATGGGCTGCTCACCAACACGCATTAGCCAGCGTGGTGAGTTTATTGGCTTTTTACCTCTGAGTTTAAGATCAAGAAACACCATGGTCTTTCTTCTCAGTGCCTGATAAGGCAGAATGAATGTTTGTGTAAATGATAAATATTTTTCCAATACATATATACAATTATGACAGACAAAAATAAAGCATGGCCCTTATTCCCAGGAGGCTGTAAAGTCACCAACCAAGGCAGCGGTTGGTGGCCAAAGGCGGAGGGTGCTAAGAATCCCCTGATTGCGGACCCAGGCTGCCATTTGATGACGACTTTTTATTTAGGTACTTACAACTGCAGATCACTTTCAAGTGAAGGAAGATTGCAAGAATTAGAAGAAGAACTGTCTTATATTAAATGGGACATTATTGGACTTTGTGAAGTTAGAAGAAAAGGAGAAGAAACAATTGATTTAAAAAGTGGACATATACTCTATTATAAAGGCACACATATTGGAAATACAAGTGGAGTAGGATTCATTATAAATAAAAAAGTGGAAGAACAATATTGTGGAGATTGATGGTGTATCGGACAGAGTGGCAAGATTAGTTATACAACTTAATAGCAGATACCAAATGCAGATAATTCAGGTTTATGCCCCAACAAGTTCTCATAGTGATGAAGTAGTAGAAGATTTTTATATGGATGTACAAAAGGGCTTTTGATCAGAGTAAACAACATTTTAAAATTGTTATGGGAGACTTTAATGCTAGAATTGATAGACAAATGAAAGATGAAATTGCTGTAGGTAATTTTGGTTATGGTAATAGAAATGAGAGAGGACATAGACTTGTAGAGTTTGCAGAAAAAGAAAAACTTTATATTATGAATTCATTTTTTGAGAAAAATGTTAAAAGGAAATGGACATGGAAGCATCCAAATGAAGGTACAGCAGAATTGGATTATATTTTGACTAACAGAAAATACATATTTCAAGATTGTAATGTTCTTAATAAATTTAACACAGGAAGTGATCATCGATTAGTAAGGTGTAAGTTACATGTTAATGTAAAACTAGAGAGACAAAAATTATTAAGAAAAACAATATTTACAGTTGATATTCCTAATCTTCAGAAACATTCTAATGAATTTAAATTAGAACTTACAAATAGGTTTCAAGTGTTAGGAGATTTTGAACATGATACAGATTTGAATGAAATTAATATGAAAATAACTGATACACTTTTAAAAACTGCAACAAACATAGCTGGTAGAAAAAAGCAGCAATTGACTAATAAGATTTCTACTGAGACTAGAGAATTTATGAAGAAAAGAAGGAATATGAAGATATACAAAAATGATGTATTAAAAAGAATTGAATATCTCGAATTTTGTAAAATGGTATGGAAAAGAGTTGAAAATGATATAAGAAAGTATAACTGTGAAATAGCAAGGAAAGCTGTAGAAGAAAATAAAGTCTCAAAAATGTTAAACAACATTTTGGTATTGGTAGGAAATTTATATCTGCAATAAGAAAAAAAGATGGAATTATTACTAAAAAGAGATGACATCATGAAATTGGTAGAAGATTTTTATCAAGAATTATATAGTAATAAAGAACAAGTACCTCCTATATCTATTACATCTTCCGAATTGCCCAGAATTTTAAATGAAGAAGTGAGACATGCAATTAAGTGTATGAAGAAAGGAAAGGCTCCAGGAAATGATGGAATTATAATTGATATATTAAAAGAAGCAGGTGAAGAAATAGAAACAATTTTAGCAAAGTTATATACCAAATGTCTAAATGATAAAGATGTACCGGAAGATTGGAAGAATGCAGTAATAATATTAATATTTAAAAAAGGTGATAAAGAAGATATTAGAAATTACAGACCTATCAGCCTTTTATCAGTTTTATATAAAATTTTTATCAAGATAATTACAACTCGTCTACAGAGAACTTTGGATTTCCACCAACCAAGAGAACAAGCTGGATTTAAAAGTGGTTTTAGTACAATAGATCATATCCAGGTATTGAGAGAAGTCATAGAAAGGACAAACGAATATGAGTTGTCATTATGTTTTGGATTTGTAGATTATGAAAAGGCATTCGATTCTATACACATTTCTTCAGTGATTAAAGCATTGGATCATCAAGGTATAGATCCAGGATATTGTCATATTTTAAAGAATATTTATAAAAATGCAACAGCAACAATTAGATTACATAATGATACTGGAAAAATCAACATTGAGAAAGGTGTAAGACAAGGTGACTCCATATCTCCAAAACTCTTTACAGCAGTGCTGCAAGAAGTATTTTGTGGATTAAAATGGGAAACTAAAGGAGTGAAAGTAAATGGAGAGTATTTAAGTCATTTAGATTTCGCAGATGATGTAGTTGTTTTTGCAAATAATGCTTCAGAGCTGCAGGAAATGTTGCAGGAGTTAGCAGATGAAAGTAGAAAAGTAGGACTAAAGATAAATGTTAAAAAGACTAAAGTAATGTTTAATCGATTTGCTCAAAATATGAAAATAAAGATTGATTATGAAGAATTAGAAGAAGTTAACAGTTACAAATACCTTGGTCAGATTATTAATACAGATGGAAACATAATGGAGGAAATTAATCATAGAATTAAACTTGGTTGGAGTGCTTTTGGTAGAAATAACTTGATACTAAAAGGAAATATGCCTATGTGTTTGAAAAGGATGGTTTTTAACAAATGTGTTTTACCAGTTCTTACTTATGGATCTGAGACTTGGACACTTAATAGAAGAGCAATACAGAGACTTCAGACCACTCAAAGGAGTATGGAGAGATGTATGTTGGGAGTAACAAGAAGAGATCGAAAACGCAATGTATGGGTAAGACAACAAACAGGTGTTACTGACCTTATTGAAAAAATTAAAAGATTGAAATGGAGTTGGGCTGGACATATTGCTAGAAGAGATGATAATAGATGGACAATTGAAATTTTAAACTGGATTCCAAGAGATTGTAAAAGACCCAGAAAGAGACCACATGTGAGATGGATGGATGAAATAAGAAAATGTGCAGGGGTGTTGTGGAGAAGAGAAGCTAAAGATCGGAGAAGATGGATTAAACTTGGAGAGACCTTCATCCTGCAGTGGATGATAATGATTGATATATATATATATGAAAAACAAAAAACACAAGTTAAAAACTTGCATACGCTTGTATTTATGACTATAGATGCCATTATACCAAAAACACCTTCAAGCGTCTGTTTACATAAACGTCAGAGCGAGTATTTCACTATCTCTAACTTAATTTCCACCTTCATATCATGATTTCAAGCTATTTACTGTCATCAGTGAAGGACAGGATTAAGAAACTAGATCTAAAACACAAACTCTGAGCGTTTAAGAAACAATTTCTATTCATCTTGCGAGCGTGAATCTTTTAGACACGTAATGTCTTCAAACTCAGCATCGCATGCCAGATAGCTACATGGGTCTGATATCAGTTCAGCATCACCACATAGTAGAAGTCTCTGCAATATATATCATTGCAAGAAAGACCTCAAAGGTACTTTTTTGAAAAACAAAAAACACAAGTTAAAAACTTGCATACGCTTGTATTTATGACTATAGATGGCGTTTTATTAAAAACACCTTCAAGCGTCTGTTTACATAAACGCCAGAGCGAGTATTTCACTATCTCTAACTTAATTTCCACCTTCATATCATGACTTCAAGCTGTTTGTAACCGTCAGTGAAAGACAGGATTAAGGAACTAGATCTAAAGCACAAACTCTGAGCGTTTAAGGAACAATTTCTATTCAGCTTGCGAGCGTGAATCTTTTAGACACGTAATGTCTTCAAACTCAGGATCGCATGCCAGATAGCTACATGGGTCTGATATCAGTTCAGCATCACCACATAGTAGAAGTCTCTGCAATATATATCATTGCAAGAAAGACCTCAAAGGTACATTTATGAAAAACAAAAAACACAAGTTAAAAACTTGCATACGCTTGTATTTATGACTATAGATGCTGAGTTTGAAGACATTATGTGTCTAAAAGATTCACGCTTGCAAGCTGAATAGAAATTGTTTCTTAAACACTCAGAGTTTGTGTTTTAGATCTAGTTTCTTAATCCTGTCCTTCACTGACGATAGCAAATAGCTTGAAATCATGATATGAAGGTGGAAATTAAGTTAGAGATAGTGAAATACTCGCTCTGACGTTTATGTAAACAGACACCTGAAGGTGTTTTTGGTATAACGCCATCTATAGTCATAAATACAAGCGTATGCAAGTTTTTAACTTGTGTTTTTTGTTTTTCATAAATATACCTTTGAGGTCTTTCTTGCAATCATATATATTGCAGAGACTTCTACTATGTGGTGCAGCTGAACTGATATCATACCCATGTAGCTATCTGGCATGCGATGCTGAGTTTGAAGACATTACGTGTCTAAAAGATTCACCCTCGCAAGCTGAATAGAACTTGTTTCTTAAACGCTCAGAGTTTGTGTTTTAGATCTAGTTTCTTAATCCTGTCCTTCACTGACGATAGCAAATAGCTTGAAATCATGATATGAAGGTGGAAATTAAGTTAGAGATAGTGAAATACTCGCTCTGACATTTATGTTAAACAGACGCTTGAAGGTGTTTTTGGTATAACGCCATCTATAGTCATAAATACAAGCGTATGCAAGTTTTTAACTTGTGTTTTTTGTTTTTCATAAATATACCTTTGAGGTCTTTTTTGCAATGATATATATTGCAGAGACTTCTACTATGTGGTGCAGCTGAACTGATATCATACCCATGTAGCTATCTGGCATGCGATGCTGAGTTTGAAGACATTACGTGTCTAAAAGATTCACCCTCGCAAGCTGAATAGAAATTGTTTCTTAAACGCTCAGAGTTTGTGTTTTAGATCTAGTTTCTTAATCCTGTCCTTCACTGATGATAGCAAATAGCTTGAAATCATGATATGAAGGTGGAAATTAAGTTAGAGATAGTGAAATACTCGCTCTGACGTTTATGTAAACAGACGCTTGAAGGTGTTTTTGGTATAACGCCATCTATAGTCATAAATACAAGCGTATGCAAGTTTTTATCTTGTGTTTTTTGTTTTTCATAAATGTACCTTTGAGGTCTTTCTTGCAATGATATATATTGCAGAGACTTTTACTATGTGGTGATGCTGAACTGATATCAGACCCATGTAGCTATCTGGCATGCGATGCTGAGTTTGAAGACATTACGTGTCTAAAAGATTCACGCTCGCAAACTGAATAGAAATTGTTTCTTAAATGCTCAGAGTTTGTGTTTTAGATCTAGTTTTTTAATCCTGTCCTTCACTGACGATAGCAAATAGCTTGAAATCATGATATGAAGGTGGAAATTAAGTTAGAGATAGTGAAATACTCGCTCTGACATTTATGTAAACAGACGCTTGAAGGTGTTTTTGGTATAACGCCATCTATAGTTACAAATACAAGCGTATGCAAGTTTTTAACTTGTGTTTTTTGTTTTTCATAAATGTACCTTTGAGGTCTTTCTTGCAATGGTATATATTGCAGAGACTTCTACTATGTGGTGATGCTGAACTGATATCAGACCCATGTAGCTATCTGGCATGCGATGCTGAGTTTGAAGACATTACATGTCTAAAAGATTCACGTTCGCAAGCTGAATAGAAATTGTTTCTTAAACGCTCAGAGTTTGTGTTTTAGATCTAGTTTCTTAATCCTGTCCTTCACTGACAATAGCAAATAGTTTGAAATCATGATATGAAGGTGGAAATTAAGTTAGAGATAGTGAAATACTCACTCTGACGTTTATGTAAACAGACGCTTAAAGGTGTTTTTGGTATAACGCTATCTATAGTCATATATCTATATATATATTAAAAATCCACTATTTTGCTGGGGCATAAACCTGAATTATCTGCTTTTAATACCAATTCTAGCATGAAAGTCTTTCATGACAATTTTAAAAATTCTATTGGGTCTGATTAAAGGCATTCTGTACATCCATATAAAAATGTTTACTTCTTTACCACTGTGAGAGCTTGTTGGGAAATAAATCTAAATTATTTTCATTTAATATCTTCCTTTATGTTGTATTAGTCTTGCTAATCTCCTTGATACCTCTTCAATCTAAAAATGTTGTTTTTCCACTTTTTTTTATTTATATAATGAATCTAATTCCACTTATGCTTCCAATTTTTGTCTCTGTATTAAAGTACATGTCCACTTTTTAAATCATTTTTTCACTTTTTCTTTTATCTTCCCAAAATTCATCAATGTTTCATTTACTACAAGATATTTTTTTTTCCAGTTCATATAATCTTCTGCCACTTGCCAGAGATTTTCAATTGTATATACCTAAGTAAAATATAGCCATCAAATGGTAACCTGAGTTTCCCGATCAGGGATTTTTAGTACACATAATCTTTGGTTCTGAAGCAATACCTTGGCTGGTGATTTTACTGTCTTGTGGTAATAAGGGCCAACATTTAGTTTTGTCTCTCGGGATTGTAAATATTTATTAATAAATAAAAGATCATTTATACATAACTTATCAGGCAAATGAGAAAAAAGGCTACGAATTTATCTGATCTTAAAATCAGAAGTAATGAGCAAATAAATTTATCACAGTAGCTGATGCATGTGGGATAAGTTGCAATGACAAAAATATGAAGTGAATATTAAAAATTAGTCTGCTTGGTTTCTTTAAGGCTATAAAGACAAATAATAGCAAACTTTTTTTGATCTAATTTTACATAAATAAGAAAAATAAATTAAGCTTCGATCCTAAGTCTTCTAAATAGTATGGGATAGGATCATATTTCAGATTATTATTGGAAAATTTATTTTGTCTTCATTGGAGTAAGAATAAGACCTTATTCTTAGAAAAAAACACTTCCAAATTTTATCAAATGTGATTGTTTTCATTATCTAGTTTGATTGTTAAATTTTATTTATATTTTTTCTAAATAGTAAACACATAGATTATATATATATCAGAACATTTTCAAGTGGTATTATTCTCCCTTAAAGACACTTAAACCACAAAATTAGATGTTGGAAATATTGTCATATTTAATTATCAGTCATATTTTTTAGATGTATTAATTGATAGCAAATTTAATAAAATAAATAATAGAATCAACTTTTCTGTTTTTTTTTTTTATATTCGCGTATATATTCAGTCAGACAATATACATCTCTACACATAAGGAAATTGAAAAAAAAAAGCTATTATATAATATTTATAAATATTTTAATAGACATTTGTACTTTTATAATGCTAATCAACTTTCCCTTTTAAAAACCCTTAGAGACCTGAACGGCCATTTTTAATTCCCAAAAAAAATTACAGGACCTACAATTTTAAATAAAATGTCTAATTTATTACAATAAATAAATATATATATATACATTTTTATAAAGTGCAAATATGAAAGAATGTTATAAAGCTGATAAAGTAGTCATTACCACAAAAAATAATTTAAAAAAATGATATTTTTCACATTTATAAAATCTTTATTTTTACATTGGTTCACAAACTCTCAATTTTGAAAGGTATAGCCTAAAATGACAATTTCATAGACAGCTTCATCACATTCGTCATAAAATGCAGAAAAAAATAATATATAACATGACCTACCTGAGTTACAGATTGTTGGTGTAATGTGGCAAAAGGTGACCATTTCAATTTCGTTTTTCTGCTTGACACCCTGTATGTTCTATTTTTGCAAGCAGTTGTTTTTCTAGGCCCTCTATGCGGGATATCTATTAGAAATGCAAGGTTTTGTGTGGATTAGAAATGCAAGATTTTTAGTGTGGATCAAAAAAAAAATAACAGTAATAACTTTAGTAAAGTGTAAGTTATGGGGATAAAAAATAATTACTATATTATTGAAAAATCATGGGCTAAATTATGCATTATTACATAGGAAACCATGATAGCAAAGTATGCTATAAAATGAATAAAAAGTTATCTGCAAAGTATGCTATAAAATGAATAAAAAGTTATCTACAATGAAATGAATAAAAACGTAGTAAATTCTAAGTTATGCATGTAAAAAATAATTACTATATTATTGGAATATCATGAGGGTAAGGGTGAGCTAAATTATGCATTATTACATAGCAAACCATAATAGCAAAGTATGCTATCAAATGAATAAAAAGTTATCTATAATGAAACGAATAAAAATGTAGTAAATTCTAAGTTATGCATGTAAAAAATAATTACTACATTATTGGAATATCATGAGGGTAAGGGTGAGCTAAATTATGCATTATTACATAGGAAACCATAATTGCAAAGTATGCTATCAAATGAATAAAAAGTTATCTATAATGAAACGAATAAAAATGTAGTAAATTCTAAGTTATGCATGTAAAAAATAATTACTATATTATTGGAATATCATGAGGGTAAGGGTGAGCTAAATTATGCATTATTACATAGCAAACCATAATAGCAAAGTATGCTATAAAATGAATAAAAACTTATCTACAATGAAATGTATAAAAACAGTAAATAAAATAAAATAAATAACCCAAAGGAATTACAAGCAATTATTATATATCAGATGATGATGAATACTTACGGGTAATGGGGAATACGAAACCTCAAAATCAAACACATCAACAGAAAAGTTCGTTATAATCAAAATTACGTTCAGCGGCGAAAATAATTGTTTTCTCCGTATATTTTTTTTATCCATTGATAAAATCTAGAAAGATAAAAAAATTTACAAAATTTTAATAATGTACTTTACAAAAATTGCTATAAAAAATCTAATTTTCATCGCACAGAAAAAAATTTTAGACGTACAAAAAGATAGAAAAATGGCGGAGAGAAAGAAAAAAAAAGTGTAATTGTGACGTATACGATTTGCACGCTATTGCGGTCGAAAATGCAAACTTTTTTTAATGCGGAAAAAAGCGGTTTTCGGTCTCAAGGGGTTAAATTTTTTTTATCTGTGCATGCACATATATATTTATCTATGTAAATACACATATTCAGTCTGACAATATACATATCTACACATAAGGAAATATAAAAAAACAAAAGCTATTATATGAATGCTATAAATTTATTTTTACACATATTTTAATAGACTTTTATATTTTTATAACAAACTATTAAAGGTAAATGATGATTATTCATTTAACATGAGTACAACAAATTAAGTATATTTCAAAATATATTTTGAAATTTAGTGGCAGATTTTATATCTGATTAAGCATTTGTTATTATAGACAGTTGTGATATGGATCGTCTATGATGTAAAGTATTTTTAATGTTTGGTATTGTGAGTGGCTTATTTTGCATGTAATTTGTAATTTTTTTTTTTTTTTAAAAATTCCAATGTAATATATGCTAGTGTCTTAAAGTCAATGCCTTTAAGTGAAAAGAAAAATCTCAGAAAATTTTGGATTGCTTCACCAATTCCAGATTTTTCTCTGCTATATCTTTAACAATTAATAATTAAATAATGGAATTATACGAATTGAAAATGTCTCTTGAGATGCAGAAAGAAGTTTTCTATTAATTGAAAGCATCTTTGATTCCATTTTGATGCCTTAAAAGAACAAAGCAGGCAAATTCCTATTATTTACTCCACACTTTTATATTGTTGCAGCTGTTATTACGAATGATTATTCATATAGTAAACCAACATGAATTGGCTGCTCGTTTAACATGAAATAGCTAGCATAGTGAATTTATTCACTTTTTACTTCCGAGTTTAAATCAAAAAATACCACTGATAGTTTTGATTGAAATAATAATTGAGTTTCTTAAAGGCAGTTGAAGAGTGTGTGCGAATGACTCCTCCTCCCTTTAAAAAAAAAAATAAAAGAAAAAAAAAATAGATATTTACAATCAAGGCAGACAAAACTAAATATGATCCTATTCCTAGGAGGTTGTAAACTCAACAGTGAAGGCAATGATTGGCAACAAAAGGTGGGGAGGCCTTTTACTTAGCTACTTACAACTTCAGAGCATTTTCAAGTGAAGGAAGATTGCACATATTGGAAGAAGAACTATATAATATTAAATATAATACTGTTGGAGTTTGTGAAATTAGAAGAAAAATGAAGAAACAATCAATTAAAAAAATTGATATGTAATTTGCTATAAAGGCTCAAATAATGGAAGCATAAATGGAGTGGAATTTATTATAAATAAAAAATGAAAGTAGAAAGTGATAACATATCAGACAGAATGCGAAGATTAGTTATTTTTCATTAATGGAATATATCCAATACACAGAATTCAGGTTTATGTCAGAACAAATTCTCATTATGATGATGAAATAGAGGATTTTTATATGGATGTAATAAATACTTTTGATTAGATCAAACAACATTTTAGAATTATCATGGGAAACTTTAATGCTAGAATTGGAAAACAATTCAAAGATGAATATTGCCGTGGATAAGTTAGACTATGGAAATAGGAATGGGGGAGTGCACAGACTGTTGAGTTTGCAAAAAAATAAAAACTGTATATTATGAATTCTTTCTTTGAAAAAAAAATGCTAAATGGAAATTGATATAGAAGCATCCATATGAAAGTATATCAGAATTGGATTCTATTTTAAGTTACAAAATATGTTTTTCAAAACTTTAATGATCTTAATACATTCAACACAAAATATGATCATTGGTTAGATAGATGTAAGATAGGTGTTAATATAAAATCAGAGAAACAAAAGTTATCAAGAAAACAGTATTAACAGTTAATAGTTTTTTCAGAAATATTGAAATATTAATTTAAATTAATACTTGCATATCATTTAAAAATATTAATAGAATTTGAAGATAGTTCAGATATGAATGTAATTAATAAGAAGATAACTGATATACTATTAAAAAACACAACAAAGATATAGTATCAAAAAATAGCAATGTGACATGAGAATGTATGAAGAAGAGAAGAATTATGAAAATATATAAAAATGATCCATTAAGAAGAATTGATTACTAGAATTTTAAAAAAATTGTATGAAAATAAAGTTACTAATGATATAAGAAAATATGAATGTAATGGAAAGTTATAGAAGAGAATAAAAATATCAAAAGTTTTAAATAACAATAACTACAATAAAAAGAAAAATGGAATTATTACTAAAGAGAGAGACAATATAATGAAATATGTAGAAGAGTTCTATAAAGAATTATGTAAAAATAAATAACAAGAAACCAAAGTATCCCCTATAATTACGTCTTTTGAATTGCTCAGTATTTTAAATGAAGAAGTGAGAAATTAATTTAATTTATGAAAAAAAGGAGAAAATATCCAGTTAAATATGGAATTATGATCAACATTTTAAAAGAAGGTGAAGAAATAAAAAAAATTGTTGACCAAGTTATGCATCAAAT
This sequence comes from Epiperipatus broadwayi, assembly GCA_028023455.1. Taxonomy (NCBI): domain Eukaryota; kingdom Metazoa; phylum Onychophora; class Udeonychophora; order Euonychophora; family Peripatidae; genus Epiperipatus; species Epiperipatus broadwayi. The sequence continues at coordinate 5,017,320 of JAQFVV010006283.1, forward strand.
GTCTAAATGATAAAAGTATATCAGATAATTGGAAAAATGCATAAGTTATATTAATATTTAAAAGAGGTAGTAAAAAAAGATATTAGAAATTACAGACATATTCGTCTTTTATCACTTTTATACAAACTTTTATCCAGATAATTGCAACTCATCTACAGTTAATGTTGGATTTTCACAACCAAAAAAGTGAATTATATCCAAATATTGAGAGAATTTATATTAGGATCAATGAATAGATGTCATTATTTTTTGGATTTATAATGAAAAAGGATTTGATTTTATAAGCATTTCTACAATGACTAAAGCATTGGATCATTAAGATATAGATCCAAGATATTGTTATATTCTGAAGAATATTTATCAAATTGGTACAACAATGATTAGATTACAGAGAATTGTTAAAAAGATTTAATATTGAGAAGTTGTATGACAGAGTGATTCATATCTACAAATGTTTTTGCAGCAATTTTCTAGATTGTTCAAGTCATCTAAATTTTGCAAATGGTGTGGCTCTTTTTGCAAATAATGCTTTTTGCAAGAGATATCTGCTTAAAGTAAGGAAGTATGTCTAAAAATAAATATATATATATAAAATTAATATTCAGTGGTTTTTCTCAGATAAAGAAAAGAAAGATTGATAATTACGAATTAGAAAAAAATAACAACTACAAATACCTTGGTCAGATTATTAATACAGATTGAAATAATGAATTAATTTAATCATAGAATTAAATTTGGATGAGTGTTTTTGGTGTAAATAATATTAAATATGTCTATGTGTTTGAAAAGGAAGGTTTTTAGTATATATAATTTACTAGTTTTTACATATGGATCTGAGACTTGAACAGTTAACAAAAGAGCAATTCAGAGACTTTAGACCACTTAATAAAATATGGAGTGGTATATATTAGGAGTAACAAAAAGATATTGAGAATGATATAATGGATGAAAGAAGAAACAGATATAACTGATGTTATTGAAAGAATTAAGAAACTGAAATGGTGCTGGACTGATATTTTGTTAGAAGTGATGACAAAAGATAAACAATCAAAATTTTATATATAGAGCTTGCAAAATAAACTCTTAACAAGCTTTGAGAATATCCTCAACTCCAGACCAGTTTCTACTTCTGGCATCGTCAGTGTAGCCATATGGGACTGAACTAAGTTCAGATACACCATAGATTAATAGCTTTAGCAATATAAAATTGCCAAAGCGTTAATAGCAAAAATAAAATAATAAAAAAATGAAGTCAGATGTCACATGACTTAATTTAATAAAGCTCGTATTTACAAATGTTATATATAGAGCTTGCAAAATAAGCTCTTAACAAGCTTTGAGAATATTTTCACCCAGACCAGTTTCCGTTCCTGGCATCATCAGTGAGGAGCCAGGATATTCAATCATTAGATTAAAAATATTAGGACAAGCCCAGCACTTTATCTAATGTATTACTATTGAGTAGAAAATTTGAAATTTTCAGACATTTATGTCTTCCAATCCAGCTATGTAACTCAAATAGCCATATGGGACTGAACTAATTTCAGATACACCATCTATTAATAGCTTTAGCAATATAAAATCGCCAAAGCCTTAATAGCAAAAAATAAAATAATAAAAAAATCAAGTCATATATCACATAACTTAATTTAATAAGGCTCATATTTATGCATGTTATCTATAGAGCTTGCAAAATAAGCTCTTAACAAGCTTTGAGAATGTCCTCAACCCCAGATGCCATAAGCAGAAACTGGTCAGGAGTTGAGGATATTCTCAAAGCTTGTTAACAGCTTATTTTGCAAGCTCTATACCTAACATTTGTAAATACGAGCTTTATTAAATTAAGTCATGTGACATCTGACTTGGTTTTTTTATTTTATTTTTTGCTATTAAGGCTTTGGTGACTTTATATTGCTAAAGCTATTAATATATGGTGTATGTGAACTTAGTTCAGTGCCATATGGCTATTTGAATTAGATAGCTGGATTGGAAGACATATGGATGTCTGACAATTTCAGATTTTTTACTCAATAGTTATACATTAGATAAAGTGCTGGGCTTGTCCTAGTATTTTCAGTCTAATGAGTGAATATCCTGGCACCTCACTGACGACCCCAGAAGCAGAAACCGATCTGGGGTTGAGGATATTCTCAAAGCTTGTTAAGAACTTATTTTGCAAGCTCTATATATAACATTTGTAAATAGTAGCTTTATTAAATTAAGCCATGTGACAGTTGACTTGATTTTTTTTTATTATTTTATTAATTGAAATCTTATACGAGATCATAAAAGATTTAAAAGACCTAGAAAGAGGTCACATGTAACATAGATGGACAAACTAAGGGTTCTTGCTGCTGTGTTGTAGAGAAGAGAATATAGGAATTGGAGAAACTGGATGAAACTTGGAGAGACCGTTATCCTGCAGTGGATCAATAATGGTTAAAAATAAATGATGATCCATGCATCTTGATCTTTACTAAATGAGAAAACCTCTGCTAATGTTCTGAAAGATAGTCTCTGATAAAGTTTATTCAGTCTCTTTGTTTTATATATATATATTAAAAAAAAATTAGTTTATTTGATTATAGTCGAGCAATTAGTAATATATTTTTAAATATATTATTTCTTTAAACCTTAATTGGTTTATCATAGTTTATCTTTTTTTTTTTTTTACTTTTTTCTCTATTCACACCAATACTTAGGCATTTTATCTCAATATATAAGTATAATTCTATTAATTTGATTCCCTAAAATTCAGCAATCTTGGTGTCCAAAGAAAATTATGAAAGAGGCTTTGTTGAATTTTTATGATGGGCCAGATTTTATTATTTAAGCTTGGGTACATTTGATTGAAGTAATTCTTCTTTATTTCATAAATTCACGTTTAAAACAATAAATAAATTTTTTATATTAATACATTAATATGTACATATTTTAAAATAAGAAAAATCAAAAAGAAGGTATATCAAATTACAGATTATAGATTTTTAAAACTGTAAGATGTTTACTATAAGATCATTACAAAATGTCTACAGGGACACAAGCCAAAGCAAAGGAACTGAAAGAATGTAAAATTAGTTACGTTGCAATAGACCATGTCCAATTACTAAAATAAGTTATAGAAAGAATCAATGGATTTAACTTTCTACTTTGGTTTGGATTTGTAAAATGTGAAAAGAGCATTTGTCTGTATAAATAGGTTTGTTGATGTAGGATTTTTCAAATTCTGAAGAATATTAACATAATACAACAATAATTGATTAGAGTGCATATGGATATTATAAAAGGCTATGTTAGAATGATTTAATTTTTTCCAAGTGTTCTTATGGATTAAAACAGAATACATGCAAAATAAAAATAAATGGCAGATTTCTTGCATCATCTTAATTTTACTTCTAAGCAGAGGCGGATCATGCCAAGCAGGGACTCCAAGCATTAAAAATTTTGGGCTCTCAAATTCAAGTTAGAAAAAAAAATTTCAAGAAAACTCTTGTTAAGATGTTAATAAAAAAGAAAATTTTCAAGAAAACTCTCATTAAGATATTAATAAAAAAGAAAAGTAATCAAAAATTTTATACTATAACACATTAAATGAATTTATTAAAAAACATATTTTTTACATTCCGTCTTGCTTTAGTTCTTGCAAATTCATCAATTATTTTTCCAGTATCAATTCAACTTAAAATCACCTGCTCTATATACAGGTATTATTTAATCTTTCTTCTCCCATAATACTCCTTAAATAATTTTTTGCACACTTTAAAACAGAAAACGAACTTTCTCCTGACACATTAGATAAGAAAATTGTTAAAAAAAATTTCAATAATATTTCAACATTCGGAAATGTGCAAAACATTTCTTTGGTGGCTCTATAAATGTCTGGTGTGGTTTTTATGGTTTTCCTCATTTTCTTTTAGAAATATTAAAAAATGGTCAAATATATATTCAAACTTAAACTTTTTTATAATGTTCTTTTTTTCTTCTATTGATAAATTCCAATCACAAAATATTTAGAAAAACTCCACAACAACTTCATGCATCTGAGTTCTTTGAGATAGTTCTGCCTTGGTGTTATCACATATGACATAAAATGAATTGACTATTATGAAATTTTCTTTTATTGTAAATTCATGTTTGACTTTTTTTGTTTTCATCAAAAACATTTTTCTCTTTTATAACCTTGATAAATCGTTGCCTTTTTTTCAACTTTTTCAAATTCTTCTCTGAAATTATTGATAATTTTTTCTAATGACTTCAGTAGGATAGATCCTTTCAATAGTTCACATTCTACTGATTTCATTTATTTTTTGTAAAATAGTATTCCAAATCACTAACATTAGGGCACTTTCATATTTGTCCATTTTCTTCAGAAGTGAAGTCACCTCCACTATGGTCACTTTTTTTTCTTCTTCTGAATTACAAATTTCAGTTAAAGCCTTTTTTACATGGTGAAACCAAGTTTTATAGCTAATACAGTATCTGCTCTTGCTGACCATCTTGTATCAGAAACTCTTTTTACTGTGATGGAATGTTTACACATTTCTAGATTTCTGATTAAAATTTTCCAGCAATGAGTTGACGCAGATAAGAATGTGAATAAATTCTGCACAAACATAAAATACTCAATTGCAGTGCTATAACTTTATGCAGCAAAATTTCTAATTAAATTTAAGGAATGATTAGCACACAGAATAAAAACTGCACTTGGGCTATGCTCTTTAATATGTGCTTGAAAACCTGAATACTTCCCTGACATATTAGAAGCATTTTCAAGTGATTGTCCTCAACAGTTTTTAATATTCACTCCTAATTTTATTAAGTTTGCAAAACTTCTTGTCCAAGTATGAAAACGTGTGTTTATCTATGTTAATGAATCCCACAAATCTTTCCATTATATTACCACAGGATGAAACATATCACAAAAGTTACTTGATCAACATGTGAAACATCGGGAGTGGAAATCAACAATTATACTATAATATCCATATTTGATTTCTTTAATTATTTTTTTTCTTACTTGATTTTCAATAAGATCTACAAATTCATCACAAATAATATGAGATAAATAGTTTACATTTCCTCATTCTTGGTTGGCATATTTTTGTAGATGTAACTTCAAAAACTCATTGTATTTGTTTAGATATTCTAAGCAGGTTAAATAATTTTCTTTTCTATTAGAATTTTTGCTTTCATCATGATCCTTAAAGCCTAATCCTAAGTGACTCAACAATTTTATTGTTGATACATTTTTTTTCAACACTTCTCTCGAGTAACATTTTTCTTTTTGTGTAATAGTTGAATATCAATTTTATTGCATTTTGTTGACCTTTTATATATAGTACACATGGCTGACATATGTTTTTTTGAAACTTTGTGGTTCGATAAAATAGAAGTTGTTGATCTCCAATTTTGTAAACCAATTATTAATTTAGACTTTATTGTTGAAAAGAGTTTGCAAGGGATAGTAGTAAACATATTTTCCTGTTTCTGAAAATATCAGCTAATTTCTTTTTTTCATAATTCCATTTGATTTCTTTCTGTAGAAATGATCATAAGAAAGTCTTCTGTAATATGCTTCATCTATGTCTTTATACACTGATTTTAAATTCTCTATATTCCCAATATTTTTGGTTTGTTATTAAGAATATGATCAATAAATAGCATCTGTTAATATTGTTGGCCATAAAGCTGTATCATTTATTACTTCAATGTTTATATCGAAGCATCTTTCTGGACTATCTTTACCTTCTGCATTTTTGCAATCCTTTTTTTCAGAAGCAATTTTAACCTCTTGATTCTCAACTTCTTTCTTTTCTTTAGAAGTTTCAAACATAGACAATTCAGAATTATCTGATATAGATGGAAACTCTGTCTCTGAATTAACTTTTAAAAATTTATACAATGAATTTTTTTGGCTTTCAGCAATTTACAGTTTTTTTTAAAAACATTTTTCACTTTTCTGCCCCACTTTGATGTTTTCATTTTTTTTTGCTGTGAAGAAAAAAAGTTTTTTTTTTTCGTAAAATACTGTAGTTTAAAAGTTTTTAACCTCTCAAACAGTACCTACTAAAAATAGTTTTTTTTATAATGATAATGTTAAGATGTTAATAAAGAAAATTGATTTTTACTTGTCTCCAATCAAAATATAATTCAGTAAAAACCCATTGGAAATAAATCAGGAAAATAGCAAAATTTATTTATGATAATTTTTTCAAAAACAGAGTATTTAAATTTAAATCAAATTATTATTTGGTAGGGATCGAATTTTTTTGTGTAATTAATATATATATACTTAATTTAGGTCTATTTATTCTATACTAGTTTCACCCTCTGATGTCCAGTTAAAAGTTAGAATTCCGCCAAAACTCAAATTCCCTTCAAAAGCTTAAATAATACCGCGTTATAGGAAGATTGATTGTATACAAAAATTTTTTTTTCTTCGAATCCTAATTAATACATTGTACAGGCATAAAACTGCATTTATATATGAAATATAGGCTGGATTCGAACTCAGACTTTCACACGACCCCTACTCTCAATCCCATCACATAATTGTTGAACCACCTGATCACACACATGTTGAAAAGATAAATAATCACTAATATACCTATTTCTAGGTAAAACAGCAGTCATCAGTTGGTCTGGCTCCTTAGTATTTCGGGGACCGTACACGGATGCATAGTCCACTTTACCCCTTAATCTGCCTCTGCTTCGAAGATGAGCTACATGCTTATTTTATTACAAGAGCTATTTGATAAAAGAAGAGAAATAGAAATAAAATAATTTTCAAAAAATTATCAAAAGATAAAAAAGAAAAGAAAGAATGATTTTAATGAGTTGTTAAAATTCGAAATATCTTGGACACATTATTGCCAATGGACGTATGATGGATGAAATAAAAGGAAGCATAAAGAAATGTTTGTTCAGATTAAGATTTGCAACTAATCTAGTCATCACTGATATTATTTTTTTCATATGAATTTGTATTGAAATCAGGTTAGATATATTAGAAGATACGTCAATAGTGTCGTGTTTGTAAAAATATGTATATGTATATTGCAATGGAATAATTATAAGTCTTTTTGTACTCCAGAAAAGGAAAGGAAAATATATTAGAGGAATATATATATTTTAGATCACTGGCTGATTGATGAGTAAAATTAATGAACGCTTGAATAAAGTAATTTAAGAAAAGCGAACGTTGTATAATTAAACCAGATAGAAAGAGTAAAGGTCTAATTAATGATTAATTTGCGTAGGATTTAACTGTAGAAAATATTTACATAATATGTGATTAGAAAATTACGTTCGGTAAATGCCAAGAAATATTTGCTAATTACAAATATTTCTTGATACAATAGAAGTGGAATAGACTAATTAAAAACATCAAGAGTTAAACAAGACTGATAACTATTAAACATGAACCCTGGATTGTCAGAGGCCAAACTGAGTGAATAACTGAAAGAAGCTTAAAGTGTCGAGGTAGCATTCTAGTGTGGAGCCAGCTTGATTATGAGCAGCAGCTAAACGAAATCAAAGAACTCCGTTAGTTTGAGGAGTCTATTTCATTATTTTCCAGTCCTTATCGTAATTTCACTTATTGATTTATTTGTTGGTAGTCTGAGTACCTGTATTCGAATACACAACAAATAGAGTAACAATTTAATTTCTGAATAAGATCTTGAGAGATGGTAATAGACCTAGAAAAAGACTGACTGTAAGATGAGTATGAACATTTGCTAAAGCATTGTAAAGAAGAGAAATGATGTATTGGCTGAGATCTTCATCCGGTATTGAATTGACGATGTTGAAAGTGATGTTGATAATGGTAAAGATTTAAAATTACAAGGAATTTTGTAATCGATCTTTACAAATTCTTTAACCCCCCCAAAAAAAAATATATCCCCCCCCCCCAGTTAAAAAATAAGAATATTTCTGATATTAATATAGTTTTTCCATATCAATCTCTTATTCTCTTTACCGCACATACTCTTCATAAATTGTCTTATTTTTTCAAACGTAATCAATGGCACACTCACACACATTGAAATTTCGTCATCAGTGTTAGAATATTAACTATTAAATTATTTAAAAGGAAATTTATAATAATAATTAAAAAAATATTAGAAAATTTTTATATCCTCTAGTGATTTAAAATAAATAATTAAAGAATTGAATAAATTATTGTAGAGAAAGACATTTAAAAATATATATAATGCTTTAATCACATGTATTAGTTTATATGTGTATAAACACATGCACATATTAAATACGCGTAAATATGCATATATTTATTGTATTTTTAAATATGATTTATTCGTGTTTACATTTTTACACCCCCCTCCCCATATTATTATTATTACTTAAGATGTTTTATCATCCTTAGGACTCTTTTATAAAACATTGATTGATCGTGTATTTTTATAAATTACGATCATATATTCTCTTTTGCTATTTTATCTGTAGGTGATATAAAGATTTTATGATATTCTTAAAAATTGCCCAAGTATAGAATAAAACAAAAAAAGAAGAGGAATTATAGTACATTTTACAAGCAGCGAATTTAATTTTCAATAAAACAAAAAAGACTTGTTATAAATGTACACAGATGTATGCACACTTATTTAAACAAATTATCTATCTATCTATCTATCTATCTATCTATCTATCTGTCTATCTATCTATCTATCTATCTATCTATCTATCTATCTATCTATCTATCTATCTATCTATCTATCTATCTATCTATCTATCTATCTATCTATCTATCTATCTATCTATCTATCTATCTATCTATCTATCTATCTATCTATCTATCTATCTCTCTCTATCTATCTATCTATCTATCTATCTATCTATCTATCTATCTATCTATCTATCTATCTATCTATCTATCTATCTATCTATCTATCTATCTATCTATCTATCTATCTATCTATCTATCTATCTATCTATCTATCTATCTATCTATCTATCTATCTATCTATCTATCTATATCTATCTATCTATCTATCTATATCTATCTATCTATCTATCTATCTATCTATCTATCTATCTATCTATCTATCTATCTATCTATCTGTCTGTCTGTCTGTCTGTCTGTCTGTCTGTCTGTCTGTCTGTCTATTGTCTGATGGTCTGCCTGCCTGTCTGTCTGTTTATCTCTCTCTCTCTGTCTGTGCTTGCCTGTCTGCCTGTGTTGTAACTGTACAGAAAATAGGGCTTACTAGTAGAAGATAGGAAACCATTACTATCCCCAAATAAACAAAATATAAAAATAAATATAAAAGTAAAGAGGATGAGAGATCAGCACAGAACTAACTGTAAGTTCACCAGCATTACATAAAGGTAATAATCATTCACCATAATGAATAATCAGCAATAAAAATCACTTGTGACTGGATTTGAAATGGATCTACTATAGACCAGGGTAATTATTTAGCTCTTGCCAGCTTGGAGCACATTATTTAATCATTAATTTGGATGCACAATTTTAAATGTTAATCAATCAGAATGTATAACAATAAAAGATTAATGCTGGGATACTAAAATATGCTGATCATCATCAATGCTCTGATCTCTTAGTACCTTTAATGTACTGGGCTAATATAAACAATTTCTAACAAATATTAAACTAAATAAAATATAGTACATGGACTTTAAAGGATATCCATTTTGTGCTACATTGGCTAAATGGCCATAAATACTAAATGTAAACCCTTTTTATATAACAGAATGTTATGTATGAATCTAGCTTAGGAATGTTATTGTGAACAAGTGATATAATACAACATATAATAATTTATAATATTTTAGGATTAAATAAATTTACTGAAATAACTTTAACAATGAAATATCATTTTATTTATAACAATAAAAATGTAATTAAGGTCTGCTGAATATGGCTATACATATAAATTAGGCCTTTTGATTTTGATTAATGTAATAAGCTATCACATTGTGATTTACAAATATCTCATAGATTTACATAAAACATACGTATATATAAGCACATAGATGTATAATAATTTGTGAACATATTTGAATTGTCATATAATAATAAAAATATGATTAATTTTAACATATATGTATCTACCTGACACAAATCTATATAAGAACACAAACATGCTATAACATAAGAGAAAAAAAAGTTATAATTTAATGATACATAAATGCACAAGTATGATGTGTGTATATATATAAAAATATAGGTGATTTGAATCAAAACTATTAATTAGCCTCTCTTCTTTTTTTATGGTAAGTAAACAAAAATTTTTTAAAAAATAAAAAAAAAAAACCTATTATTATTTGGAAAGTGTTATTTAAAATTCAACACCTTGTGGCCTAATTTTCAATATTTAAAAAAAAATATTCAATGTTTTTTTCCCTCTTTTTTATTTTTATAAATAATATCGGGAACAAATAATCTAGACACAAATGACATTTATTATTTTCTTTCCTTGTTTTATTTTTAGTTGGCAAAAGTCATTTACTTTTAAAATTTGTTAATTAGAAATTTTAAATGTCATTTCAAGAAAATATTTAAAAGACTTGTTCTTAATATATATAACACTACTCAGCAGCTGTACTTTATATATATGATGCAATACCTTTATCTGCATATAGATAAAACAGTATACATATAAACTAATTCTTCAGCAAGCTGATGGACTCTCTGGATAAGCTGATCTCTTCTAAACAATAGACTGGCTTATTATGATCTTCATTAAAGAGTATAGTCCAGTAACTCATGGCATTTAATCAGCTCTATTTAGTCTAGAATTGGATAGACTTCATGCATAATATGAGCTATAGAGAACACATAAAAGCTGGGCCTTGCTTCCATGTGAATGCAAATTACTGAGTGAATTAGTAGCAGTAGCTAGACTTGCAGCACTGTTTCTTGTCTTCAATTATCGCTTCATGGAAGTAAGTAGTCATCTTGTCACAATCTGTGAAACTAAAAAAACTCCCCCTAATCTTTTTTTCCAATCTTTTTATAGTCAGCGTGGAAAATACAACTCACTAATTATAAACAAACCTTCCTTATCTTGATTGAAAAAAATTAATGACTCTTTTCAATTTAACTTAATCCTTTTAAAAATAACACTGTAGGACCTTGGATCAAAATATGTTATACAAGCTTTAATTAAAAAAGAATTTAATCTAATCAACATAGATAGTGGAATTTTATAAATATCAGTATATCTATTTTAACACAATAACATGCTCATTTTAATTTCAAAATCAGAATTAATAAAATATTAATTAGACCTTTTTAAAATATGTAATTTATAATAATTTTTTGTGTGTTTATTTCTATGTTGCCTTTCAACTTTATATATATATATATATATATATATATATATATATATATATATATATATATATATATATATATGCACAAACACACTACTATGTAGTTGTATGGCATGAGACACATAACTGTCTCACTATCTGTATATATTTTTATCTGTCTCCCTACCTACCTACCCACCTACCTAAATACCTACCTTCTTATCTATTAGTCCATCCATCCACATGTGTTACATATTTAATATTATGGGCTGTTGGTGTTTTGACAATCAATACTAAACATAAGTACAAATTTTAATTTAACATTTTAACACATGACAAAAATATAGTCATAAGTAAAGTATATATTGATTTTCCACAAATTAATTTAAATAATATTTATTTAATTAATTAGCAAAATAATGATTGATACTAAAGTTGATTGTTTTGCTTTTTAATTAAGCATTGGAATTATCAGAATGTTAATACTGGATTGACACTACCCAAAAACTGTTCTTGAATAGAATGAATTTAACCATTACATTATTATTTAAAACTTAATAATGGCAGAAATTTAATAGAGACCAGTAATGGTAATGAGATTCAGATGTAATAATTACCAATTTAATAAATAAGTATTCACATAATAATATTTATAACATCTTAATCAAAGAATGTAAAAACAAAGGATTATATATCATATCAGGGTTTCTAAATACTGAGAAATGTGTTAAGTAAGGAAAATAAATTATTTATCAGATTATTAACAAGCTCAACTATTCAATATCCATATAACCAATTCAGATATTTAGATTGTAATTCATTTGTGAAAATATTTATACATATAATTATTATTTTTTAGTTCTTTTTATAAAATATTTTGATAATGGAATCTCTCTATAGATGTGCTCACAAAGTATGATATTTTCAAGTTTAATGGTTAATAATTGGTGGTATTTTTTTTGCTGATAACCTTTCATAAATTTTGTTGAAATTTACAGTTTAAAAATCTAATGTGATAACTAATTCTGTTGAGATAATAGACAGCCATATAGAAAATATTTCAAAATTAATGGACATTGATAGTATAATCTTTGGTGAGTCTATAGAATGAATGTTAATCTGCTAGGTTCATAATTTTTTATCGCAGTGATCATTTTTCTTACTGGTTTCCCCTTTTTTTAAATTTTATTCAAATAAACTTCAAACTAAAACTCAATTCCCAATTCAAAATTAAAAACCATTAATATTATTTTTTATATATATTTCCAAAACTATTAATCAATAAAACAAACAGATTTTGTTTTTTGTTAACAGATATGCTGCATCAAAATTCACAAAAATCAAAATTAATTATCATAACATCTCTGTAGGATATTGTCATGGACTATTATTGACTTAACAATTAGATTTTCATTTAATAATGGTAAGAATAATCCGATATGTATCTGTAAATGATATTTATTGTCATTATAAATAAGCATTTATGTTAAAAATATTTAAGACAATTTTAATTAAAGAATATAAAATAACTCGTAGCTTAATCAAAGTTTAAGCAATGACAAGTTTACAATGTACATATGAACAAATTATTTACAAAAAAGTTAATGATTTAGAAACATTTCTATCCTTCATCTTTAGTCCAGATTTCAAGGTATGTCTTTGCAATATATATCATTTTAAAATATTTTGTTTTTCTTAAATAGTTAGCTGTAATTATACTCATGATAGATCAGTATTAAGGAATATTTAATGATCCTTTCATGTATAAAGATTCTTCATGAATTTTGTTTAAAACTTACAGTTTAAGATTTAGAAATTAATCTTTAAGTTGTTGACCTATCAGTATGGAGAAGATAATCTTCACACACTTATCAAAATGAGTATCTAGTTAAGAATCATTTTAAGATCCAAGTATATGGAGTGGTACATAATCAGTAAGCTCATTCTGAATGGGCATATTGCTCAGTGTCAGATTTTTTTTAAGACTTCAAACTAATAGCTTTAACTTGACCTGACATAAATCCTTTATATTCTTTTAAGTTGCTTATGAAATAACAAGCTATCTAATCAGTTGTTGTTTATATTTATAAAAGTGTTTACAAATGTACTACATTGAATTTTTCAAAGACAGAGAGAGATTAACTAATTTATGTTAATTTATTTCAGGACATTAGAAAAGTTTCTGCTTACAAAATCAACTTTACAAATATAAGATAGTAAATTAAAAGAAAGCAAGTTAAGACAATAATTATTTATCTTAAATTAATCTTATAATTACTATAATTAAAGTGGAATTACATATTTTGTTTAAGAAAACAAAAAATATAATGCACAAATTCAGAAATAAAATTTAATAGTGAGCAGTCTCACATGTAATTTTCTCTTTATTATGGCTAAATTTGTATATCATCGAGACTACGTTATCTCAATATATATATATCAATTAAAATATTGGTTATGTCTTTGATCTTCCCATGATTTTAAATGCTTTCACTATGATAGCATAATTGATTGGGTAGATAATTTGTATATCATCGAGACTATGTTATCTATCTATCTATCTATCTATCTATCTATCTATCTATCTATCTATCTATCTATCTATCTATATATATATATATATATATATATATCAATTAAAATATTGGTTATGTCTTATAAGGAATATTTCTTCCCATGATTTTAAATGCTTTCACTATGATAGCAACCACATAATTGATTGGGTAGATAAGCTTATTAGATAATGACTGATTGAATTTTAAAATGAAAAAAATGTCTAAGATGAATATTATTCTTATGACTGATTACTTATTTATAATTTTTTTTTTCTTATTCCCATATTTTATTGAAACTGTAAATTTTGAAAGTGTGGATTCAACAGGACTATTATAAATTGACTTTTTAAACTTTTCTTGTATCAATATTTATCAAATGTACTACTTTCTGATTCCATCCTATAAAGAAATATCTTTTGACCAATATTCTTATTTATTCCTGCCTGTATTTTTAAATATCTGTTATCAGCAAGATTTTCTAACATACTATTAAGAACCCTATCTATCTCATTAATTTTTTATAATTTAATATGAATCATTTATTCATTTGATTCTAATGAAGAAATATAGTGCGTGTATTTTAATGCAAATACTTTATCCATCAACATTTACTTTGGTACTTTTTTTTTCAAAAATTACTTTTAACATGAATAATAAAATCATATTATATTTCCAGATATTCTCAAGACAGTCCTTGAGATATTATTCTAAAGACCATCTGATTTATTAGGATCCAGGTCAAATGTTTTATTTTGAAAAATGTTAACTTGTTACTTTTTATTTATTTAATTTTTCAGAAGCATATTAGTTAATTTTTATTTTTTACTTTCATATTAAATGTGACTTCAGTATTATAATTAACTATTTCCATTGCATTATAAATAAATGAATTCAGTAAATTAATTAAACGGGTCTTATTTTTAAATTTTTCATGGCTGTCATAGATTTAGATTCCAAGCATCAGAGTGTATAATTCCAGTGAAAGCTATTTGATAATTGTGGACTTGTCTAGATTAAAAACTTTTTGAAGATCATTTTGCAAACTTCTTTGTTTTTAGGCTTATAGAAAGTATTTATTTCATGTTATGATTAAAAATAGGGCTATACTTGAAATATTTAAGCAAGTGGAAGCAGAATATCTTATTGAAGAGGAAGACACAAAATTTGCCCTTGAGTGATTTCTATAAATAAGTGATAAGTGCTAAATATTTTTTTTACATCCATGATCCTTGTTAACACATAACAAGGCTTTGAGATTATCATTATGTTCAATTAAGAATGAGTTAGTATTGATGAAAAAATTCTATTTGTTAAAAATCACTAATACCATTCAGAAGGTTTAAACAAACAAATAAATACAAACGGTAGTCTTAAATGTGGTAGTGTGATTCTTAAATATCTGGTGAAATCTATATACTTTATTCACTTTTGATATCAACTAATTTCATGTTTATTGGTAAATATGTATTTTAAGTTTAAATGGTACTGATTTTATATTGTAGCTGTGGAAGAAGTTAACACTTACAATTACCTTGGTTAGATTATTAATACATATGGAAACATAATGGATGAAATTAATCATAGAATTAAACTTGGAGTGCTTTTGGTAGAAATAACTTGATACTAAAAAGAAATATGCCTATGTGTTTGAAAAGGAAGACTTTTAATAAATGTGTTTTACCAGTTCTTACTTATGGATCTAGACTTGGACACTTAATAGAAGAGCAATACAGAGACTTCAGACCACTGAAATAAGTATGGAGAGATGCATGTTAGGAGTAACAAGAAGAGATCGAAAACACAATATATCGGTAAGAGAACAAACAGGTGTTACTGACCTCATTGAAAAAAATTAAAAGATTGAAGTGGAGTTGGGCTGGACATATTGCTAGAAGAGATGATAATAGATGGACAATTGAAATCTTAAACTGGATTCCAAGAGATTGTAAAAGACCCAGAAAGAGACCACATGTGAGATGGATGGATGAAATAAGACAGTGTGCAGGGGTGATGTGGAGAAGAGAAGCTAAAGATCAGAGGTAGATTAAACTTGGAGAGACCTTCATCCTGCAGTGTATTGATAATGGTTGATGATGATGATGATGATTTTATTTTACTTTAATATTCAAATTTAATTCAATTTTTACTACCATTATTAAAAATAAATATGTATTCATTAGCTTTTGCAGATAATATACTTATCTCATGATGAACCAATAACCTTCAATTACTGAACAAGTAATTAATCATTTCTCAACTGTGTCCAGCATCACATGACTCTCATTTTGATGATTCTATCATAAAGTAAATAAAATGACCTATTGCAAAAATTCTAATTAGATTTCAGCTTTCATTGATAAATCCTGAGCTTGGAAAGTATCTACTAAAAAAGTATTGCCTTTACTTTTTTCAAAATTATTTCATAATGTTTAGACATTCATCTAGATATATCCTATATCAAAATTAACAAAACTTTTAACAGCATAATTATGGAACAAATTAACTCATTGTTAAACTTTTATAATAAGTAACATTAGTTTTACAAGCTGTCGTGATATTACTAATTCAATAATGAAAGAAAAAAACCGCACTGGCAAAGACAGTACTATGAGGCTTCTGAATTTTTGGTTATTAAGATCATATATAATTTTCAATGATCATCCAATTTTGACAGGCAATGTCTTCCAAATTATTTATGAGAACTAATAGTTTTAATTTTAACAGTATACAAGCCTAACATAAGCATCAAACATTCATATCTATTTCAACGGATCCTCATACATTCAGTGTTGCTCTTAATAATTTAAATGCAGTTGGCTGCAAATATTTTTTCTTAACCTTTTAAACAAACAATTCAAATTTTAAAAATAGTTCCTCAATCTGTGTTTGTTTTATAGACCATGACATTTTAAATTCCAACCATCAATAAAGATATTAAATATATATATATTTTAACCTGCAACTTAAATCTGTGGATGACACTCTCTCACATATCTTGGATTACCGTCCTATCTTCATTAATTTACATCTTGTGTTGTTTCCTTCAAAACAGAATCTTTTTGCTATATTGTCATTAGCTTTTGCATTTTGTTTTAAATCTTTTTTTTTTTCTGAGTCTCTATAATATCTTACTTTCACCACACTTATTAAACCTATTATTTTGAAATTTTCTTGTGTGTGTATGACATTTTTAGTTATTAAAATGATCCTAAAGTTTTAAATACAACTTCAATTAATATTTATGCCTTGAATATTTTTAGTCGATTTGTACACCGAAGAGAGCTCGTGGATAAATCACCACACACTACACAAACGGCAATTCTCTGACATCTTATTCAGTCTACAAAGAATGCAATGTTAAATATGTAGGATATATTTATAAGCAACAATTCTTCACAGCAAATTGGAACAGATAATAGGGGTTGTACTCTTCAATTTTATGAATCCTATATTTTGTTTGTTATTTCACAAAAATCTGTTTGATGTTTTATTGCTTACACACATATTAATTTTAATAAATTTATTTTTTTACCAAAGATAGTAAAACTTGAATGGTTTATAAATTTATATATCATTTATGATACTAAGTCTTAAAATGGAATTTTTTTTCTATGGATCATTTTAAAAACGGATGATAACCAAGAGCTCATTCGGGAAATTGTTAGAGCAATAAAATCTGCTTTTTGACCGACCACTTAAGTATAATTGAGTTATTTAGATCTTATATTACAAATAATACATGTATGTGTATACATAAATTGTACTGTAAACTTCCTTTAAATTTGAACTGAATAGATATTTTTTAATATATTTAAAGGAGAGTTTGATTTGTTTTCTCACAAGTAATTTAAAAATATTTATTGTGAAAGAAACTCTTGATAAACAGATCAAAATCTCTATAAACTGAAGCATACAGTTTTTAGTTAAAATATGAATTTTAGAATAACAGAACTTAAACTAAAGGTATTGTGAAAATGAATGGATAGAAATGAATCATCTTCGAATTATTGTTTGCACGTAACAGCATGCCAATCTCTTCACAACAATCTGGGTGAATTCATTTGGCGAAGCTATCATGAGAGTGAAGACCCGTTTGAGGCCATAATTATTCCTTGTTACATTGTAGCATCTTAATGCAAATTAAAAAAGCGTTATTTTCTATTAAATGTATGGGATTTGAACTCAGACTTTCAAGTATCCATCAACTATCTACATTATCTCATACAACTGATAAACATGACCACACACATGTACAAAAGATAAATAATCACCAATATAATTATTTCATGCTAAACCAGCACTCATCAGTTGGTCCAGATTATCATTTCTCACACATGTATATAATCAGTGCTCAGTTTATATTAAGATAGTAAATCTTCACACTTTAATGGACAGGCTTCAATCTACTCCAACCTCCAACTTTTCAGCCATCCATATAATTGAAAATCTGATGATGGAAAGCCCAAATCCCATACTGATGCCAACATTATAAATTGAAGCCTGTCCATTAAAGTGTGAAGCTTTGCTATCTTAAGGTAAACTGAGCTCTGATTATATATATGTGTGAGAGATGATAATCTGGACCAACTGATGAGTGCTAGTTTAGCATGAAATACGTATATTGGCGATTATTTGTTTTTTTTTTTCTACATGTGTTTGGTCATGTTTATCAGTTGTATGAGATAGTATGGATAGTTAGTGGATGCTTGAAAGTCTGAGTTCAAATCTCTTAATTTACATATATATATAATAATAAATATAATATTTTCCAATATAATGTGCAATTTCTGATCTTGATTAATGAACCAAATTTAACTTACCAGATTGCATAGGCTTGAAAATTAGTAAGAAATGGATTTCCTTATGAAATTTACTTTTATTTGAACAACTTAATGGATTTGTTAATCCTTATATACATCTAAGACACCTGACACAAATGCTATTTTACATTTGTTGAGCAGTTTCATAAGTAAAGGGGTAGTGAAGTGTTTATTAACAGAATTTTCTTTATTAGTGCACACTGGAAATTATGTATAATGTTAAAAAATAATGCTGAATTTATTATAATACAAATATTTGTATTAAAATACACACTTGCCTGAGCTTGAATTTGCAAGTAAGGGATTGTCACGAAAGTTAGAACTAGGCCCTTTATAAAAAAGACTGCATTTAAACTTGGATTGTAATTGAATTTATCTTTATTTGAACAACTTATCAGGATACCTAATACAAATGCCATTTTGCATTAATATGTTTATTAACAGCGTTCGTTTCATTAGTCAATATAAGACTAAATTTTATATATAAATATTGCTATATTATGACAAACATAACTGTAATATTATGTTCTATAAAATTCTTTTATGACAGCAATGGTATAAATCTTTTTTTTTTTTTAATTTTGAACTTGTTTACTCTTTTATAAATTATTTATAGATTATGTCTAAGTTTTCCTACACATAAATCTGCCATTAGACTCGTACTTTGCTGTCCATATCCCAAAAAATATATGCATATGTACGTAAACATTTTTATGTGAATTTTTCTTTTGAAAACGTTTAAAATTATTTTTCTTTCCTTTTTTTTTTCATTGACTTTTTAAATAATGCAATTGTGGAAATTTCAAGGGATTTTTTTTATAAATTGAAGTTTTATTTTTCTTGTATGCTAAGGAAATTTGACAGCTATTTTCCCACCAATATATATAGCGTTTAGCTGAAAGTATGAAATTATTGTCTTTTGGGAATATCAATGCTAATAGAAAATTCACTTTTGTTTGCTATCAGTATGTGGTTTCTTTTTAAAAATAAAAATTTCCAATTTAAGTGCATTTAAATTTTTTTTTGCATTTAACATTTATTTTCTTTTATTATATGTCATTTATTTATTATTTGAGAAGGAATAATTTATGTAAATATCTATTTCTTAGGTTTTTAAATTATTTGAGTGCAAAATATATATTTTTTTATTATTAAATTATTCTTTTAAAAATATTATATATAAATTATTACCAAATAACACTTACTGCTATATTTCTTAACTGGGGAATGTTAATTATTAAATAGACGTTAAATAAATAAAAATATAGTTTGCTATTTTTCTATTTATTATTGTATTATTTTAGAACATATGTGTTTATAATATAATATTATTACTACTTTTTTGTTGTCTTGCTGGGAAATCTTTACTCAACTTTAATTTTTATTGTGACAATATATAATTAAAATTCCTATGTTTGTGGTAAATCATAGGTTCCTAAACTTTTTCAGACAACTGCCCGCCCCCCTCTTTGCAAGTTATAAATTTTGTAATGCTCCCCTCCCTAAGTATAACAGTTTTCCCGCATTCAGTCTGTTTGATATTTTTGATGTAAATAGCAACTACCGGATGATGCCTACCCCATAATTCATACGATGCACACAAGATATAACATGATATGAATGTCATGCATCGGAATAAGGTATCAACATAAACTCAATATCAATAACAAGAAAAAAAAATTTAAAGTTATTAAATTTAAGTTTAAATGAGTGACATCAAACCGAAATCGATTATATTTTTTGATTTCTCCCTATCCAAAACTAATACCCTACTAATTGGTACCACAAAGTTTTAGAAGGTATATCTTTGAAAGGCTGAACCTAAACCTCACCCTACTAATTGGTACCACAAAGTTTTAGAAGGTATATCTTTGAAAGGCTGAACCTAAACCTCACTTTTATGTGCCACTTTCAATAAGAAAAAAACACTTTCGAAAAGGAACTACTACTGCCAACAAAACAACAACAACAAAACATCAGGGTGTCAATAAATTTTCAATAATCGCATACAGAAATTTCAACAACAACAACGACAATAATAATAATAATAATAATAATACTTTCATGCAAAGTAAATTTATCTTTTCTCAAATAAAACACTGTGTTAAAAGCAAACAGCAACAACAAACACACACATATATATATATATGCCTCTGCACACACAAGCATTCCAGAAATTAATTTGGAAAAACTGTCTTAAAGTAGGAAAATCAAATAATAATTTATAGAGACACAAAATAAAAATACAAATAATAATAAAAAATACAATAACATTAATAAGTAATATTTACTAAGGCATGTGCATTGGAAATGCGAAGATAGGGACCTCTACAGGTCTTAACCACAAGCTTATGCATTGGAAGAAAAGAGGGGAACCTTCTTTATTTCAACATGCTTTAGGTTTATTGCCTTAATAAATATTACTTACTATAATCAATGTGCTTTAAATAAATTTATAATAACATTAATAGCAAAAGTCATAATGATAATAAATAAATAAAAAATTATACCATTTGGCTTCCTTTTCGTTTCTTTCCATTAACTATCTCCAGACTTAGTAACTTTTAAGGGGGTTATAAAACATGGCAACAAGGTAGTGAGGGTTGCCCTTCTTCATAGCAAAACATAGGCATTAAGGTATTTATCATCATCAGCTAGCATCTATGGCTACATGAGAGTCTGGCTGGTGCCCTAATGTTGGGAGTTTATTTCAGTAGCATTGTAATGATAAAATTTAGGCATTTTTATATTTCTCAGCTTTCTTTAGAAATCTTTATAATGACAGCAGCCAGCCAAGAATCGATCACGCAATTCTGGATAGACTATAATTTGAAGCTAGGCTCAGCTCTGCCTTCTTTCATAAAGTTCTCCACAGCTTTACAACTAGAATATTTCTTATTTCAGCAAATTCTTAACCACCCAGCAGACAAAACATAGCAAGGAAAACAATAAATTCAGAAGAGACCCCCCCCCCCCCCAATCTGCATAAAACCTTTTATAGCATACCTATAACAATATAAATTGAGTACCCCTCTTTCACTATTACAGTTGATGACTCGAATTTTTTGGATAATTAATCATAACACAATTGATTTAGCTTTTTACATCTTTTTATTTTTCACTTCTTTCATTTTTCACTCATATCCTTTTAATTCCTCAAGGAGTTCCATTTTATATATAGTTTCTAAATTTTAATATAGCTTTTTCCATCTTTACAAAAGATTCAAAACAAAAAAACAAATCTAAGATATGACAAATATTTAGATTCTCTCAGCTGATATTGATCTTAAATTACTTTATTTTTTTAACAAAAAATATAATGCACAGGATGGTTCTATCTATTAGTAAAATTTAAAATTAGTCATACAATAATAACCTGCATTTCTTTTAACTTGTTAATAGAGAAAAAAAAAAACCCATCAAAAATGTGCAAAACATTTAAAATTACTGTATGGCTCTTTTTTATATATTCTTGCACATAAACAATTTATAAAATAACTATAAAATTGGCAAAATAATGTAAAAATTAGCGGTTTGAGAGTGAGTTAAAGCTGACGATCGGTGCTTTCGGAGAAAAGGCTAGACCACCTGAATGCCCACCAAATGCTTCTGAAACCACTATCATCCCCTAGAAGTCTTTACCGCACACATTGGGAAACACTGGTAAATAATATCAAATTTATCATTTTGTGAATTTTTTTACACTATGTATTTTTATTATGTTGAAATTGTCTTTAAATATCACATTTGACATTTGGTAATAAAATCAATTTTTTCAATGAGTTATATATATATATAACTATTTTTTGTTTTTGAGGAAGTTGATTCCCCATTGATTTTTTGGATTTATATAGCTTGTAAATGGGGTTTTTTGGGAAATGTGGTTAATAAAATGAGTTATTTGATTTTTTAAATCATTTTGATACCCCCCCCCCTTTATATTAACACTTTAATAGGGGTCAATGCGAATTCGCGTTGACACCTTTAGATCGCTCTTACTCGGCCATTTTATGCGTTATGGTGATCAATTTATGCTCGATTTAAAGCTCAGAGCAAGGCCTGTAAGATGCTACCCTCTCTTGGATTATTTTCATCATCATCATCATCATTATCAACCATTATCAATCACTGCAGGATGAAGGTCTCTCCAAGTTTAATCCATCTTCTCCGATCTTTAGCTTCTCTTCTCCACATCACCCCTACACATTTTCTTATTTCATCCATCCATCTTACATGTGGTCTCCTTCTGGGTCTTTTACAATCTCTTGGAATCCAGTTTAAAATTTCAATTGTCCATCTATTATCATCTCTTCTAGCAATATGTCCAGCCCAACTCCACTTCAATCTTTTAATTTTTTCAATGAGGTCAGTAACACCTGTTTGTTCTCTTACCCATACATTGCGTTTTCGATCTCTTCTTGTTACTCCCAACATACATCTCTCCATACTCCTTTGAGTGGTCTGAAGTCTCTGTATTGATCTTCTATTAAGTGTCCAAGTCTCAGATCCATAAGTAAGAACTGGTAAAACACATTTGTTAAAAACCTTCCTTTTCAAACACATAGGCATATTTCCTTTAAATATCAAGTTATTTCTACCAAAAGCACTCCAACCAAGTTTAATTCTATGATTAATTTCGTCCATTATGTTTCCATCTGTATTAATAATCTGACCAAGGTATTTGTAACTCTTAACTTCTTCTAATTCATCATAATCAATCTTTATTTTCATATTTTGAGCAAATCGATTAAACATTACTTTAGTCTTTTTAACATTTATCTTTAGTCCTACTTTCCTACTTTCATCTGATAACTCCTGCAACATTTCCTGCAGCTCGGAAGCATTATTTGCAAAAACAACTACATCATCTGTGAAATCTAAATAATCTCCATTTACTTTCACTCCTTTAGTTTCCCATTTTAATCCATAAAATACTTCTTGCAGCACTGCTGTAAAAAGTTTTGGAGATATGGAGTCACCTTGTCTTACACCTTTCTCAATGTTGATTTTTCCAGTATCATTATGTAATCTAATTGTTGCTGTTGCATTTTTATAAATATTCTTTAAAATATGACAATATCCTGGATCTATACCTTGATGATCCAGTGCTTTAATCACTGAAGAAATGTTTATAGAATCAAATGCCTTTTCATAATCTACAAATCCAAAACATAATGACAACTCATATTCATTTGTCCTTTCTATAACTTCTCTCAATACTTGAATATGATCTACTGTACTAAAACCACTTTTAAATCCAGCTTGTTCTCTTGGTTGGTGAAAATCCAAGGTTCTCTGTAGACGAGTTGTAATTATCTTGGTAAAAATTTTATATAAAACTGATAAAAGGCTGATAGGTCTGTAATTTCTAATATCTTCTTTATCACCTTTTTTAAATATTAATATTATTACTGCATTCTTCCAATCATCCGGTACATCTTTATCATTTAGACATTTGGTATATAACTTTGCTAATATTTTTTCTGTTTCTTCACCTGCTTCTTTTAATATATCAATTATAATTTCATCATTACCTGGAGCCTTTCTTTTTTCATACATTTAATTGCATTTCTCACTTCTTCATTTAAAATTCTGGGCAATTTGGAAGATGTAATAGATATAGGAGGTACTTGTTCTTTATTACTATATAATTCTTGATAAAAATCTTCTACCAATTTCATAATGTCATCCCTCTTTTTAGTAATAATTCCATCTTTTTTCCTTATTGCAGATATAAATTTCCTACCAATACCAAAATGTTGTTTTACATTCTTAAGACTTTTATTTTCTTCTACAGCTTTTCTTGCTAGTTCACAGTTATACTTTCTTATATCATTTTCAACTCTTTTCCGCACCATTTTACAAAATTCGAGATATTCAATTCTTTTTAATGCATCATTCTTGCATATCTTCATATTCCTTCTTTTCTTCATAAGTTCTCTAGTCTCAGTAGAAATTTTATTAGTCAATTGCTGCTTTTTTCTACCAGCTATCTTTGCTGCAGTTTTTAAAAGTGTATCAGTTATTTTCATATTAATTTCATTCAAATCTGAATCATGTTCAAAATCTACTAATACTTGAAACCGATTTGTAAGTTCTAATTTAAATTCATTAGAATGTTTCTGAAGATTAGGAATATCAACTGTAAATATAGTTTTTCTTAATAATTTTTGTCTCTCTAGTTTTACATTAACATGTATCTTACCCCTTACTAATCGATGATCACTTCCTGTGTTAAATTTATCTAAGAACATTACAATCTTGAAATATGTATTTCCTGTTAGTCAAAATATAATCCAATTCTGCTGTACCTTCATTTGGATGCTTCCATGTCCATTTCCTTCTAACATTTTTCTCAAAAAAAGAATTCATAATATAAAGTTTTTCCTTCTCTGCAAACTCCACAAGTCTATGTCCTCTCTCATTTCTATTACCATAACCAAAATTACCTACAACACTTTCATCTTTCATTTGTTTACCAATTCTAGCATTAAAATCTCCCATAACAATTTTAAAATGTTGTTTACTCTGATCAAAAGCCTTTTGTACATCCATATAAAAATCTTCTACTACTTCATCACTGTGAGAACTTGTTGGGGCATAAACCTGAATTATCTGCATTTGATATCTGCTATTAAGTTGTATAACTAATCTTGCCACTCTGTCTGATACACCATCAATCTCCACAATATTATTCTTCCACTTTTTATTTATAATGAATCCTACTCCACTTGTATTTCCAATATTTGTGCCTTTATAATAGAGCATATGTCCACTTTTTAAATCAATTGTCTCTTCACCTTTTCTTCTAACTTCACAAAGTCCAATAATATCCCATTTAATATAAGAGAATTCTTCTTCTAATTTTTGCAATCTTTCTTCACTTGAAAGTGATCTGCAGCTGTAAGTACTTAAATAAAAAGTCGTCATCAAATGGCAGCCTGGGTCCGCCTCCAGGATATTCTTAACACCCTCCACCTTCGGCCACCAACCGCTGCCTTGGTTGGTGACTTTACAGCCTCCTGGGATTAAGGGCCATGCTTTATTTTTGTCTGTCATAATTGTATAATTGGGAAAAATCTTTATCATTTACACAAACATTCATTCTGCCTTATCAGGCACTGAGAAGAAAGACCATGGTGTTTCTTGATCTTAAATAGAGGTAAAAAGCCAATAAACTCACCACGCTGGCTAATGCATGTTGGTGAGCAGCCCATCCATGTTCGTATACTATATGAATAAACATACAGTAATAACAGCTGCAACGACAAGAACATATGGAGTGGACATTAGGAATTTGCCCTGCTCGGTTCCTTTAAGGCCTCCAAGAGGAATCAAAGAGTCTCCTTTCAGTTAATAGCAAACTCCTTTCTGCAGCCTTGGATTATTTTACAAGTAAAAAAATCAATACTAGGAGTGTTTCAAGTTTACAGAAGAAGAAGGCCAGTTCTGATTGGTTGGCTAATCTATTCTCAATTCTTATTGGCTGATGATTTCGATAAATATTGTTTCACTGCTGAAAATGAAAATATAGGTTTTAGAGTGTTTTTTTTTTATTATTTTTCATACATATTACAAATTATTTCATAAAATCTGCTGAAAATACAGTTATTTTACAAAAGTAGTAAGGTTTTATTAAAAAATTGTATACTTTACACGATTGTAAATTGAAAAAGAAACCAGCTGTAACAACAATTTTGACATCTTGTCAAGAGTTTAGATTGCTCCAAGCTGTTTATTTGATTTTCAAACAAAGATTAATGTTTTAGAATATTTTTCTGGCATTTATTTAAATATTATAATGTATTTTTGGTATATTTTTTTAATAATATGCTGAAAATATAATTATTTTGAGAAAAACGTTAAGATTTTTCCTAAAAAATTCGTAACGGCAAATCTGGGAGGGATATAAATGACGTTTACATTGCTTGTAATTTGCTCGTAATGTTTTCTTTGATTTTTCCGCTTTTGAATATTTCTATAAAATACAAATAAAAATATATTTTTGAAAAAACATTCATTTATTTTCCTAACATTACAAGTAATTAATATACTTTTTGAAAACGAAACTAAAATTAATATATATTAAAAGATGAAAATATTTTTATCAAAGAGTTTGTCACGTGACCAATTAAAAGTTTCAGAGTTTTACTTCACTTGGCCAATAATAAAAATGATCCATGAAAGTGTTAATAAAGCTCTTATCTAGATTTATTCTTAACTGTTTGATTAATCTATATCATACTTAACTGTAAATTATCAATAGATGTATTTACATTTAATGATATTGATAAATTTATATGATATTAGTGCAACGATTATTTACCATGCTATAATTTGTATTTGTTATATATATAATTAATTATCGACACATTCTTGTGGAATGAAATTTTATATTTCACTACAATTTAAATATTTGATTATAGATATATAGATAGAAATTTGCTTTTATATATACTTTATAAACAGACTTACATCAAAAGTATATTGTTTGATCAATATCAATTAAATAAAAAGCTAATTTATTATCCTGAAATTATCTGAAAGTAAATATATGAATAATTTACACATTTCTATTTTTTCTTAAGTAAACAGTATTTCTCAATTTGTTTTTAATGTTTTTTTTTCATCCCATCCCTATAATAGTTTAATACATTGTGTCTTGAAATAATTGGTTAATTAAATGACATTATAAGAAATGGTTTTCATATTCTGAAAATAAAAGAACCTCATTTTATATGTGTTGTTTAGATTGAACATGAATTTGAAATAAATATGGGCTGTTTAAAATAATGGAACATTTTTTTTTTTTTTAAAGTTAGTATTTTATGAAGTTGGTTTTATTGGATAACAATTGGTTGATTTGGTTGTGTTAATTACATAGCATTTGGAAATATTTGATTCTTATCCATTATTATTCTTTATCTGATAAATGCCAAATGTTTGATAAAGAGAATTTATAGTTACTACAAAATTTTAACTGGATTTCACAACAAAACCCTTAATTTTTCTCTCAATATTTGGTGACAAAAAAACTTTTTTTTAAATTATAGAATGTAATTATTTAAAAACACTACTATATTTTTTGTAATGATCTTTTTTTTTTTTTTGTTAAGTTTTATAGTAATTTTCTTATATTTTTATCTGATTTTAATTACTATTTATTTTAACTGCAGTTGAAAGATATAATTCAAATAGAGTTAAAATATAAAAATATCATGTAATTTGTGTGCTTAAAATTATGATGTTTAGATTAGTAATTTTTTGTTATATTGGAATAAAAATGAATCTGTATGCACATATTTCTCTTCAAAATGTCTCGAAGACAATAGATAAACAAATAGAACCATGATACATAGATAAAACAATATATTTATTTAATAATTTCACATTTAAAAGGAAAAGATCATCTAATTCTTCATATTGGTAGTACCAAATTTATATAAATACATTGATAAGTGGAGAGAGTGCTAATAATGCATTCTAATAAATTATAAAACCAAATATCTCAAATTCTTATTTGATTATTCTAGTATAATTCTATGAGATTATTTATTTTACTTTATGTTTGGCTTTATATGAATTTCATTATTATGTATAATCCTGTTTTATATATTGATAATATTGCTTATTATTATTTAATCTCTGTGAAATATTATTTGAATATATCATATAAACATGAATGCACATGATATCACTTAGTTCATATGCATCTGAATAAGAGTAAGATACACACAAAGTTGTGGATACTATGCATTCAAAGCATATTGTTGTATTATATGTATTAACTGCAATAATATCATCTTTATTAGTACAATAATATTCTAAGTTGTTATTCTATATTTCAATCAGGTCTCTATAAAGAGAAAAGATAAAATTTGTGTGTAAAGTACATTAACACAAATCATGTGACTGGTATTCTTATTGTCAATGTATGCATTTAAAATATATCAATACACATTAATTTGTAGTGAATTAATCACTATACACAAGGATTTCCACTGCAATGTATGAAATATCAGAGTCTAAATAATAATGGACATGCATACAATTATTTTCAACTTTAAAGCAGGAATACACTACTGCATTTATATACTTGAGACAGAACAATATATACATGGTTATTGAGAGAACTCTTACTTTTAATAATTGTATTTATCATTTTCATGCTTGTTACTAATATTGATCATACACATACATCTCAAGCTCAATGCCCCTCAAAATAAATAGCAGATAAAATCTCTAGAATTGAATTACTTAAGTTACATTATCATTTTGTAACAGATTCTGTAAAATTATAGTGAACATTTAGTGTTTACTTTTTCAACATATATATACTGAACTGCAAAAATTATTTAAATTTAGCTCAGTTGTTCATCTAATCTTGCCCTACATTCATTTATTTTATTAAGAATTAATGACAACCATAGTTCTTTGCCTATTTATTATAAATTCTGATAAATCATTTGCTTGAATAGTAAATAATTTATTCTATTTAATTGTATCCCCCATAAATAAATCTATGTGAAGCTTTTATTATTATCAAAATAAAACTAAAATATTATTTAAAATTAAATATTCAAAATTATTCAATTATTACTATAAAATATGAATTATTTATAAAACACTTTAAAATACATGAAGTAAACAATAAATGACTGATTTATAATGTTTCGCTATACTAAGTTCTTTAGTAAATTACTACAGTTTATATTAAAATTTTTTATACATAGTTTATAAGTAACTAAAGATGTTCATATGGTGTCTACATTTTAATTTTAATTGAGATAAACTTGTTGTCATAAGTATAAGTATTTTTT
Organism: Epiperipatus broadwayi; assembly: GCA_028023455.1. Taxonomy (NCBI): domain Eukaryota; kingdom Metazoa; phylum Onychophora; class Udeonychophora; order Euonychophora; family Peripatidae; genus Epiperipatus; species Epiperipatus broadwayi. The sequence continues at coordinate 5,046,813 of JAQFVV010006283.1, forward strand.
AATTATTTATTTCAGAGTTCACCCTGTTGTTGACAGTAAATCCTTTATTCTTTTTATTTTATTTGAAATCTATAACATTTAGTGTTGATGATCTTTTTGAACGCATTCCTTTATTCTATTTGTCAATAATTTATGATATTTTATTCTTATATCATTTTGAAGATTTTCCATTTGAAGTTTGTTATTGTATCTCCAAAAAGACTCTTGTTAGTTTCAACCCGCCATTGGAGCTCAACTTGTGTTGACAATATGGCTATTTCAAAAACTTGCTGATGATCTAATTATTCTATAGAAATTTGAATGTGCAAATGATACAATTTCTTTTAAATGTTTTTTTTATTTTTTAAAAATAATGTGAATGTACATATTTAAATTAATAATTTTTTATTAAATTCTTTATAAGTTTTAAAATATTAATCATATTATCAACATCATTATCATTATTTAATAATTAAATTTAAAATTACCTTACAATATTAAAAATTATCTTATACAATATTTTAAAGAATCCTTAAAAATTAAATACTGCCTAAGTAATTAAAAATAAAATAGAAATTTATATAAGATAACAATACTAGCCAAAACAACAAAATTTTACTAACATTCTTATACTATCATGGTTTCATTTATTAACAAATAGACCTCAAGTGAAATTCATCTAAACATACAGCATATATATATTAATAATAACAAGTCAGATGTCACATGACTTATATATAGCTTGCACTTACAAATATGTAAAATTAAGAGCGTGCTAATAACTCTAAACAAGCTTTTTTTTATTTATGATAAATGCTACTACAAGAGAAGGCATTCAAATCATTTTTATCTTGGATTGTCCCCATCCTCAGACCGGTTTCGACCTATGGGGCTCTTCAGTGAGGAGTTGGGACATTAGATCTAAAAAACCAACTCAAGCAAAGCATTTATTTAAAAGATAATTGTTAGAAGATCTGAAACTTTTAGACATCTACATGTCTTTAAAGTCAGCTCTCCAACTGAAAAAATCATATGGGCCTGAACTTAATTCAGATACTCCATATATTAGTAGGCTTAGCTCTTTAATTTAGCTAAAGCCACAACAGCAAAATAATGATAGTAATAATAACAAGTCAGATGCCACATGACTTATATATAGCTTGCACTTACAAATATGTAAAATTAAGAGCGTGCTAATAACTCTAAACAAGCTTTTTTATTTTTTTATATTTATGATAAATGCTACTACAAGAGAAGGCATTCAATCCAAGAGGGGACAATCCAAGATAAAAATGATTTGAATGCCTTCTCTTGTAGTAGCATTTATCATAAATAAAATAAAAAAAAAAGCTTGTTTAGAGTTATTAGCACGCTCTTAATTTTTACATATTTGTAAGTGCAAGCTATATATAAGTCATGTGACATCTGACTTGTTATTATTACTATTATTATTTTGCTGTTGTGGCTTTAGCTAAATTAAAGAGCTAAGCCTACTAATATATGGAGTATCTGAATTAAGTTCAGGCCCATATGATTTTTTCAGTTGGAGAGCTGACTTTAAAGACATGTAGATGTCTAAAAGTTTCAGATCTTCTTCTAACAATTATCTTTTAGATAAATGCTTTGCTTGAGTTGGTTTTTTAGATCTAATGTCCCAACTCCTCACTGAAGAGACCCATAGGTCGAAACCGGTCTGGGGATGGGGACAATCCAAGATGAAAATGATTTGAATGCCTTCTCTTGTAGTAGCATTTATCATAAATAAAAAAAAAAAAAAGCTTGTTTAGAGTTATTAGCACACTCTTAATTTTACATATTTGTAAGTGCAAGCTATATATAAGTCATGTGACATCTGACTTGTTATTATTACTATTATTATTTTGCTTTGTGGCTTTAGCTAAATTAAAGAGCTAAGCCTACTAATATATGGAGTATCTGAATTAAGTTCAGGCCCATATGATTTTTTCAGTTGGAGAGCTGACTTTAAAGACATGTAGATGTCTAAAAGTTTCAGATCTTCTAACAATTATCTTTTAGATAAATGCTTTGCTTGAGTTGGTTTTTTAGATCTAATGTCCCAACTCCTCACTGAAGAGACCCATAGGTCAAAACCGGTCAGGGGATGGGGACAATCCAAGATAAAAATGATTTGAATGCCTTCTCTTGTAGTAGCATTTATCATAAATAAAAAAAAAAGCTTGTTTAGAGTTATTAGCACGCTCTTAATTTTATATATATATATATATATGAACAACCAATTTCCTTTCACATCAGAGGATGCCTTCATGAGATTGATGGCCTCAGATTCAAAAAATTTTATCATCAAAGTTTCTTTTACTCTTCTTTTCAATTCACTTTTTTCATAAAAAATATTCTCTGCATTGTCAAATAATTAATGTATAAATAATAAATATATACACTCTTGCAAGCACATATACACAACATAATACATAATTGTTGTTAGTGCTGTGAGTTGTTGCTTTTTAAAGTGTATGTTTTTTTTAATTATTATATTCAAATGGCTTTATACTTCTTTTGCTTTTCCTAGCTTGTTTCTAAAGAATAGATATCTATGCTGTACTACACCTCATTATGTTTGCTGCAATGAAATAATGAATGATTATAATCATATGAATTAATTTAAACAGCAAAAAAATCATGCTCCTCCTCTCTAAAAAATGGACACTCTAGGCTATAATTTACATAAATTTGAATACCATCTGCCTATATATATATATATATATATATATATATATATATATATATATATATATATATATATATATATTCCACCATTTTCCTATTCTGTTTCTGCTATGAATATGAGGACACAATAAGCTCTTGAAAACGCTAAGCCATCGTATTGTTACTCTGCTCAGCTTCTCTATTGCTGCTTTCCTGTGCATTTAACATGTATTACAATTTGTACAAAAGGTTTATGCATTTTTCATTATATATTATTTAAAGATAAGCCAAACTATTATTTTTTTCAGTTTAACTGTAATAATATAAAAATATGAGAACATACCCTTGTAAAAAGAATTTGCTAAAAAAAAAAAATCTAAACTTTGAGAATAATAATAACCTTAAATAAATTAAAAAAGAAATAAAATATTATTTGTTGAGATATAATTTAAGAATTTGCTTATTTTTTTCATAATAATAAACTTCTGATTTCACAAGTCATTTATTATTTATTAAATAATTTAATAAAAGAAGAAAAATAAATAAAATATTAAATTATATCAGTAGTAGTTTTGTTTTATTTTATGTTTACTATACAAATAAGTATTTTTTTCTACGATAAAATTTACAAATAAGTATTAATGGAAACAAAGTAATATATGTTTAACTTTACAAATGCAGTTCAGAAATTTTGTATGCGATTCTCAATCCAGGAGTAGATGTATAGATACCTAAATGCATGCTATCTTAAAATTAAATTTTTGGAACCTACTTAAATTTGCAGTTTTCTATTTTTTTTTTCTGTGATTATGAATAATATAAATATATGTATTGATATTAAAAAAGGAAAATATGAATTTTTAAACATATTAAGTAATTTATTTTATTAAAGTAATTTATTTATTGTTTGTTTGTTGTATTAAAATTGCAAAAAGTAATAGTTAATTTGCATCATCCCTCATTAATATGAATAGATATATTTTAAAAAATGTCATATTCAAAAAAGATATAAAAGTTTAATTTTACTTTTGTCTTTGTGAATAGCAATATCTTTTTTATAAAAAAAATATTTCAATTCCTGGCAAGAAATCTCATTGTGTCTTGAAATTAAATTTTCATTTTCTTTTTTATTATATTTTCCAAATAAGATTTTATTAAAAAAAAATATTTCCCTTAGAGAAAAACAAAGAAAAATAAATATTTTTTCATCATTTGTGAATAATTTATTGATCAAAAAATAATGTAAAAGTTTTAGTTGATTTTAAATACAGTAAATTAATTAATCCACAATGAATTACAGAAAGAGAGTTTAATATTATAGATATAATACTATTAATCTATCAATAATAATCGGATACTTTTTTTTAAATCAATGACTATGAAAATGATTTGTTAAATTCACAAGACATATATATTTTAATAAAAGTAAGCACAGTATAGTAAATAAATTTATACATATATATTTTAAAATAAAAATTCACTAAATATTTTTTATTAAACTGAATACAGCATATTCATTTTCTTTTTTGGTTTAACTCACTTTAATCAGTGTTCTTTATTAATTCATGGAAAATACAACTGAATGTATTATTTTTTATTTTTAATATGTACTGGGATTGACTAAACGGTGTTTACATAGCAATTTTATCACACACACACAGACTTTAAGTATAGAGTGATAGAGAATGTTATCAGGAAAAAAGCAAAGAAATAAAAAAAAATCAATAACTTTTAAACTTTATTTTGACTGTAAAGATATTGTACTGATATAAAAATAAGTTTTTAATATATAGAATATATCATAAATATTTAATATATAGAATATATCCAGAAAACATTAAAATGAATTGTTGCAATATTAATATTATTTAACATGTATATTAATAAAGCAAAATTAAAAAAAAAAAAACCATTGTAAATTTTTATTTATTTATCTTTGATTACTATAAAGATATTGTTTCAATAAAAAAAAAAGTGTTTAGTAGGTATTGTAAATGCATATTCAATAGATATTAAATTTTACAATTATTTAATATTTACATTTAATATTTGTTTAAGTTTCCCCACCATATGAATGTTTTAAAGGTAAAGGTTTATAATGAAGATATAAAAAACATATTGTTAAATTATTATTATTGCTTATCATAGTAATCAGGAAGTGTCATTAATCTAGGAAAGTTAGGGTCAAGAGGACCATGTACATAACAGAAGTACATTCAAATATACATTGGTATGTGTTTAAATTGAATATGCAAATTATTTAAATCTTACTTTGCGTATAATATTTATTTTTGCATGTAAATACTTTGTTCAGAAAGAAAGTTAGGAATACAAATTTATTGCAGATTAATGCATTGTTATTTATATTTGATGCATTAGTTCCTGATTATAGACTGCATTTTAATTGTTCATTATTATCTTAATTTCTGGCCTAGAAAAATGTATTTTTTAACCTATATATTTTTATTATATATTAAAATAAGAAAAAAAAAAGATTCTAATTTTTTTTTTTAATTTTATTAATTTAATAGTAAAAAAAAGGAATACATATTTTGTAGATGTGTGTAGTATTAAAATTACATGATTTGCAAAAACAAACCTTTTTTAAAATGAAATATATGTATTGTGCATATCAAATATTTGTTCAGCATTTGCAATATTATATTTTGAAAAAAAAAGTAAAAAATAATAGAATAAAATTATTTTCATATGAGACATTTATAACACACTTTTTGCAGATATGTACAGCAATAAAACTTAATTCTGAATGCAAACTTTTTTTGGTGAAATGCATTTGTAATACATATTTTACAGACAGCTCCAAAATTATAATAGTTGTAAAAACAATCTTTTTTTGAAAGAAGCAGATATGTTGCGTGCATCAAATTATTTAACATTTACAATATTATATTTAATATTGAAATACAAGTATAATGTATATATTTAACCTAGATATAATTAAAGAAGATTTGACCTCAGACTTTCAAGCTTCCTACAGTCATCCATTCTATTATATTTAGAAAAAGAAAACTTTCATAGGAAAACATTTCATCAGTTCCAGAAGTGAACTTTTTTTGGTGAAATGCATATACTGGATACATCAAATATTTTTTAAATACATTTCCAATATTAAATTTTGAAATAATTATGAACAAAATAGTGCAGCATATTTTAGTGAAGCATATCCTTTGGCACCAATTGGTGAAATAAAATGAGGTTTATTTTCTACAGTAGCTCAGTGGGGTTTTGCAATTTAGGAAAGATATCTCTACAAATTATCAAAAATATTTCTTAAAATGCTGCATTGCTAACTATTTAAATGACATTATAGATTATGTACCCTGGTGGAATAGTGAACATGAGAATTCAAGTTCTGAAAGTGAAGGTGTTGAAGGTGAAAGTATATCTGAAAAAGATTCACAATAAATTTGGTGAGCTTATTGTATTTATATCAATTTTTATTTAAGTAAATAGAAATGATTCTTATTTTTCAATAAAACTGTTTTCAACTTTTTCCCCCAATTTTCAGAGCTTAAAATCCTAATGTGTCTTAGATTCAGGGACATCTTAAATTCAAAGTGATTTTCTTTCCTATTAATTCCACTAAGATGATCGGAAACTTAGTTATAATCAATGGTACATGATGTCTACAATGAAATTGTTTTGTTCTGCAGTTTTTTTTTTAATATCTGTTAAATGTGTACTTTCCAGAATGCAACTGACACCCTGACATACATGTTCTTTGTGTCATTAAAGCAAATTACATTTTTATTACAGATCAACATATTTTATGATAATCTACTAGACAAGAATTATGGTATATGAAATTTGGAACCTAAAATAACACCTTGAGTTAAACCAGGCATGAAAAACATTTTATCATTTGTGCTCCAATTTGAAAATTTACATGGACTTGCTTAGGCCCCACTTTGGTCTGCCTTCCATTTTCAAGTGTAACTTGAATCTTGTTAAAGGTAATAATTGAAATTTTGCCTTAATATCCATTATATTTAGAAAAATCTCATTAAATATTAAATGTTAGTTTATTTTCTGTGTCAATCATAGGCTGGATTTGAAATCTCAATTTTTATTGATACCAATGGACATTTTGCCTAGATCTTAAAAAATGACATTACAAATACTATATGTAATAGTGCGTGCATCTAGTATTGTGTTCCAACCAGATTTTAGGGATCTTTGCAGGAGGAATATTATGATGTAAGTCCCATCTAATTTTTATCATCATAGCTTGATTATGCACTTTGTCATTCCTTGTACTAGATCAATTATTAGCTCTATATAATTCTTTAGGCTGGGGTATTCAAGTTTACTTTCTAAATTCCATCTTCTTGTTCTGTCATATGCTTGACTAATTTGAACTCTGAAATACAAACCTCTTAAGTTATTTCCACTTCTTCAATTATTTCATCTTTTTCTCAGGATACAATTTTGAGAATAATATGACCTAGATTGATAATCTGCAGTTTCTCTTGTCTGTTTTTCATTTCTGATAGGTGCTTATATTATTGATACTGCAAATCTTGCTCAGTCTGCTAGTTTCATTTTCTCATCTAGTTCCATGTATAAATTTTGCAAGTGTGTGTCATTTAATATTGTAATTCTTTTATCTACTGAGTTGATATATTTTAATATTTATTTTATACTAAATTTATTATATGTATATATATTTTTAATTTTAAATATGTATATACACATATATATATTTTTAATTTTAAATATATATATAACTGTAGCCTTTCCATTTTGCTACATTATTATATAGTTGTAAATAATAGTCAATTTTCATAGAAATTTTAAATTTTATATAATAGAATAGGTTAAAATACATTGTTTCTGTAATATTAAAATTAAGTTATGAATTTGGAATATAAAATGTTATTCATTTTAAGATAAAAGTTAATATTTTTGTAATTCACATGATCACTATTTCTTATACTAGCACATAATTATTAATAAACAAGCCAAAACTCTCCATACAGCAGTGCCACCCTGTGCATGGAGAATTTTGCCTTGTTTATTTTTGTAATTATTAACAGTCAAATTAAAAATTGTTATTTATTTATTGTCTTAAATTATTTAATTAAAAATAACTGAAACACTGGCTTATCATATACCTGTGTCTAAATATGTAATATATAGGATATATGAGCACAGACTATCACACAACTCACCATTCTCCACTCTGTCTCATAACACTGATACACTTGAACACATATATGTCGAAAAGATAAATAATCACCAATATACGTATTTCATGCTAAACCAACAATCATCAGTTGGTCCAGATTACCATCTCCACACATATATACTATAAGTGCTCAAATATATATTAAGATAGCCAATCTTCATACTTTAATGGATAGGCTTCAATCTACTCCACACTCCAACTCTTCAACCATCCAGCCAATTTGAAAATCTGATGATGGAATGCTCAAAAGTCTACCTGAGGCCGAGATTCTTGTCTCTTGTATATGTATTAAATGGATTATGTCCTGTACCTGAGGGGTCAAATTGACCTGAGGTCAACATGGGTGTGACAAGAATCTTGGGCTCAGAGTGGCCTTTGAGCATTCTATCATCAGATTTTTAATTGGATGGACAGTTGAAGAATTGAAGTGTGGAGTAAAGTATGAAGACTGGCTATCTTAATATATATCTGAGCCCTTATAGCATATATGTGTGGAGATGGTAATCTGGACCAACTGATGATTGCTGGTTTAGCATGAAATACGTATATTGGTGATTATTTATCTTTTTGACATATTTATGTTCAAGTGTATCAGTGTTATGAGAGAGTAGAGAGTGGTGGATTGTGTGATAGTCTATGCTCATATACCCTATTAATTAATAATGATAAAATAAATAAAAATGAGATGCATGTTGATAGGTGCACATACACATTCATATAATAATTAATTAAATCTTATTTCCTTGTTCTAAACTTGATTTATTATTTGCGTAAGTCATAAATGTTATATTTTATTTAACTATATCAATTTTATAAAAGTTTTTAAAATTAACAGTTATTGCAACATGAGTGATAAATTTTATGTATTAAAGTTTAAGTTGAAAAAAATAAAGTGTTTTTTATTAAAGGATACACTTAAATGTTGCATTAAAATAAAATTTAATAAAAATATATTATTTAATAATCTTAGTTGTAAAATCATGTAAAAAATCTAAACAAAAATAATTAATATGTAAATTTTAGCAAGTACTTTGGATTGATTAACCAATCAGGTATTGGTAAATTTTCCCTAAGTGAGCAGATATGAAGGGGTAGGTGTGGTGAAATCAAGAAATTTTCAGAGGAACTGAACTGTATTCCTTTTGTTTTAAAATCTAAGTCTAAATTTATTATAAATTTTATTATTTTAACTCTAAAAAGTAATAGTAATAACTTGTAAAACTATGGAAGGTATCTTAAAAAGCTTATGTACTAATTTGACTATGGAATAGAAAAATAAGTTATCCTCATTGATATACTACAGGAGCTGACTAGAAATTTGTGGTAATAGAAGGGAATTGAATATTTCAGAAGATAAAAATGTATTTGGTTAAAAAGCGTTGCAGAATATTAAACCATTTTTCCTACAGAACAATGTGAAGGATGCATAAGGAATTTATCTTAATTTTTGTATGCAAAATAATGGAGAGCATTTTCTATTTAACTTTAATAATTATCAATGATAATGACTTATTCAGCAAAATTATTAACAATTCCTGATATGAATGTATTAGTGACTTTAGCTGAATGACAATAACTTTAAAAGGAAGAAAGATATAATGTTGACTAATATTTTTAGTAAAAATATATCTTCTAGCTAATTAGTGATTGTTTTAACATGATAAATATGGATTATTCAGGAGGAGAACTCTAGTATTTTATAATTTTATTAGCAAACATTATTGGAATCATTAATATATTAAATGTGAATGATTTGGAGGAAACTATCAAACTTTTAATTATACAGTAAATATTTTAATATTGAAAGAAAGGAAATTTTTAAAATTTACTAAATATTGTGATTAAATATTTAAATACCGAGTTAGTAAACATGAAGGAATTCTGTCATTGATATAAGAAGAATTAATTTTTATTACAAGAACATTTTATTGTTAATGATAATTAATATTTCTATGGATTTGTTTATGTTTCTTACTTATGCTGCAAATAATGGAGAAAAAGCATGGAAGAGAAGAGAAAAAAAATCTCTTTATGTTCAAGTAAACTGGTCATCATAGAAACTAGGCTTCCCCTCAAAAATATTTTATTTAGTGCCAAGAATGGAAATTTTTTTATTTTTTTACTTTAATATGAACTACAGTCTTTAAGTTAATATTAATTATTTATAATATTATTTATTCATATTTTATTAGTTTTAAAATTTAAATATGTTAAAAATTTTGGTATATAAAAAGGGGGGGGGGGACAGAAAGAAAAATGTAAATTTTTTATTATTTTTTATTATTATGATTCTATAACTTCATGGAGTTATATCAACCGGCAGGTCTTCAATAATAATCATAAAAAATATTATGATTCATTAATGTAACTTTAATTTACTATTTTTAATATAAGATATTTGTATTGAATTATTTAAACCAAAAACTCAGGTAAAATAAATATGTATATGTATTTTCATGTATGGTAAATTATAGCTATGAATATAGTTGTTATAATCTGCATATGATTATAAAATGTATTGTACTGGTCAAGTTTGTACATTTGCGTAACAGAATATAGAATCCAGGCAAAAAGACCAATGCCAACCAGACCAGAATTGAATGTCTCAAATCTGACTACACTTCAACTCGTCTGCCAGAACTCCAAGTCTCAAGACCCTACAAATGACCATGCTTGGGGTTACATGTATTTTTATCTTTCATGGCCAGCATAGGTCAGGGAGAAACATATGACTCAGGGATCTAAATATTTTATTAATTAATCTAAATACTACCGGCATGAAATACATGTATTGGTGATTATTTTTCTTTTCTACATGTATATGGTCGTGTGTATCAGTGGTATAAAATAGTATTGATAGTTGAAGGATGGTTGAAAGTCTGAGTTCAAATGCTCTATGTTTACACTTAGGCTCCAGGTATGTGAAGATTACCTGTATTTCAAATATTTTCTAACTATGTGCATATATAAATAAATACATGCAAGCTAATATATTTCAGATCAGATCTCTTATAGTGTTTATTAATTTGAAAGAAAAAAAATTATTTAAATGATGGGTTAAATAATTTTATAAATCAGAAGTATAATATATGTTGTGATTCAATATGTTTTGATATAATAACTAAGTATTCACTAAGAAAAGCAAAAAATAAAAATATTACAAGTGTCTGCTAATCTTTGAATTTCTTGATATTTTTATTTATTTGGCAAGACTTTTCAGAAGGTAGGATTATTATATCACTTTTCCTGAAGGTTTATGATGATAGTATTATCCATCACCTGTCATCATTAATTGTTGAAAGCCTAGACAACTTTAAACTTTATTTAAATGTTTCCAAATATAAACAACTGTTAATAATAATATACAAAGAGGAATTTTATCTTTATGTGTTAATACTAACAAATGTTTATATTTGGAAAAGTTTAAAAATTTCTAGACATTCACATTTAATGATAGCAGTTGGAAATAGTCCAACAAATTAACACATTACATCACTGTTATCTTAAAAAAGGAAGACAATTTTAGTCAATAGTTTGTATTCATTTGGGCATATATTTTGTATTTATGTGTGCCACAAGCAGTTAATGATAAATATGTAGGCACTTAAATTATAATTTTTCAATATTATTTTAAATAAACATTTGAAAAGAAATACTGGATCTAATATTTATTTGTTTTATTAGGGAAGAAAAACTGCCATTCCTTACACATTATTTATTATTTGTAGGTTCTGCATAGAAAATGAAGTATTAAACATTTTAATTTTTTGATTATCTCAGCATAAATTATGAAATTGAAGACTTTATATATCATTTCAATTATGATTTTATAATTGAAAATTATAAGATCATAATTAAAATCTTTATTCTAAGATTTTAAAATAAAATTGCTGCTAATAATAAATTTCAGCCTTTTGAGATAGCATTATTGATTTATTTATAATATATACTGTTGGAGGCCAGATTAATTTGTCACTCTGAATGAATGGGCATTGATAAATAAAAAATAAAATTGTATTTGCAAATTTGTTAAAGTGGCTCCCTATGAGCCTGCCAGCAAAATAGTTCTGGTAATATATTTGGAAAGAGAGTGTTCTGTGATATGATTATAATCCTACATGTTACATGTTCAAGTAGTGGTAAAAATTATTTATATGCTGTTGAAATTAGTAATATAAAATTCTAAGACTACATGTATTTTAAATGTCATTTAAAATTTGCAATTTATGAGTGAATATAAAATTAATAATTTTAAAAATGTTTGAATTCTTAGTTTTATTTTAAAAGTGTTTGAATTCTTAGTTTTATTTTAAAATAACCATTGTATTTTCCCACCCATATTGGTATGTTATGTTAATGGAATAATTATAATTCTTCTGCCATTATTATGTAATTTAAACAATTTTTTAAATATTTATTTCTAAATCACTTTCAATACATTAGAATATCATATTCATGATTTTAATAATTTTAATCATAAACTTGCACTTTACGTTATTTATCTATTTACATTCCATTTTTTCTTAATTTTTTAATGTTTTTTGATGTTGATTTATTAATATTTGTACAGATGATTATTTCAGTGTTTAAGCAAAGTAATAATCTCAGTTATCCAATTGTTTATTTTAATACAATAAAAGCTAAACTATGATTGCTTAATGCTCACCCACACATTAGTATATATATATAAAGAATGTTGAATCTGTTTTTCTGGAGCATCAATGAGAAATAGGTTGTATTTTTTAATCAGAAAAAGTTAAAAAATGTCTGTAAAGAATAAAGAAAGATTAAAGAAGCAGATTTTATTAAAAATACAAATAATGTACATAGTAGGAAACTCTCCATATAGCATTGCCACACAGTACAAGCTTTAATAATCAAGGGATGCAAGATTTGTGCATAAACTTTCTACCTAGTATTTAAATTTACACAATATGAAATTTGAATAGATAAGTAATGTGAAGCATGAGTTTAATATTAAAATTATGAAAGCCATGGATATGTTATTGTAAGGTATAGTTCTATTTTAAAGATTTTTTTTATGCTTAATAGTTTATAAAAAATATATGTATAACCGTCACTTAGAAGCGTTTTCGACTAACTTGTAGCTTTGTCAACTGTCACTTTTAAAAAATGTCAGCTTTCCCATAATTCCACGATGTCAATCTTCCCATAATCCTGTGATCTTAATGTTTGCTGCTTGCCTATTAATTAAATCTTGCCTATATTTATAAATTAACATTGCCTCTTTAATTTTTCTTTTATTATTATTTCTTTCAGTTTCCAATATTTTTACATTGTTATAATTAAAATTAAAACCATATATACATGATTTATTATGGTCATAAAAAACAGAAGCTGATAAAGTATCATTATTTTTAAAATTTTGTCTTGTATTTTGAACCCTTTTAAATAATAATATGTGCTCTTTTGTTCTTTTTTCCAATGTGCACCTCGATTCACCTATATATTTACTGCCACACCTACATGTCCATTTGTAAATGATACAATTTTTATTTATCAATAGAGTTTTATCTTTTGAATTGTTTATTAATTTATTTAATGTAGATGCTGCATAAAATGCAATATTACATATTCCTTTATAAATTTTCTTAATGAAACTTGCCAGTTGATTTGAAGTATATGGTATTAATATCCATAGTTTTTTTATCAGAAGAATTAACATTATTATTAATATTTTTATATTTAGAAGTAAAAGTTTTAATAGTATAATAAACACAATCATAATTGTATCCAACATTTAACAATTCATTATAATAAATTTCAATATTTTTAGTTTTATCTGATGCATATTTACAAGGGTTATTATTTCTAAATAAAAAGGATTTCAAACCTGCCATTGGTAATTTTGATTCATATGAAATATATCCTCTTTTTGCTATTGGTTTTAGAGTCATATAGTAATGCAGTTTATCTTTGTTTCTAGTTATCTTGAGATCTAAAAATTGAACACTCATTGAATTTTCATCTGTTTTAATCCACTTTTATGACCATAATAAATCATGTGTATATGGTTTTGATTTTAATTATAACAACTTAAAAATATTGGAAACTGAAAGAAATAATAATAAAAGGAAAATTAAAGATGTAATGTTAATTTATAAATATAGGCAAGATTTAATTAATAGGCAAGCAGCAAACGTTAAGATCACAGAATTATGGGAAGATTGACATCGTGGAATTATGGGAAAGCTGACATTTTTTAAAAGTGATAGTTGACAAAGCTACAAGCTAGTTGAAAGCGCTTCTAAATGACGGTTATACCCTGTCTATTACATATATAGACGCAGGTATATATAAGCCTGTGTATTTCAGTTATTACATATTAGAGATGTCTGCCTATCCCTTGTATATGTATTTAATGGATTATGTCCTGTACATGAGAGGTCAGATTGACTTTAGGTCAACATGGGCATGACAATAATCTCAGCCTCAGGGTGGCCTTTGAGCGTTCCATCATCAGATTTTCAATTGGATGGACGGTTGAAGAGTTGGAGTGTGGAGTAGATTGAAGCCTGTCCATTAAAGTAGGAGGATTTGCCATCTTCTGAGCACTTGTAGCATATATGTGTGGAGATGGTAATCTGGACCAACTGATGATTGCTGGTTTAGCATGAAATACGTTTATTGGTGATTATTTATCTTTTCAACATATGTGTGTTCAAGTGTATCAGTGTTATGAGATAGTGTGGAGAGTGGTGGGTCATGTGAAAGTCTGTGCTCATACCCTGTCTATTATATATTTTTTATAAACTATTAAGTACTGTATTTTCATATATATATATATGCATTATGTAAATATATATATTTTTTATAAACTATTAAGTACTGTATTTTCATATATATATATATGCATTATGTAAACTAAAGATATTATGAAAACATATGGAGGTTGTTTAATATATCTATAAAGATATTACAAATAAGAGACAGGTGAATAACTCCACGTGTGTGTGTGTGTGTTTAAAATTAAAAAATCAGATATATTAATCTTCAATTGAGGTTTAAAGTTTATAACTGTGCTAGAGATATTTTCTGGTTTAGAAAATGATTAGTAATAATCATTATTGTATTTATCTGAGGTGGATGGTGTCAAAGTTGTGAGTGGAGTGGGTTTGAATGGTAAATAATAATGTAACAATAAATTTTAACCAAATGCTTAAAAATTCACTGCTGTGATAGTCAATAAATTAATCAGAAAAAAGTATTTTTAATTATGTACAAGTTCATTATAAACATATATGAAAATATTTTATGACCAAAGTTTTCCATATTTTCAGAACAATATGAATTGCTGGTGTAAGTGTTAGTTTAAAAATTATTTATGCTAAAGTTATCAAGCAGTTCTTTTAAATGATCTAAAATATTTTCTAAAAAATATGACACATATCCGATTGAGTGCTTAATAATAAAATGTTGCATTCTTTACTTTTTTTAAATTTTTTAAATTGATTTTCTGTTTTATCCCCAACAATTAACATTTTTATTTGTTGAGAGCTTTTAAAGTATGGGTTTCTTGATCATTACAACTTTAATGTTGCTTTGTTTGAATTATTATTATTTTTTTACTTTTTTTTTTGTAATTTTTATTGACATAGTGAAATTCTTTTTTTGCAATAGTTTTCCAAGTTCAACTTTTGATTGTATAGAAATTTCGAATAAATTAAAAATATCTATACTGCATCTGCAAACCGACTGATATGAAACAATGAATAAATATTACTGTAGTTTAATTTTCACCAAATCACTCTCACTCCAGGTAGAAACTGGTCATATGTTTATGATTACATCACTCCAGAAGATGTTAAAAGGGGATAGAAACCAGACTCTATCTTGAGTGAGTGATGTAGTGAAAATTAAACTACAGAAACATTATTCGTTATTGAATAATCTCTAGTCTAATGAATGACAAATAAAAATTATTGATATGAAACAAAATTTGCAAAAGCTATTTGCAAATTAGGCAATGGTATAATATACTGTAACTTTTAAAAAATAAATAAAATATTTGGTATTACTATTTATAAAAATAAGCTGTTTGTTTTACTTTTAAAATATGTAATATTTCAAATGTTAAACAAAAACTTTTAAGAGAGAAAACATATTACTTTTTTTTAAATATATTTAAATTAGTGAATCTCAAGATGTTTTTGTAAATTATTTGCATTTAGTTAAAAAAAAAAGTTACAAAAAGATTTAATATATTTAAATGTATTTTAAAGAAATTAAAAAAAAAAAACTCAGACAGTATTATTTTTCATTCTTTTCATTCGTAATTGGTTGATTCATTATTTAATTTGTGATTTTTACATACTCTGTAGTTTGTTTCACCGACTATATTACAAGTTTCATTTTTTGGATAACTTAATTATTTTAATTTAAAAATATGTATGGATAATTAGTTTATAAAAAATTATAGATTTGAAAAGTTATCTTTGTTCAGAATTTTTTTTATAAATGAATTCAATTTTTATTCCCTACGAAACAAAGGAATTAAAAATTCCATTACATATACATTTAAAACAAAGCTGATAAAAAAAAAAAAAAATCACACGACGTGTCTTTTATGTTTAACTTATTATATTCTATTTTTTTCTTTTATTTTTGTGATAATCTCATTAATTTTGCCTTTAAAAATTGGAATTGAAAAATATAATTTTATATTTTATTGTTTATTCATCATTTTGCAACAATAATATTGATCAAAGCATTTAATAAATATATATAAAATATGAATATTAAGATATCTTTTTAAGTCTTCTATAATTTTTTGGGATGAACATGTAGGACTTCAGTTTTTCTATTTTTATTTTTTCTAGCAGTGATTTATATAGGGATATGTTATGTTTTCAATCATTTGACTGATTAGTTTTATGACTCTTTACATTATAACAATACTACCATCATTTTTCATATTTTTAAGAAGATAAAGTGGTTGATAGTCTATTTTTGATCATCATTAGACTTGAACTGTTTTAGTGATTTACTAAAATGTGAAGAAATGCTTTATTTAGCTATATGATATGTTTCCAATCATTTGACTGAATCAGAAACATTTGGTTTTAAAATGTCAAATAAAACATACATGATTTTTTTGCAAAGTTCATTGCAGACAATTTTATAGAGTTTAGGTATGTGCCAATAGCTGCAATGATCTGATCTTCTGTTAGTAATTTTTGATAATATTAATCTTTCTTAATGAATATTAATTTTTAATTATAGTCAATACCAACAAGTTTTTTTTTTTACTGTCATTGTTATAGAGATTGTTGCTATCTGAACATTAAATAGTTTAACTAACTGGATAAGAACCTTTTAATATCATTTAAAAGTCAGTCTTTTTTTTTTTATATATATATATTTTGTGAAAGTTTCTGTCATATATTTTTTGTCATGTCTTTAAAATTTATCTATAAATGGGAAAAAAAATATTAAGTTTGTATGTGTTTATATTTTTCTACGGCGTGATGCAAAAACATCCATTAAAAGATTTGTTGATTCATTATTTTGTCATTTTGTGTGTTTTTGAAACGAAATATTTTATTAAGTTTAACCCAAGAATAAAAAAAATATGAAATGATATATAGATATATTCTTGTTTAGGAATGTACCCACATGTAAATAAATAGGCTATATTAAATTTTATCACACAAATGAAGAATGCCAATTAATAATATGTTACTGCGCTAAGATATTTGAATATTTTATTTAATTGATAAAGACATATAAAAGACCTGAGATTTTACAGAGATAATCAGCATATGACAATCAGAATGATAAATGTGAATTAAATAATTTTATGTAAATCAGCTAATTCTCTAGTTTTTTGTTTTTTTTTCAAAAAGAATTATGTGCAGCCTTTTTTGAAATTTAAAGAAAAGGAATATATATATCTATTTATATAGAGATTTATTTCACATGACAGCGTGATAGATTTTAAAACTAAAGCTTCTTGGATTGAAGCTTAATCTGTCATTTTCAATGCTTAGACATTATACTACCTCCCGAGCAACAAACCATTTGATTATTTTATCTTATTAAAATTATTTGCATGTTACTTCTTTTTATTGTATTTTTTAATAGCTGATGTAATATTTTTACTACACTATATAATATTTGAAATTCAAAGTCATATTATTACATGCATCAGTTTTAATATTTTGTGGGCATTTATTTTATAATCATTTTTTATATATAATGTTCACACTTTAGAAGAAATAACTTTTTACATAATATTCAAATTAGCTGATCATATCTTTTTTTTTTTTATTATTATTAAAACGATTTATAAATTTTTTTACTCAGATTTTTTCCACCAAATAAATTCTCTTCTTTATTCTAGTTCAGTCTGCTATTTAGAATAAAAACAGTTTGCTTCTGAAAAGCATTGTGCAAGCTGAGGATCATATCATTTTTTTTTAGTTTTATACCAATCTTGACCCAAGGATAGAGTGTCTATAACTATAGTTATAAAATTGAGAACCTAAATTTGTATCGATGCTGAACTGGCAATCAGATCCATATAGCTATGCAAATAAGTTAGCTTGGACTCTGATTATTAATATCTTTTTTTGAATTGTAGGCTGACAGTTAAGTAGTTAAAAAAAAAGAGAATGAAATGTGACTATCCTGACAAAGGTCACAGACTATCCTGACAAAGGTCACAAACCAGAAATTAGTTTTGGAACATGGACTGGCAATCAGATCCATATAGCTATGCAAATAAGTTAGCTTGGACTCCGATTATTAAGATCTTTTTTTGAATTGTAGGCTGACAGTTAAGTAGTAAAAAAAAAGAATGAAATGTGACTTTCCTGACAAAGGTCACAAACCAGAAATTGGTTTGGGAACATGGATAGGACAGTACTATATAGGGAGTTAGTAGACATTATCATCTATTAATTATTCAGAATTTACAATTGGGCAGACTTGAAATAGAGTAAACAGAGTTTGCCTCTCTATATAATAAGCTGGGACATAATTTTTTTTATTTTAGATAGGGTTTTATTTACTATAATATTAACAATTTTTGAATCACTGGGATTATTTTATTTTTTATTTTGTATGTAAATAAAGAATTTGGTAATGTATATAATTGTAATCTTGTGGAAGGATTGATTTATATAAAAACAAGCTCTAAGCATAAGTGTTGCACTTATGCTTTTAAAACACTTATTGATGGGTGAGTGCACAAAAATTTAATCTAATAGCATGCTTGTGGGTGAAGATTTTCTTCCACAAGATTACAATTATATTTATTTTGTATGAAAATTGCTTTATTAGAGATTTCAATGACTTTGGTTTTTTGGTCAAGTTTATTATTTTCATTTGATATTATATTTTGTTCATGTTTTGTATAGGAGCATAAGAAAAAACTATTATTAATCTGTTTCATTATTTCCAACATAATCTTAGTATTGACGTAGGCTGCATTTTAGTAAAGTTGCTCATTTTATCCTTTTTTTCATTTTCATGTTCTGCTAGATTTTGCATATGTTATTGGCATGCAACTATATTTGTAGATTATTAGTCATGAAACATTTTTATATCTAATAATATAGGAAATATTTTAAAAATACACTTCCATTTTATTTTTGGAATTATGGTTTAAGTAAGATTTAGAAGAATAATTTGAATAATGAATAAAGAAATTATTGATAAGTGATTAAAAAAGTAATCAGTAATATTTAAGTACTCATATTCTAACCAATCGTGCAACTAAAATTCAGGTTTTTTGTTCTAAAGAGGTAATTTTCATTTACATTTGCTTTATACTAATACTTATATTAACCTGCACTTGATTTATCCACCAGATAGTGATGGCACCTCTCTGTTTTTCAATTTTTAATACCATTTGTAAGTATTGAGGAAAATCAGTGGATATTAAATGACATGGCAATTATACCCTCATAGCAAGTTTCTGACTCTCTGTCTTCTAAATGGGAGGCACAGTTTTGTTTTGTACATATTTTATAATTTTGTTTTACTCCTATTTTATTTGCCATCCTTATGCTTACAGATATCTAGAGTTAAGTTATAACTGAAGCTACTGCAGTATTAATTGCTGATTTAATACAATCATATCACTATCTAGATTAGTTGATTGAATTTTTTAGGAATATCTGGACCCACAAAATTGTGCCATCCAATGTTAAGGATGCTTTAATTGTTCCAATTTTTAAAAGCAAAGGGGAGTAGGTAAGATTGTGGTAATTATCATAGAAAGATTATTAATATTCACTTCTTCAAAATTACTTTCTAGAATTTTATTGAATAGATTGCTTCCAGTTATAGATGAATGGTTATCAGAGACTCATTATTGATTTAGGGAATCAAGAATTATTATAAATATGAATTTTATTGCAAGAAAAGTGTTGAGAATGAAGGAATGATTTATATACTGCTTTTGTTGATTTAATCAAGGCATTTGATTCATTGAAAAGGGTAGGTCTATGGCATTGTTTGAAATTAGTTGGGTCTATCAAAATTTATTCCTATTAAACAGCTTCTATATGATGGAATGAATGGAAGTATTATTAGTACAGGTAAATTTGAAATGAAAAGTATTAAACAAAGATGTGCACTTGGTCTAACTTTGTTTTTAACTTTTATAACAGTAGTCTTTGCAATTGTTTACAGGTGGCTCAATCAGATAGGCATCAATATACAGTACAGATTTGTTGGTGGAATTTTTGATTTGAATTGGCTAAAAGCAAAAACAAGAATTTAATTTTCTTGGATTCTGGATTTATAGTATGCTGGTAATTGTATTATTTTTGTGAGGTCAAAAGATGATTTGTTTTGAATGCAATTTATAAAGTTCTCAGTTTATTAATTAATTTTTAAAACTCAAAGTTTTTTATAGGCTAGTGATGGAAGAAAAATTCTTATCAACTTTCAGCAATTTGAGAATGTAAATCAGTTTAAAGACCTTGGTAATTTTATAAGTAGAACATGGACTTAGTTGTAGGGATCCAACACAAATTGCAATGTGTTGCTGCTGCATTTAGCAGATTAAAAGATAAGAGTATTTCATCATAGAGAAATAACCAGTGCAACTAAATTAACTATGTATAAAGTTATTTTATCTTATTTATTGTAGGGATGCAAAACTTGGATGCATTATTAGTGCAATATAAAAGCATTAAAAAAGTTTCATTTAAGGATGCTCTGTAAAATTTTAAAACTGGCAAGATCATTAACCAATCAATATGTCACATTTTCATTGGATGGTGTGTAAAATGAATGAACAATGAAAGACTTTCTAAAAGGGTGTTTCATGATGAACTTGAATATGGGTTTCATAGAAGAATTAGCCCTGTCTACATTATAAGGATACCTTGGACATCTAAAATTAGCTAAGCAAAAATGTATTGGAGTATTTTAGAAAGAAAAATTTTCTGCTGAGGAAACTAAAAGACAACATTGTAAAATAAGTAAATAGAAAATTGGAGCAATGATAGGTTTATATAGTCATTGCAAAACTCATTTTTAGAGTCCCCCCCCCCTCCCTATAAAATTGGAATGGCCATATTCTTTTTTGAGTGATTGTTTATTATTATTAGAGTTTAAACATTTCAAGCTATTAATTTAAATAGCAGATAAAAGGAAAATTGAACAATGCATAAATACATTGAAAATTGATCTTCCACCATCAAGTATCTATTTATTTAGTGCTTATGTTTGGATATTTAACGCTAATATATATATAACATTTTATGGGTCATCCATGTCAGATTTTAATTAGATATTCCAACGTTTGGACTTGATCATACAAGTTCTCAACTGGGTTTGTGTGATCAAGTCGAAATGTTGGAATATCTAATTAAAATCTTACACGGATGAACCCGTAAAATATGTCATTTATACCTATAACCTGTGAAAACATTTGTATAATATATATAAAATAAAGAACAAATATTTCTAAACAAGCTTATTTTATTATTATTTTTATTTATTTATTTTTTAATGATAAATGCTATAAGAGAAAGCTTTCAAATCTTTTTAATTTAATTGTTATAATCAAGTGGTTAATAATTAAATTTATGAAAAGCGTTGGCAATATGGTAGTATGCTATCTTTCAATTAAACTTTTTATCTTTAATTAATATAATTTAAACAAGAAAACACAATTTCTATAACTTGTGGAAAAGTAATAAAATTACACAATACTACCAAATACCGTACATATGACTAACATTATGTCATGATTTAAAAATAAAATATATTTTTAACAGGAAAAGGGGGGAGTTGTCAAATGTCACCTATCGTTAAAAAAGTACATTGCATATTTAATAAGGATGTTTAAATTATTTATAATTTAATCAAAATTTTAAAGCTTTTTTTTTTGGAGTTTATATTTTATGAAAACTAAACTTTTTTTTTTTTTTTTTGTAGGTGAAGAAACATCGGACTGTAAGTATTTCTTATTAAATAGTAATACCATTATAAGATTATCTTTTAAAAATATGTTCTCAGGATAATTCGATATAAAAATTAATATTTATTTGAATATTTTATTATTGCTTATGATCTCTACATCGGGAAATGAAATCCCACAAATAATAAACATTTTTTAAAAAAATATTCATTCTTCATTTTTTGTTTGCTTTGTGGTTATACTTGTTGATATTTTCGATTATCATTAATCAAGATAGTATTAATCAATTATTTACGAATGCTAAAAAAGGAATTAAACATTTAAAGAAACGACTATCAATCGTTGGTGGCTTAGCAGTTAGCATAGCTGCCTTGGAAAGCAGCTGACCCGGGTTTGCTTCCCGGCCGATGCTATGACATATGGAAAAAAAAAGAAAGAGTGGTACTGATTAATTACAACATAAAATATCATTATGTTGTTTCACTTTTTGTTTAGACATAATTGATATCTTTACAAATGCATTTAAATTGGTAAAACATAAAGATAAACCATGAACTATGTGACTGTAAGAGCTTGATGCTCCCTCTCCCCCCAAACCTCACTATATTATTCTTGTACTATGTCAATGCACTAACTATTACATTATGCCGCTCTTCATAAGTCAGGACGTGTGTTGTTTATATGCTCTTTTCTCTGAGCCTAACATCAAGTATCTACCATTAATAGGTATCATTTCTTCCATTTTTTATATCTTCCAATATTTTTTTTACCTCAGTGCCCCCCCCCCCCCCCATTTTATTAACAAACAACTTTTTAGTTTTTTTTTTTTTTTGACATTTTTGTAGATTTTCAGGGTGATATTTTCAACTTATATTTTCAATTTTTTTCTAATTTATGTTCCCAAGTTTTGGGTCTTTTTTTAAAAACAAAACAAAAACAAAAGCTTTAATAGTAACAGAATAGTCTCCTTGTTTTTTAAAAAAAATATTCAAAAGTAATAAATAGTTAACAGATTACTCATTGTGGTTAAATATAATCATCATTGCAAATATCTACAGTTTAAAATTTAATTTTATATTAACATACATTATTAAATTTAATTTATAATTCCTTATTATTAAAGAACAGTCTTTTCTAGACATCCGAAAAAATAATACTTCCCACGATGCATTTCGATTGAACCAGTTATTTCTGCTGGCCAGGGCATTTGTTTTTAAATATTTAAGCAAATTTATACCTAAGCAAATTATTCAGTTTTTGAACGACACATATTAAATAGTTTAAATATTGATATAACTAACAAACTTGTATAGTTACATCAGAGATATGAAATTATTAAATTTTATATATTTGATTTATAATTTTATTGAAATTTAATTTGTCTGTATTATATTTTCTCACCACTTAGTTATTTGATTTTGTCCTTATTCATATCATAGAAATGTATATATTTTTTTGTATTGTGGATGTGATGTCTATTTACAATTTTAAATCTTGAAGTTGAAATATTGAGCAATGTAGCAAGATAATTTTTTCTTTGTTCTAACATTCATATCATCATATTTATCAATAATTTATCTTTCAGCCAGATTGTATTTTTAAATCAATATGTGCCCATGTTTATATTATTTTTTTTTGGATATATTAATTTTTAAACATGAAGCATTTTTTTGAATGTCAATATGGTAGTCACATATTTACCTTGCTATGACGGTCAACAGAGGCCACCCCCCCGCCCATTCCAGCACTACGCGCTGACTTTTCTAATTTTTAGCCAAAAAATGAAACACATTGTAAACATAAAATTCAGCACGTTGAAACAATGTTAATCGTCATGACATCATAGCAAGGTAAATACGTGATTACCATCATCATAATATATGCTTTAGGAGGAAAATATTTCAGAACTTGTTGATATTATTTCCAGTAAGTAATATTTGATGTGTATAATGTGCAAAAGTTATCGAATTAAAAACATTATAAATCTAATAAAAAAGATTTATATTTCTCGGACAAAAGTATGGCCAAATAAATCTGAATAATGGCAAAATTGCCTCATTTTTTTTTTGATCATTTTTTTAATTACAAATGATGATTTAGTATTTTACTAAAGACACTCATCAGAGTTTTGTATGAATGATTTATTATCATACTGATACAGTTTACTTGGCTGATCAAATATCCATTTAAAGAATTAATTGATAAAATAATCAAAAGTAAATTAAAAAAACATAATAGTATAGCTGTTTAGTTTTGTATTAATATGAGGTTATGCAATTTGATTTAATTGTTATATGCAACAAATTGATTATATCTTACTTCTGTTATGCTTGTTAATTCTATGAAATCAGTGCATGTATCTTCTACTTGGTAGAAAGATAATGTAGTCTACATAACTGATAGATATTATTCATTTTCAGAATGTCCAGGTGAATATCTTTGAACCAATTAAATCTTATTTAATATTTCAAAAAAAAATGATGTGTTGCAGTATCCTACATCTATGCAAAGACTGATTTATTAATTTTGCTCATATGTTATCTGTTATAATCCATCTTGACTGAAATCTACTATTGAACTTTTTTTTTCCTCCTTCAAATGATGCTTTCAGAAATAATAGTAACAAATCTGATGAAATTGTTCTCATTTATTAATAAACTTGTTTTAATAAATGATATTCCAAGGAATTAAGTGGCAGAAATAGTAAATATTGAATAATCTTTAGAGATTTCTGGACATATGATTTTATCAAAAATTGAAAAGCCTTTTGTTTGAGAGAATGTAATAATGTGAGCTAAAATATGAAGATTGTCAAAGTTCCTGAAATAATCAGAATTTTAAAGTGGTTATTTCATGAGAATATAAACTTTCATTAGGATTACACCTGGGTCTCGTTTTATGTGGTAGATAGGTTCCACAGAAAACCCGCATTAAAAAAAATCACACAAAAATAGACTTAATTTACCTTGGAAAATGGAGGATAGGTGCTGTAATTTTCGGAATTTGCATAAAAGCAAAGCAACAAAGAAAAATTACTTTAAAATTCGCATTAAAAAAATAAACCAATAAAGTATGACTAATAAAAAATTTCAAATATTTGAAAAAAATTAATACAAGACAAACTTTTTTTACTTTTTTATTAATTATACAGTATTTAATTTTACATTTTTCATACATATTTTAATCTTTATCGCTAGCGTTCATTTATAAACTGGTAAGAAATCAGACTCGATGTGATGTAGTGTATTGTGGCTTCTCCTTAAACAAAGTCAAGAATTTCTCAGCAATTATGCCCAGAGAAACCTGTTAGCCACTTTATTTTTATTCGTGATGTGATGTACAACTAGCACCACTTTCAGTCTTATGCTGTGTTAACGGTTTTCTGTTTCTATATTAAAAAAATAAATCGCAATCAAAACAAAAAGATTATACATTATCATTAGAAAGATTATTTTCAGTTTATAAAATTTTCGTTTTTTATTTTAAAAATCTAAAAGATTATTTATTTCTGTTACAAAATACGTTTAAAAGTTTAATTTTTTTGAATATTTATTGCGATATTTTTATACGTAAGTATAAATCTATTATTACTGTATTATTATTTACTCATTAGTATAAATAGATTATTTATATAGAAGCTTCAGGCCATATTCACGTTAGCTGCTAATATAACGTTATATTTTTGGGAAAAAGAAGTATTTCAAGTGAAAATAAGTTATTAATAATTTAAATTTCTAGATATCTAATAAATATAGTGAAATATGAAAGATATTAAGAAGAAACATGAATCGCATAACTTCAAAATCGCATTAAAATAATTAGCATAAAATGAGACCCAGGTGTATATAAATTTTCTAGATATGTAATTTATCTATTTGATGGGATATCAAATAATAACCAGAATTGTTTTCTGGTCTGTGCGCATGTTGTACTATATACTTTTGCTGTTATATATTACTTGCAGGAACCCTTCTGCACCAATCTTCCAAATGATAACACCCTGTAAAATCGTGGATTCATATAGCACATTTTTTTCTAAAGTGCATTTTGCGTATTTGTCAAATTTTTTTTTATATTGCCTGAAGTGTTGAATTAATGCTGATTTTTTTTTTTTTTTTTTTATGCAAACAGCATTTTTCTCTCAGATAAAGTTTAGTTTTATCTGCAAGTTCTGAAACATTTACATGATATTATAAAATGTAAACAATCCATTTTGTGCCAAGCAAAGAGTGCAAATTCCACTCCAACATTGTCATTTCTCAAAGCCTTGAGTGTGAAAGAGTCCCACTGCGTATATATATATTAATCAAAAGATGAAGATTTATGTAAGAGATTGTCATCTGGATCTGAGCCAACTGATAAGTGCTCGTTTAGCACAAAATGTGCATCTTCGGGATCTTTTCTCTTTTTCGCACATCTTGGGTCATATGCTTCCAGATATTGTGATAAAATAGATGTTTGATATATATATATAAAGTTAAGTATATCTAAAAAAAATTATTAGTGTATATTTATTTTTAAAAAAATACAATCTAAGCTGTATAGATCTTATTTATTTGAAAAAAATAAGTGAACTGCATGTTTTAAAAAATGCATCAAGTGTGTAAGAGAGGTTGGTCTGACTTCTGGATTGATGGATGGTTGTAATAGGATTGAGCTAAAGTGATAGATGCATGACATAAGTACAACTAGCTGTTGGAAATATATATTGTATCTAACTTAGGAATAGAATTTGAATGAGGCTAAATAAACATCTAACTGGATTCCTAGTTATTATTGTCCTAAATCTAATAATGTGGATTGCAGATGGAAATGGATTCATTATTTGTCTGCTTTGTAGTTAAACTTAAGCTATTTCTTGAAATTCTATCTCTCCAAAATATTATGTTTATATTATAAGCAATTTTTTTAATAGTGAAGATATCAGAAACTTTACCATTGTGATGATTCTGTTTTCCACATATTTAATTATAGAATATCTCTGATGAGTATTAAAATGTCTATTTTTACAAAATCCAAGTATTTTAATTAAATATAAATATATAAAAATATTACAAAGAATGAGAGAAACTAAGTTGATTGATAATAATGAATATAAGTTATTATATCCAACTGCGTTTGAACATCCTATGGTATTTGGAAATATAAAAACTCATAAAGAAAATATGCCTGTACGATTAATATTGGATTTTAATGATTATATATTAAAAGAAATGTGTAATCTTATATATAGAAAACTTGGGGATGGTATGGGTTATGGAAAGTATTGTGTCAAAAATTCTGAGGAAGTACTAAAAAGTTTGAATACAGTTAAATTAAATAGAAATGATAATGTAGCATCATTTGATATAGAAAAAATGTATCAAAGTGTTTCTAGGATAGAAAGTATTAACATTGTAATTAGAAAAGTCAAAGATGAGAAGATAATTTCAAAATAATGGATACAAATAATAGAAGAAGTTTTAATCATGATTAATGAGACATTATATGTTAAATATAATAATGAATTTTGGAGTATTGATAAAGGATGGATAATGGGCTATTCAATAAGTGGAATAATGGCATTAACTATGGTTGATTGGATTGAGCAGAAAATAATTGATAGGTATATCGAAAATGGAAAAATTATAAAGTATTTTAGATATGTGGATGATATTTTAGTTGTAGGAAATGGAAGAAGCATAATGAAAGCTTTTAATGAGCTTAATAAAAATATGTTTAATATTAAATTTACTATAGAAAATAATGAAGAAGGAATAAAATATTTAGATTTATTAATAAAAAAGGATGAAAATGGAATGATTAATATAAAGCACTACATAAAAAATAAAAATGTTAGAGGAATGATACATCCAGAATCTTATCAACCTTGGTGTCAAAAAATGGGGGTACTAATAGGGTTAGAAGAAAAAAAATGATAGGCTTACATTAAATGATAAAGATGCAATGGAGCAAAAATTGAAAATCCAAGATGAATACATTGAATATGGATATAATAGTAAAGTTGTAAAAAATATTTTAATAAATAAAAATAGGTATAAAAAAGTTAGCAATAAAATTGAAAGAAAAAATAAGAAATGGATTTCTATTCCATATTCTAAGGATGTATATGAAATTCTAAATGATAGAAAAGAAAAAATAAATCTTAATATAGGTATTGGATGGAAAAATAGGAAATCTTTAAAAAAACTAGTAAGTAATTCTAAAATAAGGAATGATAAGAATGATAGGATAGGAATAATATATAAAATTATTTGTAAAATATGCAAGATGATATACATAGGTCAGTCAGCAAAAAGTAAAACAGAAAGGGGTAAAGAGCATGACAGAGCTATAAAAAGAAAAGATATTAAATCAGGTCCATTTTGCCATTTTTTAGAAACAGGACACATTATGAATTGTGAAGAAAGTATTGAAGTCATCAAATATTGTAAAAATTATAAAGAAAGAAAAGTATATGAAACATTGTATATACATGAAAATAAAGAGAAATGTATAAATTTAGTACAAGGGTCGGCTAAGTTAGGTGGAAAATGGTCATTAAATAAAAATTGGAAAATTTAAAAACATCTTTATTGTTAAGTTTGACCTGTATATGATATGTAAATCACGTGAAAAAATTTTTTCAATTGTTGTAATATCTTGATAAGGTTCATTTTATGAACGAAAATCGATTAGATATTAATAAATTTATTATTTATATATTTTAAGTATTTAGTTGTCTATAAATTGAATATATTTAATTTTAAAGAATATATATATATATCGTGGTTGAGGTTATTTTTGAAGCTTCATAAGAGTTTGTTTTTAACTTACTCTATATATAACATTTGTAAATAGGAGCTTTATTAAAATTAGGTCATCTGACTTGATTTTTTATCAATATATCGTGGTTCTATGATTTTTACGGACTAACAAAACCAATTGATGACCAGTTTTATTCTTACTTAATTACCCAGATCTATATCAATGTTGTTTGAAGTTAAGGAACTGTAGATCACTGCATGCTAATGAATGTAATTTGCTAGATTGTGGAGGATGTGTTTGGTGCGCTTACCAAAGTAAAATTGGTAATATAATAATGACGATACAATGGGTAAATTTATATTTATATAATTTTCATAAACTAGAAATTTTATTTGCGAGTTTATTAATAAAATTCTTTAGTGAATTAAATTGAAATGAATGAGTAATTTAAGATATAATATTGTATTCATTTATTTATATCATTCCAAGGTATATTAAGATAATGATAAGAAATTTCAAATAATTTACAGTCATATTTAGGTTTATTTTCTATCATGATGAAAGATTAATATATATATTGAACCGGGTCCATTTAATAAAAGCTGTTTAATTGGGTTTAAATCTTATTTAACATAATTTTAAATTTTATATTTTTAATATTATGTGAATGGACCGACCCTTTAAGCAGAGGGGAGAATATCATTGATAGCAGAACCATCAACGATACCCGTGGTCAGACCGATCTATGCAAAGCATAACATGATTACATTTTCAGACCATGGACCACCTTGACTTTTAGATTCAAACACCTGCCATCCAAAGCATTTTATTTGTTTAGAGGTAAACCTTAGGTGCCAGCTAATCATAATTCATAATTAGCATGTTTGGATGATAGCTCCACAATCCAGTGCTTGAAATATCCCATGACTAGCTCACACTCTGTCTCAGAGTCCAGCATATTTACTTAACACATAAAGTAATTCTACATTAAATTAATAGTGATGCAGTGACAAGAGACAAAGAGAAAATAGACAAAATAACAATTAAGGCAAACATTAATATTTAATTATTTACGCACACATATATTTAATCTAATATCAAATAACACAATAAATTTTATATAAGAAAAATATAAATGACTTTAGGCTATAGCTATAATAGCCTGTTAATTAAAGTTCATTCATTTAAAATAAAGAGTCTAGACTGTGATCAGAGTATATTTTAAAATATCTTTACCTAGGTTTTCATGATTGTCAGTTTCCAACTGGTTGGTTTTTTGATCTCCATTGATGGTTCCATGGCTCGTTTTCCATTCTTTGTGTTGACAATAGGAGAGAGAATTGTGGTGGCATTTACTTACAATCTAGGCATTATTCTGGGTAATGGTTCAGGTGAACTTCAGTTGGTTTTTCTTTTTATTGAGGTTTTTTGGGGCCTGAAGCCTTACTGAATATCCTAAAGTTATCAAGCAATGCATGTTGCTAGATCTGCAGCTTCTGCATGGATTTTGACTGCAGCAGTAATTGACTGGCTTACTATTGTGTTTCGAATATCAGGATCTCTGGTTGTTTGGATTCTGCATTTTGTCCAAACTGATTAATGATCTAGCAAATTGCAGCCTGACTGTATAGCAATAACATGAACCCAACTAATAACAAATTGATAACTGGAATAACTTGTTCACAAAATGCACACCAGACAGTATAACAATAGAGAAAGAGAGATTTTATATACTTTTTTCTCTCCTATTGTTTTAATTTTTTATCGTTATTTTAATTTTGATCTTAACTTGAAATACCTTTTAATTAATTTTTACATTTCTTTAATTAATTGATTTTACATTTGCTTTAATCTTAATCCATTCAGATGCATCTAAACAATCTTAATAGGATAGTTGAGTTTTTTTTAAGCAATACAATTTAATCAGTAATCGTAAACTAATTAATTACATTTTTCAAAGTTTTACAAACATTTTATTTTTACAGACTAAATTTTATTCACATTGGCTTATTTTATATATTATAAAAGTTTTCTTTACAAAGGGAGAGACACAAAAAAAGAGTTTTAACTTTTTTTCAATTCTATTAAACATTTCTTCCCCCCTCTACTCAGTCTTTAACCTGCAAAACTTTATACTAGAACAAGATGATGCACCGCTTTGTCTTTTGGTGAACTGCACTTATAAAAAAAACCCTCTAACTTTCTAATTAAACTTCTGTCTCCTAAACTCTTTTAAATGATATTTCTATTAAATTTTAATAATTTTTCTCAATGAAATTTACTTCAATCATTTATTGATAATGGTTCTGTAGTGTTGTTATTTTTTTAATATATATTATAAATCTTTAAGCTGCTTATAAATTATTTTTATCTTAATTTTTTAATAAAAATTACGGACATGTAATTCTGTTCATTAGCGGTACAATATATATAATTAGCTTGGCAATATACTTTGTATTTATAAGATAAAAATTTGAAAGCAGAGTTATTTTTAAATACATATCTCGTGATTATATTAAAAAATTGCATATTACACATATATTTCTTTTAGTTATTTAGTTAGTAGTTTTGTTAATTTACATTATTTAGGATGATAAACTGTGTGGGAGAAAATCTATCTTTTGTTATAATATAGTTAAATTGAATCTGTTAAAGTTTGTATTGTTTTATTTATTATTGAAATTAATAAATTGTTTGTGTTAAGTATGTGTGTGCATTTATATACACACGTAAATAAAAGTAGTATTTATTTTTAATAGAACAGAAGTATTAAGTATTTGGTTTTAATTATTATAAGAGATAATAGCATGTTAAATTATAAATGAGTACTATTGCAAAAAAGGGAATATATAAATTGTAAATCAAAAGTACCAATTATGCTTAAGATGGCGTGTTTTATGCCTTTTTTGTTTCATAATGAAAAATTATGTTGATCCTAGTGTGATCAATTAAAAAGTATTGAGATATTTGTCAAGAAATTACTTGAAGTTAGCATTCGTAAAGATTTTAATCCAAAATTGGTTGTCTGAAATTTTAGCGAATATTTATACTATACACATTTAAAATTTACTATTGACAGTACATATAACAAAAAATTATTTTTAATTTTATGCTGAATAAAATTCGTATTTTTTTCTTAGTACTGCTTTTTTTTAATACATGTATGATAACGTCTCCATTGCTTTGGATATTGAAAAGAATTATGAGATGATTTAAAATTGAGAAAGCAAAGTGTTATTTTTAATTTACATTTAGTAATTTTTGATATTACATGTATAAATCTGAAATCTTTTTTGTTACCCTCTTTTTTTTAGTGAAAATATTTTAGATTAGTGATGGTAGCAGTTTCAATTTGACACAAATTTCAATTCAAAATTAAATGAGTGAATATTTGTTGATTTACATTTGTATACTGAATGAACCTTTTTTTACAGCACTTTGTTGATTTACATTTGTATACTGAATGAACCTTTTTATTTTTTTGCTTCTGTAGTTATTAACAATGAAAATCTTTACTTGGGATATGTTATTAATGAAGTACTAATTATCTTGTGAAAACACTGAAGAAAATTAAATAAAATACTGTATAGTCATTAATCATATTTTAAGTTTATAATCAAAATATTCAATGCAGTATTATAACATTGTATTTTATGAATAAAGTATGTGCTGTACAATTTCAGCATGAAAGTCACTATTTTACTTTTGGAAGAAATCACTCTAATAACTATTCTATGATATGATCAATGTTAAAAAATGATGGCAAGCAAAAAAATCTTTTTTTAAAGTTCTTTTTATGATCGTTATAGTGAGTAATTGATTGTAAATCAAAATAGTGGGTACAAATTGATGATGATCACTATTGTGAATCCTCACATAAAGGTCATGTGCCAAATGGAATAAAGGCATGTTATATTTACTTGTATGAATTAAAATTTTTGCTAGGAGTACTTCACAGTAAAAATTACAATTCCCTCTTGTAATTTAGTTATTGTAATTGTTATTTTGAAGGGAAAAAATGATTTCATAATAAAGAACTTCTATGTTTAAAAATTACTAAATCTAAATTTAAAAGTAGTGCTTAGTTTATTTGCTTGATTTTAAAATGTCTCATTTTTTCTCAGTGATGAAGGTTTATTCATAAAAAAACAAAAACAAATATACAACAGTTAAAAAAAAGGTTTACAAAGAAGTGATTACATGGTAAAGTGAAATTCAGGAGCAATATGGTGAAAGGGAAGGGATATATATATATGAAGGGGGAAAGGGATGTGGAAAGGGTGTATCTTCAATTTTAAAAAGTGTGAGCAAAATTGCATACATTATGCATTTAGTAATAAATTTTGTATGATAAAAATGCAATACAGATAAACTGAAAAAGATTTATATCTTTAATATTTATTTAAATAGTTCATATCTCTGACTTCACTTATACTAATCTAAAAAAAAATTAAGTCATTTTCAAGAAAATAGCTTTTGCATTTAATAAAATGTGACATCTTGTGGCAAAAGAAAATGTGCCAGCTAGCATATTTGTATATAGAGTGCTGTTTGTTTAGATTAGTTTGTTTAGATTTGCATAGATATATTGTAAAAAAAAACCTTAAATATTGATTACAATATTTAAATATAGAATTTCATTAGATACGTTTTTTTTCTTTATTAATATGTAAAAATATCTTTTTTTTTTGAAGTAGTTTTGACCATTTACAGTATTTTATAATCAATTAAATAAATTATTAAACATTTTTTTAAAATTCTAAATAATTTCATGTAAGTAATATAAAATTGTAGTACAAATTTAAAAAAATAAAACTTCAGTATAGATTTTTTTCAATGCAATATGAAACAGTTTCACAGAAGAACACAAAAAGTTATTAACTGCTAGTTTACTTTCATTTCTCATCTATTTTGCTTTTGGACAGTTAAAAGATGTTTTTATTTCTACAAATTCTCTTTAATAGTGTAAAGCTACATACATTTTCAATTAAATTCATGGCAGCAACTAATATGACCAGGAAAAATAAAAAAAAATCTTCTAGCTTGGAAACTGAAATGGATATCTTACATCCAGTGGAAAGAGGAGGAAAAAAAAATGATACATCTGTTTTATGAGTTTACCCACATTTGCTGTCATCACTATTTCAAAAAATCAAAGACAAAATAGAACAAAGTACTCAAACCATCTACATGCATCAAAACTTTTTAAAATCATGTAAATCACAGCATCCCATATGAAAAGAAAATCCAAGAAATAGACCATTCATTCTAAACTCCCCCCCCCCCAGATATTCTCAGCCATCAACATCTGGTGCACTCCTTCAAAAAAAAAGCAAAGATCTAAGGATTTAGAACATATCAGTTATCCTTAAAAATGAGCAATTGATGATTCAGAAAGCTGAATAATTATGATTGATGCATGGATTACTGGAAAGAACAACCTTAAGCTAAGTTTTTTTGTACATAGATTTATATTTGCACAATACACTTCACACAATTTATATAAGCATATTTTAAATTACTATATATAGTAGGTTAAATTTTTTGTTCACAGCTTATAGTGTAATTTTTAACAGGAGTAACCAGCCAAACTTTTTCCAATAGGAACATTATAACTACTTGTTTTTTTATACAATATTCTTGTTTAACAAACCAATTATCTTTGCTAAATAGAGTAAAGGTATACATTATTATATTTTAAATAGGGGAAGCTTGATGTAATTGCTATTGATTCAGAACAAAGAGCATAATCAATTAGTTCATTGATATGGTATATATAATACTATTGTTCAAAAAGATTGTATGCCTTATGATTTAGAACTATTATATTTTTATCATGGTTAATTTTTTTTGTTATTTACATTGTTTTCTTTTCTGCATATATATATAATACTTTAATCTCTTTAGAAACCAAATATTTTGTGAGCAGAATAGTTTAAAATTATTTGTCTATATACATAACAAATTTATGTGTCTCTATATATGTTGATACAAAATTTTTCACGGATTGTGCATATAAAAGACATACTTTGCAGGTTCATCTGTGTTAAGATATTTTTTATAATAATATACCGACATTTTGACTTGATCACACAAATCATCTATTGGGTCATAAAAGGTAGAAAGATGTTTGTAGAGGTGTTGCAATCACTGATTTGTAAAAATGTTAAATGAAAATATGTTTTTTAAAAAATCGTTCCAAATAATAGGAAATTTGCATGTATCATCTCGCTTACTGATACAATCTGGTCTTTTTAGTATCTCAATGGTTTTTCTGATTTTACACTGGTAGAGATTATCACATCTGAATATGATCCTGGTACTAGAAAAATCAATTTTATGACCTGAATCTATAGTATAGAGTGAGAGTGCTGCTGCTGTTGATTGTTGTTTAACTACATTAGCATGTTCATCTCTCCTGACACTGATGTGACAATTGCTCATACCTATGTAAGAAGCTTTACAATTATCACATGAGATTTCATAAACACCATGAGATTCAAGAGGGATTGAATCCTTAGGCTTGATTATTACATTATTGATTTTTTGATGAGTAGAAAATGCTGTATTTATATTATAGCGTTTTAATATACATCCAATACTGTCTGTAGTTCCTTTTACATAACACAAATTCTAATAGCCAATTTATCTTTTTGTTTCCTATTTTGGCCCATTTTGGGCATGAATTAAAGCTTTTTTAATAAATTTATTATAATTATTTGCTAATAAAACACTATTAATATGATTTATTTTTTCTTTCAGATGTGACTTATCTGAAAGGTTAATTGCTCTATTTAAAAGAGTTTTGGATAAAAAAATAATTTATATTGGGTGATGATGAGAATGGAAATATAAATATCTGTCCATGTGTGCATTCTTTCTGTAAATCGAAAAAGATAGACTATTTTGTATTCTGGTGACTAGTACATCAAGAAAAGGAAGTTTTCCATCAGATTCTATTGCATTGTAAGTTTATGAGGATGCATATTATTTAAATGTGATAAAAAATCATCTGATTTATTTTTTCCATATTGCCATATGACAAAAATGTCAAATAAGAGGTTTTAAAGATGATGATTCCAAAGCATAAGTTTCTATATTTTCCATGAATAAATCAGCTATTACTCCTGAGCTAGGGGAGCCCATAGGAGTCTGTAATGCTGTCCATTGTACATGAAGTATGTGTTTAAGAGACAATGTTTAATTAAGGCAATAATATGGTTTGGCAAATTGCAGCATTGTGAAATTAAAATCGGTAACATAATAACCAAGCCTGAAGATTCAATCATTTTTGAATCTCATGATGTTTATGAAATTTCATGTGATAATTGTAAAGCTTCTTATATAGGTATGAGCAATCATTACATTGCATCAGTGTCAGGAGAGATGAACATGCTAACACAGTTAAACAACACATCATCATCATCACTCCATACTATAGATTCAGGTCATAAAATTGATTTTTCTAGTACCAGGATCATATCCAAATGTGAAAAAAAAAGTGTAAAATCAGAGAAGCCATTCAGATACTAAAAAGACCAGATTGTATCAATAAGCAAGATGATACATGTGAACTTTCTCCTATTAGGAAATATTTTTTTAAAAAGCATATTTTAATTTAACATTTTTACTATTGGTGAAACTTTAATATTATTTTCAAATCAGTGGATGTAGTGCCTCTACAACCATCTTTCTATCTTTTATCACCCAGTAGCTTGTGTGATTAAGTCAAAACATCAGTATATTAATATAAAAATATCTTAACACGGATGAACTTGCAAAATTTGTCTTATATATATAATGTTAATGTTTAAAAATGAGAAAACTTCACAGATCATATATATATATTTAATTAACTCCATCACTAATCACTTGTTCATTGCAATAATTAAATTGTGATTGTTAAATTCTTTTATTTATACACTCACACATTAAAGTAATATTATTGGAATAAATGCTTGTATAATTGCTTATTACACTTACTGAGCTTAGAAATGCTTGATCATTACTATCTCATGTCATTTAATTTTTATATGAAAAATTACTTTCTAACAAATAGATTAAGAATTATTAATGAAAAATTCATATCTCTTGTAGTAGTATTAAGTTTGAATGATAATTACAATTTGCACATGATAAGAAATATGTAATTTATAAATGGCCTGCTACATATATCGATATATATATATTTGAAATAATATAATTCTCTGGAATATATTTCATTGCTATATAAATTAAATAAATATATAGAAAGTAATTTTATTAATTTAAAAGTGATGTTATCGATATTTTAAAATATTGTTATTATTATTAATTTAAAGGCATTATATATTCTTTTATAAATAAAAATTGATTTTATTAAATGATAATATAAAAAGGAATTCAAGTGTTTAATTTAAAAATATTAAATTTAAAGAGAGGACAATTGGTTTTAAATAATTTTAAAATTGGCTGTAGATTTTTTTACTGTTCTATTGGCAAGTAACCAAGAATGATTTTTTTTTATCAAGAAAACTGTTTTGATCATGTGAAAAGAATCATCAGCCGCTGAATTTAAAACGGATAACATTGAATTTTAAACTCCCAAAATGAACTTGTAAATAAATAGTTTTTAATCCCAAGAATTTGGGAACTAAGACTCAGTGGATAATCTATTTATTCATGTTTTCATTTATCATAAATAGAAGTACTTCATAACCATCAACTGATACTAAACCATGATTTCCCTGCAACTTATTTATGCCTATCTTCTATATTTCGAATGAAGTGCCATAATGAAGAGATTGTCTGCTATATTTATAAAATTTTGAAAAGACATCTAAGTGTTTTTACTGGTAAATAATTTAAAGTGATAAAACAGTTTATAAGGCTCTATTAAATATTTTGTTTAATTTATTATAAATCATTTTTATGTAAATAATTTTGTGCTGATATTTTATTTATTTATAATTAATCACTTGTTAAATATTGTATTGATCACTATGTGTGTAATTATCAAAGCTATATGCAATAATATTTTTAAAACATTTTAAATATGATATTAAAAAATAATATAGATGTAATAAATGCTAGCTAAATTTTATTTTATAGATGTCACATTTCAATATAGATTATGAAATATATAATCTGTGTTATTTAATATTTATAATTTTAATTAACGATTATTTAAATGGTGATAAATATTTATTTTATATATATGGGACTTGATTAATATTGTATATATTGGCAACTGAGATATTGATATGTTTAGCTTGATATTTGTTGGTTAGTTCAAGTTATAAATTTCCTATGGCTTCATTTTATAATGATTTTGTTTTGTAGTGAATACTTTCTTAAACATGGGGGATGTTTATATTTTTATAAATAATATAATGATGAATTAATATTTAAATATTTTATATTGAAGTTTAAGAATAATTGTTGTTTCTATGCTATTACTTAGAATATTATAGTAGAGATGTCAAGCTTATATGTTACATACATTTCACCCATTGCTTAATTTTATAGCCCTCAGTGTATGGGTTATTGTGATTCTAGGTATTGAGATAAGGATAGCTTGGTTGTTTTGGCAATGTCTCAGATTGTTGATCATACATGTATTTGTCAATTTTAATGTATTAATTTAGTATGTTGGTAACTATTACAATGACATTATTGTTATTTTATTTTTTAAATAAATTACTTCATTTCTTCTATTACTGACTACTACTTGAATTACAAAATACAAAATATTGATATGGCAAATTATAAGTGTCCAACTGTAACTCATGCTGAGTAAATTTATCTTATATTTTAAGATTTATTATTAGTTGGAATAGTTTCATTTTGTAATTCATAACTTCCCAATATTTATTTGTAATTGTAACTTTACTAGTAAAATTAATGTCTTTCTTTTGTATTTTTTTATATTAATTATTAATATTAAATTACAATTGGTTATTGGAAAGAAGTCCAGATTTCTTATCTAGTGGTGAGGTGCATTCTAGTAAAGTTACGTTTGAACTATGTATCCATTACAATATAAAGATTTAAAACAAATTACAGCATAGTAATACTTAAATGTGAATTTAATTTAAAAAAATAACATGAGAATTTTTCTAATTGTATTTTTTATTTATTTATTAAAATTTAAATAAATATTTTTAATATTTATTTGAGTGAAATATGCTTCTACAATGCTTTTATTTTTTTAAAGTGACTGGAATAGATTTTTTTTTTAAAAAAAATTAGTCCAAATACCGTAATACACTTTAGGTTCATTGATTACCTACTACATTATTAAAGTTTAATGCATACTTTTTATATTAATTTTAATCATATTTAGTTCAGAAAAATGAAATTTTTATGAAGTAATTTATTTTTCAAACTTAATTTCTGAATTTATTAAATATTGATCCAATTCATTTAAGTAAGTTTTTATAAGTATAGGAATAGTTTCATGATTTTTTTAAAAATATACATATTAAAGGCCTCATGATACAAAGATAGCATATTCATCTTCCTTGGCTATGATTTGGGTTTGAATAAATGCCAAATATACTTGAATATTTTTTCAATAGATTTGGGTTTTTTTTTTTATATAGTCAGCTTATACTATTACATTTAATTATTTACTATTAATGGGTGGCAAATAGCTACATTTAGCCAGAGATTAAAATAAAGATGTAAAATTTCTCAATCCTTCAACACTAATAAGTAATACTCTCTTCTTTGCAGTTTCTGCTATAAAAAGCTATTAAATAATTTTTTTGCTTTGTAATGGACTAGTTAAAGTATGTTTAATTTTTATATTATACTGGTTAACGTTTACTCCGTTAATATGAGTATGCGCATAAACCGAACATGAGGGAAAATATGGCGACATGCCGGAGTAAGAAGAAATTTAAAACTTTACCGTAACAGTGCTACGGACACAGAAGATACTTATGGAAAGGTTGACTCTTACATACCTTTGGGGGATGACTCTAAATCAACCCCTCGCGCCACTCCCAGAAGGAAATTTAACTCTCCTCCTGAAAGGATGTGCAAGTTCAAATGATATTAGGGCATGTGTGCTGATAAATAATTATTCATAAAAAAATAATAAATAAGTATCCTCGAGAAAATAAAGATTTAGGTTCCGGTAAGAAGGTATCCCATTAGCTAGCTCATCTTGTACTCAGTTAAAAGAATTGGGGATCGGAAAACTCGCATAACTAACTAATATGGGGTTAGAGAAAGTAAATGAAAAAAAAAAAAGAAATATATAGCAGTAGTCACTTTTAAATTAGAATATCTTTTATTAACCCAATACCCCCTACCATTTATAACATAAATATGAAATTAAAGTTCCCAAATTGAATAAATATACCAACGAAATCATATAATACATAAATCATTTATAAAACAAATTATAAGCATATGAAAATACTTGTCGAGATAATGGTTAGATTAAATAAAGGAGATTTTTTTTTTTTTTTTTATAATAAAGTATATTAAATAAAGAACATGGAAGAGATAGTGCTCTGTGGATATAAACTCACACGTGTGTAAAGCAAATAAAGAAAAAATAGTGTTACATACAAGATATTTGGTTTGTGTACTTACATAAACATACTTATGAAGTGGGCATTAACTGGTTATAAAATAAACACACATATACAAAAAAAATAATATACCCGACAAAGTTTGTAGGCTTCGTTCTTCTATGGGTTTTGAATGGGCGGTCTATCTGTTCATCGACTGCAACAAGGGCTGGACTTGACGGTGGTACAAGTTCGTAAAATTAGTCATCATCACTTTTGGTGTTTGGTGATCTCGGCTTTTACATTATGCTGGGACGTGTCATAAGATTCTTCTCTATTTAATATGAAACATATATTTATTAATGTTTGCATAAGATTTATTTTATAATAAATATATATAGACTATTTTTTCAAAATTGTTGTACAAAGTAACTAAAAAGTCAGCATTAAAAAAAAAAAAAAAAATCAAATCTCAAATAATATATTATACTTAAAGTCTTTGATAGTAATCTTGAGAAAAAATATTATCTTGATTGTACTTTTCACCATATATTGTTATCTATGCTGAATTTTACAATCTCTTTGAATAGTTTGTTTTTCTTAATTGTATTTTTTCTGTTTTGTTTTGCATTTTTATATGTTTGTTAACTTTTTTTTAAAATGTCTCACCACTATTTATATTTAGGCAGCTGTAATATAGGATAGTGATGTTTATATGGCTATGTTCATAAGATCATCAGGGTTTGTGGTTATCTTGATGCCATATAATAATATTATTAATTTATTTTTTATTGCATTTCTATAGAGGCATTGTAATGAAATGAAACCATGTGCTGATGTAAACAATTTGGTAGTTTAAAAAAAAAAAAAAAATCAGTAGAAGAAATGCACTGTAATACAAGTGTCTGTATTTAGCTTAAAATTTGTATGTAAAAATGCAAAGAAAAATTAACAGAATTATGCTGGAAATAATACACACATACCCACACACTAAAATACAAAGGAAAATGAATAGTTTCATTTTCAAAGTATTATTGGTACTATTCAATTGGCAAGTAGAGACGTGAAACATCCAAAGAAAAGGTTTTTTTCTTATGTGACATGGAGACATCAAAATTTTGATGAAAATGTTGCTACGATTTGAGAATAGAAAGTTTATTTGCTATATATATTTTATGGAGCACTGTAAAATCATTTGTTCCAAAGCATACTGGTCATGGTATGATAGCAGTCTTAATTAGCTTACCTAATTATTCAGTTGATACATGGTGAGAATTATCATTTATTCTTTACATTATACTAACGTAGTAATAGACATTTATAAATTTGAGATGGGTAGTTAGGTTAGCTTTAAGCTTGTTAAATAGTAAAATACTTTATTTAGGAATTTTTAATTAATTTTTTTTTGGCTGTATTTTAGATTTGACCTCCAAGCCATGAACGTAGCATTTTTACACTACACACTAACCGGACTTATTATAAATTAAAATATACTTGTAATTATGTGTTGAATTATTTCCATCATTTAGAATTAATTGTAAAATATCTAGAAAAATTCTGACTTTATATAAACTTTTCAATTTCAATGTTTAAATGAAGTTTGAATCTTTCTAAAGATATTTAAGATTGTAAATAATGGAAATAGTTTATTATATAATTATATGTAAAATGCCATCATCACATATTTTGACAAACATACATATTGTAAATATCAAAAATAGTCAGCCTTGTGGAACTCTATGAATTGTCCAGCTAAATTGTAAATATCAAAACAATGTGTTGTCAATATTCATGGATTGAGATCCAAAAGTGTAATTGTGACTTTGTTACAAAAGAGAGGGTAATAAGAACCTTGCAGAGAGAAAGAGTATTATTTACATGAGAACACAAACATCAATGCTATGTGGAGTAAAGGGAATTTTATTACATCAAGATATCATTTTATTCATCTAGAGATGTCTAAGTTCAAATTTAGCCAAAAAATGTATGTTTCTTTATAACCTTAATATAAATGTATTACATGTGCATGCAATTTATAAGTTAATTTACATCTTTATGTTAGCAC
Organism: Epiperipatus broadwayi; assembly: GCA_028023455.1. Classification (NCBI taxonomy): domain Eukaryota; kingdom Metazoa; phylum Onychophora; class Udeonychophora; order Euonychophora; family Peripatidae; genus Epiperipatus; species Epiperipatus broadwayi. The sequence goes on from JAQFVV010006283.1 coordinate 5,089,403, forward strand.
TAATCTGATGCTTTCTTAGATACACTCTTTAACTTATATGTGTGAGAATTGAAATATAATACACAAAATTAGTTTGAGCACCATTGGCCAAATTTAATGCTTGTTACACATAATAATACACCCTTCTCCTAAATGTTCATAATCAACAATAATTTCTGAGTTCAAGTATACATAAGACAATTAATCTATTACACATTAATGAATTTTTGATATTACAAAAAATATATAAATACATTTTCAAGTTTAAAGTAAATAATAAAGTTTATTTACAAACAAGCAAAATAAATAAATAACAAATGAATAAATGAGTATTCCCATTGGAAAAATATGTGTAAATAAAGTATTGAATTGTTGTCCTTATTATGATGATCTAAAAAACATGCATGAATATGTATATGTGCAGTTTCAAATTATATATATATAGCATAAGTTTTACATTATTTTTTGTATGAAATATTATATATAAGATCATTATACTATTACTTATTAAGGATCACATGATCACTATCTCATATACTAGCACGTAATTGTTAATAAACAAGGCAAAACTCTGGTTGGCATAGGGTGGCACTACTATATGGAGAGCTTTGCCTTGTTTACTTATTAAGGAGTTACTTCTTTTTTTATCATAAAGAAAAAATGATAATTATAATAATAATGACCCCTCCTCTTTATATACTCTAGATAAACCAAGAAGTCTTTTTTTTTTTTTGTAAAGTTCTCTATTGTTAGCAAAACATTGTTCATATGACATGCATATTATTAAATGGCAGGAATACGCGTAACTGATGCTTCCATTCTTTAAAATAGTTCTGTAGCTTTTAATGATGAAATAAAATAGAATGATATAGAACTCTAGAGCTTTGATACTTCAGTAGAATAGAGTAAAAACTTTTATTACTAAAATTTAATAACAGTATATTGTAATTTTATATACTTTGCGATGGTTTTTATTTATATGTAGGAGCTGTCATTGTATAATCCTTTGGTAATAATGTGATGATAATGACCTAGATAGGTTTTTATGACCAGGTGTTTATTGGCGAAGATAATTCTTGAGATCTTATAAGGACCTATACTTAGAATGAGCTTATTCCTTCATTATTTGGTTGTTTATCATACTGATTTTTTGAAGTATAATCCCTATTGCAGTAGTTAATTTTCTTATAATTAAAGAAAAAGTCTATAAGGTTTTATTCATGTCGAAGAATGCTAATCCAATTTTTAGAATATCTTTTTGTTAAGCATTTTAAGTGCATATTCTTTGAATTCACATTTTATGTTTTTTTTTTTAATAGATTTAATTATATACTTTTTAATTTATACATGACCTTCAAATAATATTATTTTAAATAATTTTAAGAAGGGAAAAAAACGTATATTATTTTTTTTTTGACAAATTCCTTTTACATTTAATTTTTTTTTGTTTATAATAATAATAATAATAATAATGATGATGATGATCATGATGATGACGACGACGACGACGATGATAATGATAATATACCCCCCTCATATATATATAAAAGTCGTCTTTTTTTTTAAAACTAATGCATGCAAAATACTGTTTATTACCGTTTTTATTTAGTTTTTAACACAATGATTAAGCTCATATTTTATAAAAAAAAAAAAATATTAGATATTATCCTAAACTATATACAAAATAATGACTGATAGTATGTTAATAAATGTGCTCTTGAAATAATAAGTTTGTCCTTTATAATTCCCTCATTTCTTATAGTTAAACTTTTTTTTTTTTTGAATGCAGACCTCTAACTTAAGACACAATATAGTAAGTTATGGCTGCAGAAAGGAGTTTGCTATTAACTGAAAGGAGACCCTTTGATTCCTCTTGGAGGCCTTAAAGGAACCGAGCAGGGCAAATTCCTAATGTCCACTCCATACGTTCTTGTCGTTGCAGCTGTTATTACTATATGATTATTCATATAGTATACGAACATGGATGGGCTGCTCACCAACACGCATTAGCCAGCATGGTGAGTTTATTGGCTTTTTACCTCTGAGTTTAAGATCAAGAAACACCATGGTCTTTCTTCTCAGTGCCTGATAAGGCAGAATGAATGTTTGTGTAAATGATAAATATTTTTCCAATACATATATACAATTATGACAGACAAAAATAAAGCATGGCCCTTATTCTCAGGAGGCTGTAAAGTCACTAACCAAGGCAGCGGTTGGTGGCCAAAGGCGGAAGGTGCTAAGAATCCCCTGATTGCGGACCCAGGCTGCCATTTGATGACAACTTTTTATTTAGGTACTTACAACTGCAGATCACTTTCAAGTGAAGGAAGATTGCAAGTATTAGAAGAAGAACTGTCTTATATTAAATGGGACATTATTGGACTTTGTGAAGTTAGAAGAAAAGGAGAAGAAACAATTGATTTAAAAAGTGGACATATACTCTATTATAAAGGCACACAGATTGGAAATACAAGTGGAGTAGGATTCATTATAAATAAAAAGTGGAAGAACAATATTGTGGAGATTGATGGTGTATCGGACAGAGTGGCAAGATTAGTTATACAACTTAATAGCAGATACCAAATGCAGATAATTCAGGTTTATGCCCCAATAAGTTCTCATAGTGATGAAGTAGTAGAAGATTTTTATATGGATGTACAAAAGGCTTTTGATCAGAGTAAACAACATTTTAAAATTGTTATGGGAGACTTTAATGCTAGAATTGGTAGACAAATGAAAGATGAAATTGCTGTAGGTAATTTTGGTTATGGTAATAGAAATGAGAGAGGACATAGACTTGTGGAGTTTGCAGAAAAAGAAAAACTTTATATTATGAATTCATTTTTTGAGAAAAATGTTAAAAGGAAATGGTCATGGAAGCATCCAAATGAAAGTACAGCAGAATTGGATTATATTTTGACTAACAGAAAATACATACTTCAAGATTGTAATGTTCTTAATAAATTTAACACAGGAAATGATCATCGATTAGTAAGGTGTAAGTTACGTGTTAATGTAAAACTAGAGAGACAAAAATTATTAAGAAAAACAATATTTACAGTTGATATTCCTAATCTTCAGAAACATTCTAATGAATTTAAATTAGAATTTACAAATAGGTTTCAAGTGTTAGGAGATTTTGAACATGATTCAGATTTGAATGAAATTAATATGAAAATAACTGATACACTTTTAAAAACTGCAACAAACATAGCTGGTAGAAAAAAGCAGCAATTGACTAATAAAATTTCTACTGAGACTAGAGAATTTATGAAGAAAAGAAGGAATATGAAGATATACAAAAATGATGTATTAAAAAGAATTGAATATCTCGAATTTTGTAAAATGGTACGGAAAATAGTTGAAAATGATATAAGAAAGTATAACTGTGAAATAGCAAGGAAAGCTGTAGAAGAAAATAAAAGTCTCAAAAATGTTAAACAACATTTTGGTATTGGTAGGAAATTTATATCTGCAATAAGAAAAAAAGATGGAATTATTACTAAAAAGAGAGATGACATCATGAAATTGGTATAAGATTTTTATCAAGAATTATATAGTAATAAAGAACAAGTACCTCCTATATCTATTACATCTTCCGAATTGCCCAGAATTTTAAATGAAGAAGTGAGACATGCAATTAAGTGTATGAAGAAAGGAAAGGCTCCAGGAAATGATGGAATTATAATTGATATATTAAAAGAAGCAGGTGAAGAAATAGAAACAATTTTTGCAAAGTTATATGCCAAATGTCTAAATGATAAAGATGTACCAGAAGATTGGAAGAATGCAGTAATAATATTTATATTTAAAAAAGGTGATAAAGAAGATATTAGAAATTACAGACCTATCAGCCTTTTATCAGTTTTATATAAAATTTTTACCAAGATAATTACAACTCGTCTACAGAGAACTTTGGATTTCCACCAACCAAGAGAACAAGCTGGATTTAAAAGTGGTTTTAGTACAATAGATCATATCCAGGTATTGAGAGAAGTCATAGAAAGGACAAACGAATATGAGTTGTCATTATGTTTTGGATTTGTAGATTATGAAAAGGCATTCGATTCTATACACATTTCTTCAGTGATTAAAGCATTGGATCATCAAGGTATAGATCCAGGATATTGTCATATTTTAAAGAATATTTATAAAAATGCAACAGCAACAATTAGATTACATAATGATACTGGAAAAATCAACATTGAGAAAGGTGTAAGACAAGGTGACTCCATATCTCCAAAACTCTTTACAGCAGTGCTGCAAGAAGTATTTTGTAGATTAAAATGGGAAACTAAAGGAGTGAAAGTAAATGGAGAGTATTTAAGTCATTTAGATTTCGCAGATGATGTAGTTGTTTTTGCAAATAATGCTTCAGAGCTGCAGGAAATGTTGCAGGAGTTAGCAGATGGAAGTAGAAAAGTAGGACTAAAGATAAATGTTAAAAAGACTAAAGTAATGTTTAATCGATTTGCTCAAAATATGAAAATAAAGATTGATTATGAAGAATTAGAAGAAGTTAACAGTTACAAATACCTTGGTCAGATTATTAATACAGATGGAAACATAATGGAGGAAATTAATCATAGAATTAAACTTGGTTGGAGTGCTTTTGGTAGAAATAACTTGATACTAAAAGGAAATATGCCTATGTGTTTGAAAAGGATGATTTTTAACAAATGTGTTTTACCAGTTCTTACTTATGGATCTGAAACTTGGACACTTAATAGAAGAGCAATACAGAGACTTCAGACCACTCAAAGGAATATGGAGAGATGTATGTTGGGAGTAACAAGAAGAGATCGAAAACGCAATGTATGGGTAAGACAACAAACAGGTGTTACTGACCTTATTGAAAAAATTAAAAGATTGAAATGGAGTTGGGCTGGACATATTGCTAGAAGAGATGATAATAGATGGACAATTGAAATTTTAAACTGGATTCCAAGAGATTGTAAAAGACCCAGAAAGAGACCACATGTGAGATGGATGGATGAAATAAGAAAATGTGCAGGGGTGTTGTGGGGAAGAGAAGCTAAAGATCGGAGAAGATGGATTAAACTTGGAGAGACCTTCATCCTGCAGTGGATTGATAATGATTAATGATGATGATGATAGTAAGTTATTAATTTATTTATGTTAAACATTTAAAAATATTGTTTGTTATTTGCTTGAAGTTGTATAAACTCTGGATGACTTTGAGTTTCATGCATGCATGCATGCATGCAATATATATATAAACTAATTACATTACTGAATAATAAATGAAAAAGATTAGACCTAGTAATAAATAGTCTCATTACTTATTTATTATTTCTATCTTCTTTTTTTTTTTTTACTATTATTCAATTTTTTTCTGCAAGAAAGTTTTTTTAGTATGTGTAAAAGCCATGCTATATTCCGTTGGATCTGAACTTAGATAATAAATAGCCCAACAGATTTCAAATGAAGTACTTTCAAATATAATATTTACATTGATTTTTTTTTTTAATATTCCAATTTTCTAAATGATAATTGAATGTTTAATTAAAACAATATTGGGTGTATACATATTTTTTTATTACTATCATTTATTTTAAAATATCGAGTATATATATATTAATTATATATGAGTATTGCAAACTTAAATATCTCATGATTTATTTTAATGATTTGAAAATTTTTAAAACGCACTCAGAATCAAAAGTTGCACCCTGAAATATATTTGATGTGTTCATTTTAATACATGCAATAAAATGTGTAGTTAGTTTTAATCTTCTGTAAGCAATTTTTTAAAAAATAAATAAATAAAAAAAACAAAAACAAATTAGAACCTTTTCTACTGTAAATTTGTATATTTATAATGTTATTTGTTTGAATTCAAAATCAAATGTTACATTTTAAAATATATTTATTATTAACTTTTATTATTTGATTAAGTAAACGCTGTATATTATAGTTAATAATCTTCACTAATTATTTTTATTTATGTGTATGCATGCATATTTGAAATCAATAAAAATTCATCAATTTAACTTAAAAAAAGTAGAAATAATCCAGTAATCTTAGTTCTACCACTACACAATCCACTAAGGACATTGGTGACAATTTTTATATAGAAAACAATACAAAAATTTATTTCCGTTAATAATATTACATTATATTGTATACCCATAAAATCAAGCAGACATTCCCAAGAAAGAAAAGTAAGCTGCTTTCTGATCTTAAAACTTTTGTTGAATCATAATAGAACATTAAACTTTGTTTTTTATATTTCTACATTTTTTCAATAAAGTTTATCAATTATTTTGATGGGTACACTTAGTGTAATATAAAAGAATTTGTTTTGACTATCAATGGTTGATTAATAATAAATGAATAATGATAATATTTTAGCATAATCGGTCTTGCAATTTATACATTTATAAAAGTAGTATGAAGAACTTCATGGTATAGTGATTTTCACAATCACCAGACAAATCATAATGTGTGTTTTAATCTGGGTTAAGTTTGGAATTTTTTTTGGGGGGGCAGTTGAAGATTTTTAAGGATTTTTTATTTACATGTAACTTGTTCATAACAAACCCAATCATCCAGTTATTGGTTTGAAAATCAGTATCGAGCTGTATATTGTATGTATATGACTCATTTCAAACACATAGATATATTATTTATCTAAAAAAAAAAAAAAAAAAAATTTCTTTTGGATATATAGATTTATGTGTGTATTTATTATTATATAGTCTATATAAATAGTTAATGAATAAGCAGTTGTAGAGAGAGAAGGTAATAATATTTAATATTGATTTATTGTATTTTCTTATTAAATAAGGTGTTAAATTATTTAACATTAATTTTGTTAAAATAAAGCAGATCAGAAAGAAAGTGTAAAATAAGGCGATCAGATTAGTAGATTAGGAGATTAAAAAAAATGTACACCTGCAAAAGAGTGTGAAAGAATGAAAACGTCTGTATAAAAACAAAAATGCTTTTACACCTATTTCTAATGACTATAGATTGCCAGCTTTATTGTTTGTGTTATCTGTGTCCAAGATTATTTTTATAAAAGGGGTGCTTTGATGTAATAAAACATGATTATTAATTTTCTTGTAAAATTGCGACAGATCATCAACTTGTGATTTTTGATCTTTTATCTCCAGATAAAGATTTCCAGGTGGTTCTTTTCTTTGATTAAAATTCACAATAAAAATGAATGAAACAATATTTAGTGATCAGTCAGTTTTTTTAATATGATAAGAGAAGAGATGTAAGCTCTGATTTTTTTTTTTTTCAAAAGAGAGTGAGCGATTTTTTTTTATTCTTTAAAAGTTGAGGAAGAAAAAAAAAGACTCTTGTTTTAAAGTCAGTATAGACGAAGATGTGTGTATATATAAGTAATTCCCAGCAAGATTAAGATAAAGAAGGAAAAATGGAACAAAATTGAATTTATTGGAAGTTATTAACAATTCTCTGAAATGATATTAATATATTTTGCTGTGTATAATATAATGAATTTGCATTGCTAAAACCATTTTTTCTGCTTCCTGCTTAATACAGAATGGGTTAAATCACTGGTCTACTGTGGACCCATATACCGGTCCATAATAACCAAAAGAATGGACAAATTTAAAACCAGCCCAAAATGTCATCTCATTATCATCTTTGACAAGAGTCAAGAAGAAAGGAAAGATGAATAAAAGCCATATATATTGTAACGGGTGTACTCGTTTACCGTATACTTATTGGTTCTTATCATAAAAAAAAATATCTATATTTCCTTTTTTTCTTTTTAAGCAAAAAAAATAGTGATAAGAAATTTCGTATTTCTCTCACAGCATATTTATGGACGTCAATCATTGACTCCAAGCGCCAAACTTACTTTTTACATAAGTATTATGCTGGAAGAGAAAAATACGATAGTAATAGGGCCCTCCACTAGCTCAGTACTCAGGGCGGGTGGCCAATAAACCGGAGGAAAAATGTACGGGGGAAAACTCTATGCAACCAACAGCGAAACTCGGATCAATTGTTTAAATTCATGAACTATATTCTATGAGTCAAATAATAAAACATACACATGTAATATAAGCCTTAAAATAACACACCTTTTTATTATAATAATTTTTTTTTTTTTTACTTTTAAGAAAATATATTGCCCATACCCTTTTAACGTTTACATAACCCAATAAAACCTACATATGTATTTTGTGTGGATTTACAACAGAACAAGAAAACGAACGTATACACAGATAAAAATCTAATCAGCTGTATTTGAATGGCCTTATCATAAAAAAAATATATAAGTTCTTGCCTTCGTTCGTTCTCCTTGAGGGTTTCAGAAAACGTGGTAAATTTTGGAAATAAAATATCTTAAGTTCATATTACCTGCAATTTTTGTCCGATGTGATCCCCAGGGATATCAAAATAAGAAGAAAAACACATGAAATCCGAAGCAAAACGTACGAGACAGTTCATCACGCTTCAGTTCATTCCGAGTCGGATCGATTCCCTTGCGAAAAGTTGATAGATCTCCGGTAGATGTTCTCCGGTCACTGCCGCATGGATTCTTCGGGGTAAGGTCCAGAAAACCCAGCACGCTTAAGCTT